>VZTJ01001486.1:662879-712152 GCA_013397795.1 Orthonyx spaldingii | reverse complement strand
CAGTCAGACCCAATACAATATCTAAGCTATTAGATAGTACTGTTGCTGAAAGGCTGTAGCAGATATTTTGAATCCAGATACTCTGTGCACAGTATTCCTCATCACTAAACAAGAATGACTATGATACATGGATAGGAACTGAGAAAAATATGCTATAATTCCAGGTATTGTCACTTAAGAGGAAGGAAAAATCTGCAACCTTCTTTATTTTGTTTTACTGTTTTTAAGAGAAGAAATTCCTCATCTGTGAATTAAGTGTGCTTATTTGTTTTTTAGAGGACTAGTTTTAAATAGTTTTTCTCCATCCCACAATTCTTGACAAAGCCAGTGCCTTTAGACAGTTCTTGTCCCTGTATAACAGAATCTGTATTTAGAACAGATTAGGAGCTGAATGTTGTTTGTGGTGCTTTAAACATGTCATGAAATTTTCAAATTACAGCCATCTCATTGTCAAGATTCATGGTGATAGGAGGGGGCGTCTAGAGTTTTCTCATAATTTTGGTTCCTATGGGCAATGTCTAAGATCATGATGATACAGAATAGAGCATATCAAATGACAGCAAGCTTGCAAGTTGGAGAAATTGTGATTATGTGCCAGAGGCATGAACTCTAGCTCCACTGTAATTGTCACTGTGATCTACTGAAATGAAAATAAAATACATTTAACAGTGTTTTTCTCAATTAGCAATATCACTGCACAATGCTGAGAATATTTAACAACTTCAGCAAAATGACAACAGACACAACTTTATCATACATAAATGGAAGAGTTGTAATAGGCTCAGACACAAATGTATATAACACAGCTGGGGATTGCTCAATTTGTAACCTGGATGTCTCAGCATTTCCTTACACCACTAGAGGCAAATGAAGGCCTCCCCAGAGATAACATCCAGGCAGTACTTCTAAATGGCATGCTGTCACATATGTCAAGCTCTCCCATGGCTTAAATCTGCCGTAGGCTCAACAGCAGATATCACTCAGCAAAACACTGAATTATTTCTTCATTGAAATCCTATTTGTAATGATTACTTTAGTGAGAGCTTATGAAAGCTTTCTCCTTAATTTTACCCAGAATATCTATGACATGTTTAGTATACTGATTTCTTTACTACCAACGGTAGGATGAAAACTTGCCAGAAAAGACTTAAAATAAGTATTCTGAAGACTCTTCTTTATTGGAACATATCATTATCATATTAGTGATCATCATAATGTTGAACATTACTTCCCTCACCACCAAGATATATATTGAATGATCATATCTCATTTTCAAAATGTTCAATATCAATATCATCACATCTGATGTCAGAAGTCATAATGTTGAATCAGATTTTTTTACTGAAATTTGTTACTGAAGTCTCATTTTTCAGCTCCTACTGAATGGATTATTTTCTTTACCCATCTGTGTTTGATGTCATCAAAAATACGTGTACTCTAATGGAATCTTGGTTTTCAGTACTTGTAAAAGTAGAAAACCATTCTAAATTGATTATACTTATCTTGATGTCTATACAGGGACTGAGTATGAAAACAAAAAGAAATAAAGTATATGTATAGTATACATATCATGGAAAATAAGCAGCAATGCAAACACAAGTAATTTCTACATGAAGAGAGACAATTTTGTCTTATTTCTCATCATTTCTTTTCAAAAGTATTTTGATAGTGAACCCTTTCCTCTGTCATTTATGATGACACTTCATGCACAACCTGACTGAGAGTAACCTTCATATATAAGGTAACTGGTCAGCAAACTGTTTCTTTGCTAAGGTGTGCAATGAAATGGACAGATATTAGCATAAGTCTTCCCCAGTTATTTAACAATTTGTATAGTTCCATAAGATATCCCATCAGATGAGTGGAATGAAACAGGTTACACTGCCATGTATGTTGGAAAGGTGAATAAATTCTTCTCAAAACATATGATTTTAAATATGATACTGTCTAACCCTAGTTCATTTATCAAGTTGTAAATTAGAAAGCACTACCAAAATATTTTATTAACAGATGTAAATAACACAATAAAAGTGTAGGTGGCTTCTAAGAGCTGGCTTTGACTATAAATTTTCATAAGAAATTAAATGGCCTTTATCTTTATTTGCAAATATATGCTCTAAAATTTAGGAAATTATCTCAGTGCACAACATATAAACAAAATCACATTTCAAGAGTGAATTATGATAATTTGCCCCTCATAAAATATAATAAATATCAACTAATACTCTGTAGCATAATTGTAGTTAAAAAAAACCAATTCTTGTTTGCTTTATTGTAAATTTCCAGTATACTAAAAGGGAAAATTATCTTGCTCTTCTCTAAGGAGAGTGAGTCAGAAGGAGGGTAACAGTGACTTAGATGTTCTCCTACACTGTAAAACAGGAGGCTAGCTACTAGCCTTTGCTTCTAGGAGTGTTTTGAAATTTTACATTAATATGTTATGTCTTACAAAAAAATTAAAGAATTAGTAAAATCAAAATATAGGAAGGTAAAACAACCTTATTTTTCCAGTTAAGACACTTAGTCATACAGAGTTAAAGCTGTCTTTTACCTCCTTTCTCTGTAGTCCTCTGACCTGTATTCCTGACCACAGTGTTTCTGCCTATAGGGATGCTCAAGATTTCTGTCTTGGGCTTCATTGAAAAAGACAACATTCTTGTTATTTTAATTTTTGTTTCTGATGCTGAAGAAAATCCAGATAATGGCAGTAAGAATAAATTTTGCTGCTCTGTCAATCAAACTTGTCTGAGGCTTGCTTTGGGGAAAAAGAAGTCAAACAAACAGACAGATAATTTAATGAAGTCTAAAGTCTCAACCAATCTGCTGTGATTTGAAATCAACTAAGTATATAAATGTTGTATTAAAATATGAAATCAAATTCTGATACATCTTGCTGGGAAAAAGATGCATGAAGGTATAACACCCAATTTCCACTCTGTCATGCTGCCACAGTGTACCATTCACACAGCAGACAGAGCCAAATAAATGCAACAGCTTTCAGTGAATGGTTATGTGTGGCACAAATCCTTTATATGACAATTTGACGTTAAGTTGGTAGACTTTTACACAGAATTTGTAGCTGTTGATGGGTGTTCTTTTCTGAAGCCTATCAAAGAGATTGCAACTTACATTGGAACTCAGAGAAGAAACTACAGGGTGAAAGAAATTTGGCAAATGTTTTTGTCGTGTAGACAGGAGATTATACAAATAACTGACAATCTTTTGGCTTTAATATCATTAATAAATATTTTGATTAGAATTAGATCAGAGACAGTGAAATTTTTAGGTTTTTTTTTTTTTTTTTTTTTCTCTACCATAACAAATAGAAACTTGAATGTCTTCATCCTCAAATTTTGAAATACTAAAGTAGCAGTTATTTGGAATGTAATTTCATCAGTTTCAGGTTTCTAGTGTTATGAATATAGAATTTTCTATATAAAATAGAACATCTTGAATATGAGAGATCTAAAATCAGTAGGAGATATTCACATTGCCTAACATACACACCTGACTTTGGATGGGATTTGTTTGGTAGGTTGACCTTGGCTGGATGTCAGGTATGCACCAAGCTATTCTATCACTACCTCCCTCAGCAGGACAGGGAAGGAAAAAAAAAATAATAGAAAAAATGTCAGGGACTGAGATAAAAGAAGTTTAATAAAGGAAAAGCAAAAACAAAGGTTACATATGGAAGCTAAGGAAAGGAAAAGATTTTGTTCCCTACTTCCCATGAGCAGGTGATGTACAGTCCCTTTCCAGGAAGTAGGGCCTAAATATGCATAGAAATTGCTCCAGAAGCAGTGTCATAATAATGACTGCCTCCTCCCCACTTTCCTCCTTATTCATAGCTTTGATTGTTGAGTAGACACCATATGGTGCAGAATATACTTTTGGTCAGTTTGAGTCAGCTGTGGCAGCTCTGTCCCCTCCCAAGATATTCTCCACTGCCAATGTGGGACAATGCGGAATGCTGGAGAGACAGTGATGATGCTGTGCCAGTGCTGCACAGTAGTAGCCAAAGCACTGGTGTGTTACCAAAGCCTTTTCAGCTACCAATGGAAAGCACAGCACTGTGAGGTCTGTGCTCCATCTCAGCCAGACCATATACACTCAGCTCTAAAGCGACAGAAAGAATTCTGTTCCCATTTAAGAAACTGAAATGTCTCCATATGGGTGTGTTTTTTTTACATTCTTAATGTGATTTAGGTATGTAATCTCTCAATAAAGTGAGTGAGCACCCATTAGTGGAGTCTAAAGAGTAATTCTGATGATTCTAAAGTAGACATACAATGTTTGATTAATTTGCCTAAAAAGGGGGATCCTTGAGATATCCTAGTTATCCTCACAAGTTTCCAGCTGCTTCAGGACATTGCTCCAGGTGTCTTGTAGGACCTGTATCACTCAAGTAAGTATCTTTCAGATATCTTACGGCAAAAACTATGGCTACACTGATGTATACACAAACAAACAAACCACAGTGTCTGGTTGTGATGAATTCATTTTTTTTGTGCTGCACAGATTGTAAGTCTGTCAGTATTGCTCAAAAAATGCCTTCAGTGTTATTTGAAGTTACTTTAGATTATCTGAGAAAACAGATAGGAGATCCATGCCTCCATGAAAATGAAGCTGGAGGCCAGTGAAGATAGTTGAGGACTCAAATGACACTTGTCATATTTCATTAAAGCGAATTAAGTCCCACAAGTTTACTGCCTATAGTGGAAATTTACACATAATCCACATGTCGACACCACCCATGATCATTCAGGAATATGAAAACATATCACAGTTGCCATGTGACTTCCATTTAATTAAGGTATATCTAAATAATAGTATAATTAGTCAAAGTACATCCCTATTTTCAATGTGCATTTAACTGTAACTGTGTATGGATACTGCATTTTCTTGTCCACTGGAAATACTGTATGCAACTCTTCAGGGGCTATAATTTCATTAATAAGATTAGGATGTTAGAATATGTTGTCTAAGACATTCTTCAGATCTAATGCCACCAGGGATTGACGAATCTGTATTGAGAACCAGAACTTTGTGCTGGTGAACCTCACCACAGGAATTCTGTGTAACATACTGTGCATTCAATGAAGGTGGGCTCATCTGCTACTGAAACACCTGCGGTTCCTCACATCAGAAGGGGCAGAAGATTGCTATCAACTCTTCTATACTTTCCATCCTTTATGCAATAAATCTTATGATCAGACTTGAATACTTCTTACTTCTTTTACTGACATTTCAAAAGAAACAGCATTTCCTGAGTAGAACACACACACTGACATGTGAAAAGTTAAATTAAATTGCCTAAATCTGGAATAGCATTCACTGGGAATGATAAGATTCTGGACATAGAATCATAGATTCATAGAACAGTTTTGGTTGGAAGGGACCTTTAAAGGTCATCTAGACCATGAGACACATTTTTAGTGCCATTACATGTTCAGCAGATTATTATTCTGCTGGTCATCTGTTTGGTTGTCTGGAAGAGAACAGGTTTCCTATAGTCTTTATTAACTCTAGATGGATGCTCCAGATGCCCTAGAGTTCCTCAGTGGGACAAATACCTTTACACGAGCAACAGAATTAAGGTTATAATGGTTTGATAACCCAAAACTCCTTCTGTAGCTTGCAAAAAGATACTGGTATCTCTCCCAGAATTCAATTCAACTGCCCTGTCTTATGCAGTGAATTGTCCTTGGAGGTTATTACAAAGTGAGACCAGAGTGACTAATTAAGACTTATATACCTTTTAGATAACTAAAGTAGGGCAAATGAATCCCAAATATGTATACCTAAATTAGAAGGCTAGTCTACATTGATTCTCATATAGCAATGCAGAAAGATTGATTCCTCCAAAGATCTGCTTGGAACAAGGCATCTAATTTAAGTGCTCTGTATATAGAGTATCTTCTCATCCTTTGCTAATTACTGAGAAAACCTCAGGACTTTTACTCTCTCTGTCCTATTTTCTTTCATTTTAGGAGGCAAAAAGAAAATAAAAATGTCAGGGGGATGCAGACTTATCAAAAAGTAACGAGAGATATTGTGACTGCGTTGCTTGAATATGGTTTGAAGGAACTAAGGATGTGATCTGGTTTTGAATTATAAATTACATATTTTAATATCTTCCTGTAATTTTCAGGATCCCTAAGCTGATAGAGCATTTGGTACATGAATAATATTGTAGTCTCTGATTTTGACCAGAATTTTCAATAATTGTTAAAAATTTTGTTGAAGCTGATACACTGTTAAAGTTATTGAGAAAATGGCATTTTCAGTCAAACAATGATATTATCAGAAATTAATCAAAAAATAACAGCCAATAAGAGGAAATTGTAACCTATAATTTTGTAATTAACTTATTTGTTAGGCAATTTATTTTTTTAAAGATTGATGCAGGATTATCTTAGATTTTAAAATAATGTAATAAACAAGTGAGATATATGTTATATCTTAAATAAGTTGGCCCTGATCACTGTAATTCTTACATGCTTTTTATGTTTATAGAATAAAAGGTTCTAATTCATCTAGAAAGAATATATTCTAAAAGAATTGTATAAGACAAAGGGAACTTATTAGACATACCATAATTGACCACAGAAATATGAAATTATGGGAAACGTATTCACCAAAAATGTTATCAAGCAGTAGAACAAGTTGCCCTGGGAAGGGGTGGAGTCACCATTCCTGGAGGTATTTATAAAATATGACACTTAGGGATGTGGTTTAGTGGTGGACTTGACAGAGCTAGAGCAACTAAATAATTGTTGGACTTGTTCATTTTAGAGGTCTTTCCAACCCAAATAATTCTATGATTCTATAAACTGAAAACAAAATCATAAAAGTGTTACTGCCTAATTCAGATTATGCTTTGTCAAGGTTGCACTAAATTCTAGTGCTTCTGGCTTGGAAAAAAACTCAAACATCCCAAGGTATATTTTTCTTGTATGAAAAACTTATGCCTGAATGATTATTTAATTCTCTTTTTCCATCAATATTCTAACAATATTTTACTATTGATTTATTTACTGTTGTTCCCGAATTCAAGTCTACTTATTCAATATTAAAAGCATTCTACAATGTTAAGCTTATTGCAATGAAACACAAAATAGTAAAAGAATTGCTTGGTATTTACTGAGTCTGACCATCTACATAATTTGAAATATGAAAGAAAAACTTTGGTATAACACTGAGATCTATTTCTGTTTCTGTCAGAATTGCTATAACATGGCAGTGTAACTTCAGCTTCTAAACCAAGCGTCTGCCACAACAAGACATTTAATTTGCATGCATGACACTAGAGAAGAGAAAATTAATTTGGCTCAATACAATCAATACATATATAATGGCAAACAACAGCTGAAATAAAGCTTACTATTTTTATATCTGCAGGGTGTAATCCAGACAGCTGTAATTAAGCATAGATTTCCTCTCCTAAGGGTTTTGAAAACAGGTAGAATTTGATAGAGACCTCCATTCATTTGGGGTTCAGTCTGCTTTTTCTCAGGCACATAAAAACTTCTGTTGCTAAATATAAGAGGACTTGTAAAAGCAATGTTTGTGTGCTTGATTATTTCCATAATTAATTGCTATTTTTTTTCCATGACTCTGTTTTAACTAATTTCATCCAAAAATATATGCAATAGAGGGAGTAGCCGCTAAGCAGTATGGACTCCAGCCTGATGTGCCTTTAGACCTCTGAGCTGGGGATTTATTCCTAACACTGCTTATGTATAAGCACAGATATTGTGAATTTTTATATAAATTGCATTCCAAAACACTCACACAGACCACAGCATATACATCAAAACACTTTGTAACATCTCCCAGCATCAGGGAGCAAAAAGAGTGGTCTGCTATCTGAGAGTAGATGACACAGGCGTGTCCCAAGGTGTGAAGGACGGTACCCTCAACAAGTAATGCAGTCCCACAGTCCCTGAGCAAGAGTCACTGAGCAAATCTGGCCACTCCGAACTCAATCAGCCAAAAGGCCAGATGGCCAAAAAAGTCCAGAGTAATGAGACAGATCTGAGGATGAAGGCAAGAAATCTAGCCAGTGCGTCAAGAGCAATACCAAGACCAACACAATACATAGACAGACACAGGTATATCTGCAACATAGCATAGGCAAGGATAGGGTCTGAACTTGAATGCAGCTGAGAGGAGTAAGATTCTTATTTCTCACAACTTTTTCCCACAAAGCTTTCCTCATGGCAGTCTGATTCCAGGCTGCACAGCAGCACCGGATCAGTGCTGGCTTGAGCGTTAGCAGCTGAGCCCCCAGTACAGAGCCTGGGGCTCTGACATCTGGTACCGAATCCGGAACTTGATACTCAGCTGAAAGCAGTGATAGCTAGAGGTGTCAGCTTTCGCTGCTCTTGCTTATTTACCTGCACAACAGCACTTGTGGCCACGTGGCATTAAAGCAAACCGTGTAATATGGCTTTGATACACAAGTAGAGTATGGGAGCTATTAATGAATCCATGGGGCAACAAAGCTCCATGTTTTTCACAGGAGAGTCTGTAACTAAAATAAGGTGAAACACATATTGATGCCTTGTGCATGCCTCATTGTCTCCTTTCAGAATGAAGGGAGACTAAAATTACTGGTTTAAGTGTAGACATCTGTTTCACTGATCATGGGGGTTAACTCATTTGCCTGCAGGGCAAGAACAGAGGAAGAAATAAGAAAAAGTTTGTGGCTTGAGACCATAACAGGAATATCACTTACAAGTTGCCATCACAGGCAAAACAGACTTGATTGGAGGAAATTTAATTTAATTTATTGAAAATTACAAGAGATTTGAGTAGTGAGAAACAAAGATAAAAGATTAAAACACCTTCACCTCCACCTTTTCTTGAGTGAAGCTCAGCTCCACTCCTTTCTTTCCAACTCCTTTAAGCTGCCCACATTCCCAGCAGTGCCCTCCTCACTGCCTGGCAGTGTTTGCCCTTTATTAAATGCTTTTCAACCAAAACGCCATCTTGTCTGCTAGGCTCAGCTTGCTCTTAGGTGGGTCCACTGTCTGCTGGAAGCATCTGTGTCTAGAATCAGGATTCCCCTTACAGAGGCCACCCTTCAGCCTCCCCTCTCCCAACACCTGGGCGCTTGCACCTCCTACACAGCTATTTGTGTGTAGTTAATAAGTCTTGCCTCCCCAGCATACCAGACTCTGCAATGGCTTCTACAACAGCAGCAAGGTGGAGAATGCTGTGGTGTATGACAGCTGGGGAACGTCTATGCAGCAAATTTTTACACAGTTTAACAGCTTGTCTCTTGAAGTTCAGATGAATATTCTGATTTGGTGCCACTCTGACAAATTGCCTAGGCTTATCCACCCAAAATCTTAAATATAATGTGCTACTAAACAGAAAAACTGTTTATCACCTTAGAATAAGAATTTCTATGCATGCCTGGGAAACTTTCAAACTAAATAGAAAGTTATCTAATTAATTTTAATGTTCTCAAGGTAACACAGTGTAGGGAGGTAAACAGTCTATTTCTACCTGATACACAAATGAATAGATGGGTTTTTCATAAATTTATCTATATACATATATTAATGGAGATCTCAATAGACTTCCTATTCAAGTTTGTAATATATTTTAATATTCATGCAATAATTAGTTTAGATAATTAATAGTTTATAATTTTTCCATATAGACTTAAATTAGCCTCTTACATTGTGAAAAGAAGAGCATTGCTAAGTCATATGTGTAATACAATTCCTTCTAATACGTGATTCAAATTTGTGGAATTTTGCAATATGTTCAACACCTCCATATGTTGTTGTGGCACCATGCCATTTACAAATAAGCTTTCTATACAGTGCAGAGTTTTCATAGCCACATTTTAAAAATAACCTCAGAGGAGAAAGATAAAACATGGAAATCTGACAGAGAATCTGTCCAATGTCAGCTAGGATTACTGTTGCACAGAACTTTCAAGAGATAACTAGAGGCCTTTTATCTGCTGATTGCATGGCTGACTATAATTTTCAAATCAGAAAGGTGGTCCAAATCTGTCTGTTTATGAAAAATATTTTCATGGGTTTCCATAATCAAATTAAATTTCAAAAATGGTAATGCTGTCTGGGGGAAAAAAATAATACTTTTTGGCATTTGAATGGCAATGGGATGCACAGATAAATACATGTTTAAATATATGAATTATAGAACAACTAATATATCCAAAATCTCTATACTAGCTTTTATCCCACAGGATTCTGTTCACAAAGGTTTTCACTATTCATAACACAACTATTCAACCAGTATTCATAGGACTGTACTGCAATAAACACAACTGAAATTAAGTTTTCAATGTCTTGTGAATAATCAGTCTAGAACTTGACCTTAAGATCTTAACAATATGGCTCATTCAATTCTCCATTTGTCCATGAAAAGCTGTGCACGGTATTACAATCTGTAGGATCTGGAGAATGGTATATGTACTATAAACACATGTTTACAGTTTTCACTACATTTTATTAGCTCCAAGTTCTTATTTTGTCCCTTTCAGGAAAAGCAAAAGAAGTGGTGAACTCATTTAACATCACCCCCACTCCAGAAGACTTCGTGCTATGCAGCAGAAAAAAAAAATGAATGCAAGAGGTTAAGCCTCTAATATTTTAAGGCATGCTTGCTCAGTATGGCTTTTCAGGGTTTAAACCAATCAGAACCCCTCTTGTATGCAGCCATCCCGATCTCACTTCATAATCTACACTTACAGCATGAATTGTTTCACCTTCAGTGACACTAACTTGTGCTAAGGCTGTGGTTATGATCTACTGAGCAGCTCCTCATCTACTGGAACTGTGAGTAGATTAAATTTTATGTGCTAAAAGCATAGACAAACAGATTCCTGCCTGCTGAAAAATTAATGGAATTTTATATACTGAGACTATTTTTTGAAAAATATTTAAAGTGTTATTTATTCATCTGATCAAAGAGTTGGACTTTTCCACAGGACTCAATCTGATTTCATGAAAGAGTATTGTTCTTTAGGCTTTCTGTTGATAATTTCTATAGAGGACAAAATACTTTAAATTCTGCAGTAAAACAGGATACATTCAACATGTTGCCTAAACATATCTTGGTTTACTCTGGTTAGTTCGCTTTGGCTGGCTGACAGGTTCTCACCAAGCTGCTCTGTCACTCCCCTTCCTCAGCTGCACAGGGAGAGAAAATATGATGAAAGGCTCATGAGTCAAGATAAGGACAGGGAGAGAGAGATCACTCATTGATTAACACCCTGGGTAAAAGAGACTCAGTTTGGGGAAAAATCAGTTTAATTTATTGTCAATAAAATCACAGTAGGGTAATGAGCAATAAAACCAAATCCTAAAATCTCTCCTCAGCCCTCCCTTCTTCCTGGGCTCAACTTCATATCCAATTTCTCCCAGTCGAGGTGGAGGTACAGAGAATGGGAGTTATGGTCAGTTAATTGCTGTCTCTGCTGTTCCTTCCTCTTCACCCTGCTCCCCTGTTCCAGCATCTGGTTCCACACATGGGATACATTCCCTTAGGAACTTCTCCAATGTGAGTCCTTCTCCTGGGCTGCAGTTCTTCCTTAACAGCTCTAGTGTGGGCACTTTCCATAGGGTGCAGTCCTTCAGGAACAGCCTCCTGTAGTGTGGGGCCCCTTGTGGGGCAACAGATCTTGCCAGAACACCTGCTTCAGTGTGGGCTCCTCTCCACAGGATCACAGGTCTTCCTAGGAGCCTGCTCCAGCTCAGGTTCGCCACAGGGTCACAACTTCCTTCAGGGCACATCCACCTGCTGTGGCATGGGATCCTTCTTAGACTGCAGGTGGCTATTTGGTCTAATGCAGACTTCCACAGCCTACAGAGAGTTGACTTGCTTCATTATCATCTTCATCGTGGGCTACAGGGGAGTCTCTGCTCTGGTGTCTGAGGCCTCTTCCCCTATTTTGTCATTGACCTTGGTGTCTGAAGAATTTTCACTCACATATTCTCACTCTTCTGTCCTGGGTGCTGTTTTACTGCCGTTTTCTTGATATGGGTTTTTTTTTCCTCTTCTTAAATATGTTGCCCCAGAGGTGCTACCACCACCACTGATGGGCTCAACCTTGACCAGAAGCAGGGCTGTCTGGGATCTTGCTGGTATTGGTACTATTGGACCTGGGGAAACTTCTCACAGAAGCCTGTAGCTACTCCTGTAACCTTCTTATCAACAAAATCTTGCCATGCAAAAGCAATACATTTGCTCAGAAGTTATCAAGGTTCCTAGGAGGATCTTAAACATATATTCTGGGTACTTTTCTTTTGAGATATTGCTTCTAATTCCAACACTAGATAAATTTAATCATAAAAGAAACATGATATGCATCCAAGAAGATTTAATTGAGGTTTTTCTTTATACAGCAAGAGAAATTGTAACCTGACTGTTACCCCCTTAATATTTTACAGTAAAATCAAGCCATGTGTAATCAGATATCAACATTTTGATGTGAAAAGTAAATTATTTGAAACCAGTTTCCATTCAGTAGTGTGGAGAAAACTCTCAAATATAAAGGGAAATCAGAGATAAAGCCCAACTCTGAAAGAATGTTATGAAGATGGAGTACTGTTTTGCTGACATCCTGAAAGAAAGAACCTAAAATTTTGTATTTAATATTTTTGGTTTTTTTTAAGGAACAGTTCAACATTCAGGTACCACTGATATTCACCAAATTTTTAAAAGTTGTAATCCAGTATGGTGGGAAACTGTTCACCTATGTGTCTACAGATAAAATAATACAGTTGCCTGAATTTATTGGCAAAACTATTGAAGCCTGGCAAATAAACTGATGCTTAAAATGCTCATGCATTGATAAACGACATAATCTCTCATTTAAATTGGGAGCTTATCTGATGGATATATTTAGAGAGCACAACAACAAAAAATACAGAGTAAATTGATTGGTCTTGTTCTTCCTAAATGGGCTAATTTTCTTCATGATTCCAAGTGTTAATTTGCACTGTGAAAGCTGTAATACGTATTCTGGGAAAGGAAGAAGACAAGAAGGTGCCACTCTTTTTTGATTGAATTTTTTTTATAATGTATTAACAATTAATAATTATTATTAAATCTTTCTTGTACTTGTGAGTCCAAGACCTGGACAGAGGATGTTTGATTTTGTCTCAGGCTCTCAAAGTAATGTCTCTTAACATGTAATGGTGTTCTAGGATATTTCAATAAATAGTGAATACATGTATGTGTTCAATTGAATGTAGCCTTTCATCTCCTTTTACAGCCATTTGATTTGAAGAAGTTGGCTCTGAAAATAGTTTTTCCTTTAATGAATACTGTAAAGGATGAAAACCACTAGCTCAGATGAAAATATTGTTAGCAACGACTGGAAAAAGCCAAGAAGAATTGCTCTGAATAACTGAAAAACTTCGCAATTTTTAATGTTGTACTTCACTTTGAAATTTCAGAGAAATTACAAGTTAACAACCTTGCAGAAGATTAACTCTGTGTTATGGTTTAAACCCTAGCTGTCAACTGAACACCACACAGCTGCTCAATGACTCCTCCACCACTGAGGTGGGAGAGAGACTCAGAAGAATAAAAGTTGTAAAATTCATGGGTTGAGATGAAAAAAATTAATAGGTAAAACAAAAACCCTTCATAGAAAAGAATTTATTCACTCCTTTCCATAGGCAGGCAGGTGTTCGGCCATCACCAGTAATCCAGGGCGCCATTACACATAATGGTGACTTGGGAAGACAAATGTCATCACTCCGAATGTCCTCCCTTCCTTTTTCTTTCCCCAGTTATATATATTGAGCATGTTGTCATACGGTGTGGGATACATCCCTTTGGTCAGTTGGGGGCAGTTGTCCTGGCTATGCCCTCTCCCAGCTTCCCACGCATCTCCAGGTTCCTTGATGTGAGAGGTGATGTGAGAAGCAGAACAGGCCTTGACCCTGTGTAAATACTGGTCAGTAATACTGAAACATCCCTATGTTATCAATGCTTTTTCCAATACAAACCAAAACATAGCCCCATACCAGCTACTCTGAAGAAGATTAACTCTATCTCTGTAGAAAAACACCTGGAGTACAACACAGTCATTAGTCACAGCCAGCACAACTTCATGAGGTGAAAGTCCTCCGTGTCAATCTTGATTTCCTTGTACAACAGGGTAATCCACTGAGGTGATCAAGGAAAGCCAGTTGATGCAACATCTTCAGAATGCTGCAAATCTTTCAATACTCAGTCTCTTACAGCATCCTTCTGGACAAAATGTCCAGCACAGCTGAACAGCCAGTTGTTATGTGATGAGTGAGCAACTGTCTCACAGGTCAGGCACAGAAGGTTGTAGTAAATGGAGTAACATAAGGCTGGCACCCTGTGTTCCATACGGTTCCATCCTCAAGCCAGTTCAGTTTGACATCTTTATTAATGACTTGGACATAGGATTTGAGGGAATGCTAAGTAAATTTGCTGACAACACCAAACTGGAAGGAGTGGTCTACTCCCTCAAGGGCAGAGAGGCTCTGCAGAGAAACATCAATAAAGTAGAAGATGGAGCAACCACCAACCATATGAAGTTTAACAAGGACAAGTGCTGGATCTGCACCTGGGCTGGGGCAACCCTGGTTGTGTGTATAGATCAGGGAAGGAGAAGCTGAGGAGCAACATGGAGGAAAGGGACCTGGGAGTCCTGGTTAGTGACAGCTTGAACATGAGTCAGCAGTGCCCTGGCAGCCAGGAGGAACAACTGTGTCCTGGGGGGCACCAGGTACAGCCTCACCAGCCAGGCAAAGGACGGGATTGTCCTCAAGAGGGGAAGTGGAGGGGCAGGTACCAGTCTCTTCAGTCTCATGACCAGTGGCATGACCCAAATGGACTGATGCTGAGGCAGGAGAGGTTTAGACTGGATATCAGGAAAAGGCTTTTCACCCCAAAGGGAGACTGAGCATTGGTGGCTCAGTTAGGCTCATTCACATTGTAACTCTAACTATTCAAATCTTGGTAAGAAGTGAAGTGGGCCCAAAATTTTCTGCTATTTTACACCAAAACTCAAGTAATACATATGCTGGGACTGAGATTTTGTCAAGACCATTTGGATGTTACCCAAGCATAAAGATCTTCCTGAGGCCCTTCTTAAAATACATCATGGATACATGTTTTTGCTATAAACACTGAAGAAAGCTTGTTTTAGAATTTTATACATTCAGGAAATGTGACTCCTCAATTGTTTGAACTCCTTTTGACCTGTATTACTGAGGTAAGGTCATCTTATTCCAAATCCATCAGCTGCAACCTGTTCTGGAGATTGCTCCATTCAGATCCTTTGCACTAGTCAGCAAATTCAAATTGAATAAAGAAAAGCTGCAAATATCTTCTTAGATAAAAGGGCTCCCAACATGCATACAATCCATAATAGATTGACTGTGCAATACCAAAGTCAAATAACTGTAGCAGGATAGTATTATGAGAAATTTTGTTACCAAAAAGTCACAGTTTTGTTTTTTTTTTTTTTTTACTATGTGAGTTTGGACAAAAGAACAATTTTTCTTGAACGTTGATTAGGAATTTCTCTGTGGAGCATCCTCCTGTGAGGATATTGCCTCTTACTGTAACAAAGAAGGAGTATGGGAGAAATAAAAAGTAATTACTAATGCTATAGGAAAAAATTCATGATCCAACATTTAAGTATCTCTGTTCTCAAAAAGGCAACTGAGAAGAGAGTGCTCATGTTATTGCACTTGTGGTAAAGTGGTTTGCAATGGATTGTATTCAGCTCAGAAAAATTTCTCTCCGAAAAACAATATAAATGAAATATTACATTTTCAGTAAATTTATTCAGACATTACAAGAACCATCCTCTATCTCCAGAGAACTCTGAAACAAAGAAATCTGTCAGACTGAGATAAGCATCAACCTTTATATGGAACATAATCTCCTCTTAATAAATATAAAACATACATCCAAAATAATATTTGTCTAGGATTTGCCCAGTATGACATGATCATAAAGTCCATTAAGAGATTCTCTAAGCCCTTTCAAAACACCATAGATATAAAAAGCTTGGATATAAAGTAAATTAAGTTGCACACTGAACAAATATATCTAGGAATACTAGGCATGAATTATTATTATGGTAATTCTGGGGAACTGTAAAGAAGCAGTGCCAGCAATGACAGCAATGGCAGCATGAGGGCATCATAAGATCATAGATATATAGTCAGCTGTCATTAAAGCCGCTTGCAAGTCTGTGTTCATATACTCATATAAAAATAGCATTATTATAAAATCCCTTTATTGCATAATTGCTGTCAAAGAGGTCCTTAGGGGCACCATTTTTGTAAAAAAAAATGTTACTGATCCATTCGTTTACTTCGTTTATTCACAACGCAAATTACAGATAATTGGACCTACCACACTTAAGAAACAGAGATCATATGATTTTATTTACTATTACCTTATAATTGTTTGCTACATCTGTAGTGTAAATTTGATTTGAGCTGTTTCAGAAAATGCATTTTCATTCACAAGGCCTTTCAATTCTTAAACAATTAAAGGCTACGTTTTCTTATAAAATCTCAAAGTATTATCCTTATCAGGGATCTGTTTCTCAGACAGAAACATCTTGACTCTAGCACAGATTATTGAATATAAAAATAATAATAAACGCCTATAGTTTTTTCTTTGGATATGAAAGAAGTTATTTTCAGTTTCTGTCTGGAACAGGAAAGTAGAAATATCATCTAAATAATACAAGACTAAACCTAGCTGCCACATTATCCCATTTCTAGTAGTATCTGGTAATGGATACTTGGAAAAGAAAACAGGACTTTGAAGATAGGAACAGTATATGGATTTATTTCTCCAAATTATCTCCCAACTTCCAACTGTGGAATAAGTATTTTCTAAGTTGGAAGCAAGGTGTTTGTCTCTGACCACACAGATTTTCTTTCTACTGCTTGCTGAATCCCTAAGGTTTATTGTCATTCAAGTGGCAAGTTACATAGGTTTAATTACATCTTGTATGAAGATTTTAAGGGCTACTATTTTACGTTAAAGTAAAATAGCAACAACCAAAGAAAAACAACCAATATAAAAATGGTTCAAGACTCCTTCCTTGCAGTTTTGAGGTGACCATGCTCTGTTATGATTAAGATTATTATTGATTATGATTTTTTTAAGAAACACATCTTTCTGTGCTGTGTATATCCTTTTATACTTGGATGGAGAAAGCAACCTTACCACCTACTTTCTTCATTTACCTCCTATTCCTGTTCCTGTTCCTGTTCCTGTTCCTGTTCCTGTTCCTGTTCCTGTTCCTGTTCCTGTTCCTGTTCCTGTTCTTATTCTTATTCCCATAGTTCTTTCCCGCTTTTGACATTTCTACAAAGTCTGTCTTTCTGCAGTGGCTTCTTAGGTAATTTCCTGTTAATTCCTTTGTTTTTCATACTGTCATGCTGGTGATGAAGTTCAGGGTGCATACGAGTTTGGGAGGAGACACAGCTGGGACAGGTGACCCAAACTGACCAAAGGGATATTCCAGACCATAGGACATCATGCTCAGTATATAAAGTGGGAAAGGAAGACGGAGAAAGAGGGTGACATTTGGAGTGATGGTGTTTGTCTCCCCAAGTCAGTGTTATGCACAATGGGGCCCTGCTCTCCTGGAGATGGCTGAACACCTGCCTGACCATGGGAGGTAGTAAATTTATTCCGTGTTTTGATTTTCTCGTGTGTGTGGCTTTTGCTTTTCATATTAAACTGTTTTTATCTCAACCCATGGGCTTTCTAGCTTGTAGACTTCTGATTCTCTCCCCAGTCCCACTGTTGGGACAGTGAACAAGTGCCTGTGTAGGGTTTGAATTAATGGCTGGGGTTAAACCATGAGAGCAGCAGAAATAAAACAGGCAAGATATATCTTTCCACTAATAAAAGGATTTTCTAAGAATATGGAAAAATTTGCTAAAATTATTCCTCTTGCTTTCACTGGGAGTCAGAGTGCATAGCATCAACTCCTAAGTTCTCAGGAAGTTCCATCTTAATGACTGGAAAATGAGCTGACCAGTCATTGCAGTTTCTTGTATCTCTGAGGACAAATGAAACAAAGTTTCTCTATCCTGGTGCTCTCAAATTTTCTTCTTCATGATTTCATGGTTTGGGGATATTACCTGGCTTTTACTCAGACTTCATATTCAGACTTCCACTTTATAACTAATATCCTTTGCATAAAGCATTGCATATATTTTAGGTTACTATATTAGAAAAAAAAATTGTAAAGAAGTCTAATAATATTTACTTTATTTGTGTCTCTACAACACTCCATTAAATAGGAAAATGCAGCCTCACAACTACAGGAGCAAGGCAAGAAAGCATCTCTGAAATTTCAAGCTAAATTCCAAGACATTGAGTGAAACTCTGGAGAAGGGAATTTAAATAATGTTTTTCAAATTGCAACAATGTTCTTTATCACCTCCTAAGTAAAAGAATTGAGGTTTTAAAAATTCTATTAGTGGAAAGAATTTCCTGACAACAAGAAAGAAATCCTCCCAAAATTCAAAGCCAGACAATCAGTTTTGCCAAAATACTGCAATACTATGACTCTAACATCACTCTCTACAAGAGATACGGTAGCTTAAAAGTGAACTTATACAGAAGAAAAAAGTCATCATGTCACTTAGCAGGAACCTTGGCCTGATGGGCAATAGTCTAGAAATGCAGATTTTAGTATGTTCCAGGAGTATGTTTTAGCATGTTCCAAGAGATTTCTGCCATGGCCCCTGCTAAGGAATTAAGATATTATTAGTAATTTATAATAGACTCTTGCATGCCTGTATATTCCAGACAGTGGATCCAAGAAGGCTTTTACTGCTAGTATGTCATAACTTACAAACACATAACTTTTTTTTTTTAACGTAAAACTGAACTAATATTTAAATCATTAATCCAAGATTCAAAAAGCGAGCCTTTACAAGAGACAGGTAAGTCTTGGGGAATGGATACTAGATCCTGTAGGAACATACCAAACAGTTGATAGAATGAAGTAGGGAATTTATTTTTCTTACATGAAACACTTTTTTATATGTCTTTCATTTTTTATTGAATTTCTTATTTCAAATCTGCTTTGAGAACATATGGGAGTTTTTATCATATTTTACTGTTGATTAAGATGTTCTGGTATTATGATTTTATATTTGAACTTGTAACTGTGAGTCAAAGTGTGAGCTTGGCTCTTACTAAGGTAAACGTACAGTCATAAAAAATAGTTCAATAAACAGATATGCAACTGGGAATTCAAAAATGGGCATTTGAAGATAAAATTAAAAAGAACATGAAGTAGAATGTTATTGAATGATTTGATATAATAATAATAGCGAGTTTTAAACATTGCCCTTCTTTAACAAGTATAAGCACACATTCATATGTACTCATACACGGGCATATGTACACATACTTACTTAAAGTCATTTTACTAAGATTTATGTAGGCAGTTTTGCGTCATTAAATTTTTTACAAAACAAGTTATAAAAAAATTGCATGGGCATGTTTATTTGAAAGTAGAAGCCTTCTATAACACCTAGGATTAAAATATTATTGTAACAGAAACCATGCAGAGAGTATAAGATAGGTTGTGGAAAGCTCTAATTGAAAAGACCATCTCTGGTTGGACTAGGATTGAAAAATCATGTTACTGAGTATTTCTGTCAAGGCACATATAAGAGGTATGTAATCATCCATCCTTAGCTCCCTTCGAAAGCTCAACTGGTAGGCCGGATGGTAGAACTATGGCCCGCAGGAATCTCTAAGTCTCTGGTTCAATTCCAAATTGAAGGAGGTCCTTGGTCTTCATCCAAATCAATCAGGACTAGCTCAAGTAGTGGGCCCATGGGAATCTCATGAGGTTTAACAAGACCAAGTGCAAAGTGCTGCACTTGGGTCACAACAAACCCTGGTACCAATACAGGCTGGGGGATGAACATATTGAGAGCAGTCCTGCCGAGAGGGACTTGAGAGTGCTGGTGGATGAGAGGCTGGATATGACCCAGCAATGTGCATTTGCAGCCCAAAAAGCCAAAAGTGTCCTGGGCTGCATCCAAAGAAGTGTGGCCAGCAGGACCAGGAGGGGATTCTGTCCCTCTACCCTGCTCTGTGAAACCCCATCTGAAACACTGCATCCAGCTCTGGGTTCCTCAGCACAAGGAGGGGATTGTTCTATTGGAGTGAGTCCAGAGGAGACCACCAAGATGATTAGATGGATGGAAGACCTCTCCTATGAAGACAGGCTGAGAGAGTTAGGGTTGTTCAGCCTGGAGAAGAGATAACTTAGGGGTGATGTAATTGCGACCTTCCAGTACCTGGAAGGAGCCTACAAGAAAATTAGAGAGATTTTTTGCAAGGGCATATAGTGATAGGACAAGGGAAATGGCTTCAAACTGAAAGAGAACAGGTTTAGATTAGATATTAGGAAAAAATTCTTTACTGTGAGGGTGGTGAGGCACTGTCAGGCACTGGAACAGCTTGGCCAGAGAAGTTGTGGACACCTCATCCCTGTGAATGATCAAGGTCAGGCTGGGTGGAGCTCTGAGCAACCTAGTCTAACTTTGACTAATTCCTTCCCAGTCTTTGACTTCTGCTCCTGTAATCTTCACATTATAGCTTTAAACATAGTTAGTTAGTACAGAGTTGTATACATTATTGTAACTATGGTTCTAAAGACAAAAATCTTCCACAAATATTATGGAGCATGTTCCAGATGTATGCTATAATGCGTTTTACTCAGGTCTCTCTCTCTCTGACAATGTCAGCAAAGTCCATTTCAGTTTCAGACTCTCTTCTGTCTGGAACAATTTCTCAAAGCTTGCTCATCTGTTTTGGTGTCAACCACAAGGTCTGCAGAGAAATTCCTTAATTTACTCTTTAATTTATATACGGAAAATTCAGTTACATTCAAACCAGAATCTAAGTACCTGAATACTAAGAAGGAACAAGAGTTTCTTATTCTAAAATAATCTGGGATGAAATCAATCAGGAGAAAATAAATATAGGGCAGAAAGTTCTGTCAGATCTGCTAGGTTGTGAAAAACTACTAAATACTTTACAGAAAATTTTCCCTGTTTTTTGAGTCTTCTATTAAAAACTGCAAAATATTTAGATCCTAATCCTCAAAGGCATTCAACAGATAAAAAGCTTATTGAAATTCAAAATGTGCAACACTGAAACTTCTAGATGATACATGAGATGCCCTTGCATGATTTCCCAACTTTTATCATCTGGTAGTCAGATTCCACTTCTTTTATTTTACCCGACATAATGAAGAACAATATGTAGCACAATTGTGGAGATCACAAAACTTTGCAAAAGAGGTGTTATTTTTACAGTTTTCATTATGTACTATAAAGTGTATTATCACTGCAATACTCTGGGATGCTTTTTTCCCTAGAGTTTATTAAACATTTCAGGTAATAGAAAAGAAGAAAAAGGATATGTAAGATGGATTCAGATAACCACTAAATTTTGCCTTCGTTGGAACTGTTATGAATGTTTTGCAAGCTTGAAATTTATTAAAAATTAGCTTTTGTCATCTGAAAAGTTTAAAGTAGGCTTTTCAGTGGAATCTTCAGAAGTTTAATGCTAAATATACATTTTTCTCAAGATAGAATTACAGTAAATGCTATTTCATTTTTAATATATGTATCACAATTCACATTCAAGTACCATTTCATAGTTTATTAAGTTGGCAAATTGGAAAGGGATATGTCATAACTAGAAATATTATGAATTCTGAAAGTACTGAAACGTTGTTTTGTCTGAGGAAGTTAGTAGTCAAAAGTAAAAACTGTGCAAACATTTCTGAAAATGAAAAGAGAAATGTTTAAAAGTTACTTTTAATGTAAATATAATAACTATTCTTTGTTTTCTAAATTCAAAGTTTAGGAATTTGATTTTACCATTACATTCCTAAAATAGAGTTTTCAAAAATATTTTTAGTGTTAGTAAAACTAAGTGTTGTTTGAAAGTTTTGAAATATGCAAATACCTCCCCAGTTCTTTACTGTTGCAGTAGTAGAACCTGCTTTGGTGAACCCAATGGTCTGAACACAAAATGACAATAACATCACTTCCAACATACTAGATAGTTCCGTCTTAGTTACTGACATAAAAGAAATACTCTCTGCATGTGTATTTTCAGATATACTGCTCATAATGGAGAGTGATTTCAACCTATGAAGAAAATGACTGACAGATGGCATTGTTTCTTTCTTTTATAAACACAGTGGGAATGGAGCTGAAGTTTAAAAGACCTTTTGTCAGTAATAGAATAAGGAGTGTGAAAAGGAGCCTGCACTGCTTCTAACAACTCTGAAGACATTTAAGACATGCTCCACAAGGTTTTTTCATAGCTTTTTTAAGTTTTTGGGGAGATTTTTTGGGGTTTTTTTAAGGAAGGGGGAAATACAGAAATTTTTTTTCAGTTAGATATAAGAAGTCAGTTTTCTCACTGAGCAATGCCAGTGAAGCCCTGGACCGCCTATCAGTGCATTAGCAGTAAACGTCGAGCCTTTTCTACTACCTTTGATACACCTGTATAAGAAAGTGTCCTTGGAGTTTAATGTTAATTTCCAGATTACTCTAAGAGGACTCCTCAGCAGACTGTTCTGATGGTGCTGTTGAACTTTAAAATCTTTAGCATGTGGCCATTAAGTATTCTGCAAATGCTTTCCACACCTGATGTGCTCTTATAAGCTGCCAGGATTTAGCAATTGACCTGTGATAAATGAAGTGAGAAAAGCAAAAGCAGTGTGTAGAGTACTAGTGTCCAAACCCTTGCTCTGAGTCTGACTGACTTCTATGAGCCATATTGAAGTTTTATATCTGACCAAAGAAAAAGGGTATTGCTTTGTCTCTATCACAAACTCAAGTCCTTCACATTTAAAATGTGAAACTTGGCTTATAAAATCAAATTACTACAAGCAAGTTCTACTCAAAAGGGTGTGGAGTTCTTTCTTCTTCCCTTCCTTTCTCTTTTCCCTTCTCCCCCCACAGTGTGAGCATTTTCAGGGAATTTTAGTGATAGAACTTAGGTATGTTGTGTGTGCTTCTTGAAGTAATATCTTGGGTATAGAATCATCTCGACTTTTACACCTGGTCATGCATAATAAAATAATCCTGCTTTTCCAGGAACTGCAGGAACCACAGTATTTTAACTATTTAGCTGGTTTTAGTTGTTCGCTTGAATTGGTGTGTTCTCACTGGACACTTGAATAAACTAGTTTTCAACTGAAATAATTCATCTTTGCTATGTATGTTGAGAATGCATGTGTTTGTTCATACTTTCAAAAGCTGTTCCACAGTATTGCTAACTACTAGTTTTAGTCCTTCAATGTGGAAAAAAAAATTATGTCTGCTAGCAGCAAACATCCTTAATCACTACTTCTCTTAAATATGTTTGATTTCTGGCTTAGATACTGCAGTGTTTGTTAGTTATCACATTCATTTCAGTAAATACGGACAGGATCTCAGTTCATGAAAGATACTTAGATATAGCTTTCTCACTGATTTCCTATAAATATGCTTATATTTCTGTAAAAAACTGTACTGAGTCATCAACTACAGAGATCTAAACATCTACATGTTTTTATACATTGTCTTTTGAGCACATTTATTTTCAGACTTGTATAGTTATGGTGAATTCTTGGGGGCTATCTGCTGCATGAAATTTGGTGTTGATTTGTTATATAAAAAAAATAATCTGACCTGAGAATTACCTTAGGGTAGTCCTCAGCCATGGCAGATAACTTCATAAATATTTTCCATTGCCTAGTTTACCTGTCGAAGGAGGATAAGGAGCTAAATTTTGCTTGGAGGAACTGAGAAATAATTACAGAGGTTCAAAGTAATGCTGTTTCCAACTCTTAATTTATGGCATAGTACCGGTTAGACTTTAGGGAAGCTACATTGTGTTTCTGCTGACTGAAGAATATAATGTCAGGAAGAACTCTGAGAGAGCTATTCATGCCCACACTGTTGGCTGTAAGATGTCATAGCTTTGATTCAAATTTCCACACTATTTGATACACACTACAAACCTATGGTGCACACAGACTCTGTACAAATCCCACGTACTTCTGTCACTTCCATGTCTCTCAGAGATCCACTGGCACGTGACCAATGGTGATAAAGTCAGACTGTACGTGCAACAGAGTCAGATTCAACTTGTCACGCTATTTAGTCCATAGTAACAAGGATTGGGTTTGTTCTGTTTCTTCTGAATTATGTGAACATAACCTCTCTGATATTACAAGAGTCAGGTAGGTTTTACCAGAGCTGAAGACTGAGCTCGAGCTTGCACTAAGGGCAGTTGTATCTTACCTATTATATTGCACATTTCAACAGCACTTGTGAAATGCCTCCAGGATTTTAAAAGTTTAATAAATCATGTGAAAGAAGCATGGAGCTCTTATCAGCTGACTTAGTCTGTTCCTCTGTCCCCAACTTAGGATCACATGTAATTAATAGCTAAGGTTTTTACTTATTCAATAAAGGCCTGGGGTTTGAGGGAGGATCCTGATAGGGGTATTACAGAAAGCATTTTCTTCATATTTATCAGAGTTTAAGTTAATATAGGAAATACAACAAGAACTCAGGCATATTAATGAAACCATGACTGATACATTCACATCACGTGTAAACATTTTTCCTCTTAATTTTATACTTTTTTCTTTTTGCACTATTATATTGAAAACAATATTTTGTTCCATTTTTAATGTAAAAAATCATCAAATTGATTTCTTTTTTCCCTTTTTCTTTTTTAACCCACTATTAATGGTTTTATAAATGGACATCTTGAAAATGAATCTACAAAAAAGAACCATTTTTTCATTAATTTTAATTTAAATTTATTATTCTATTTCCATTGATTTCGGTACACTTCATTCTGTCTGAAACTAAATTCTCAATTCAGATTCATAGTGTGCTTATTTTCCACATAAGACCATATCTTAGATGATAGGAAATCAAAGAGGTTATGATTGTGATATTGATTGAGCATAAGCCTATTATTTAATTTAAAAAAAAAATGTATCTTTAAACTTAAAGCTGCAGCATCCAGAAAGTTATATGAATTTTGACCATTTTTCACACTGAGAATTCCCCTACATACTTCAAAGGGATCAAACCTACGTATTCAGAAGTAAAAAGAGAAAAAAGGATTTGTAAGAAGAGTAAACAGTCTTTAAAACAAAACAATTCATTTCTAACCATCTCTATTGTCACTTTATCAGCAGGATCTGCTATTGCCTCTGTACTGAAAAAATGAAATAAAATAATCCTGTAATGGTAAACATGTAAAATCTTCTTTAATCACACACTTAAATAATAAATCTGACTAAAACTCCAGCAATAAAAATGAATCTTTTGCTTGTTACAAGCATACCTTTCATATAACACTGATTTGTTCCCCAAATATGCCTCTCAATGGTAATATCAGAATTAAAATAAAATTGCAAAAAACTTTACAGCTGAGATGTTCACAATCCATATCTAATAGTCTGTCATGGGAATAATTACCCGTAATGGGTATCCAAGGGATATAATTGTCTGCTGCTGTGAATTAGGAGTGCCACAGGTGGTGTTAATCACTTGGAATGTATTGAAGTAGAACAGCAGCCAGAGACAGAGCCTGCTTAAGCTTGATTTGTGGAACCATTGTTTCTGGACGCTTCAGACATAAATTGAGCACATGGTAGTAATAATGCACACTCAAGTAGTTATATTGAAACAAAGGGATATATAAATATAAATAAAAAACAGGGGAAAGTTTTGTTCCTTAGCAAAGGTTACAGAAATGGTCATCAGCAAAGTTTTTCTGTGTTGTGGCACTTGCATTTTTTGATGGGGAGCACACAGGAAAAAGCAGCTCAGTAGCTGCTTTTATTGCTTGAACCTGCCTGGTATATATCAGCAAAAGTGCTTTCATCATTTAAGTACTCTCCCTTTTATAGAATCCCATAATCACTGGCATTGGATAACACTCATGAGGTCATCAAATTCTGTAGTATATGACTTATATAGATATATTCAAGTGTAGTGCTTTCTTTGATGGGGAATATAAAAGTTTCTTCAAATACAATATTGATTTATTACAACGTTACCATCTGAATTTAAGAGCACATCATCAATAGCTTCTCAGAAATGTCATGGACACCAAAGAAAATGAACTGACTTGGATTTGCATGAAATATGTAAGCATACAGTAACTAAACAAATGTGATGATACCTGGATCTCCTCAGAACAAAGTCAAGGCCTTAATGGATATCTGTAGATAAATGAGAGACAGAATAACTGAGTCCGTGAATGATATCATATGTCTTTGAAGATGGTGATAAAATTCAAAATTTAATTAATCTTTTAAAGAATTAGTCTATAAGCCCTCTACAAACTCAAATAACAAAATCAGTTGTCCCTCTAAGATATGAGGGAGTAGAAGGCTGGTCAAATATCACCATGGAACATTCACTCTAAAAATCAAAGCAGCCTAAGAAACATCTTTATTTAGAGGCCTATTTACATTTTAGAGTGCATAGTTTTATATACCCATTACAGAGAAAACCAAGTTATAATTGTGACTCTTACAATTTAAAAGATCATATCTATGAAGTAACAAGTTCTAGCTATGCAAGTGTTGAATGAAGTTAGACTTCAAGTTTGATGTTTCAAGTTAATAGAGGTTTTGGGGAGTGGTTTTTTTATTGTTGTCAGGGTTTTTTTAAGTCATCTAGTTTAGTGAATTGCAAACTATTGAACTATAACTTATAAGAATTAACATACATCATTAAACCCAGTTTCACACCCCAACATCTTCTTCTTTGTCAAAACTCTATGGGCTAATTACAGTTTAATAGAAATCCATGAAAATTATAAATATTATTATTCTAAGTTTGTACATTAGCTATCAACACACAGACTGGATTAGGAGAAACCATCTGAACATCACCATGAAAAAAAATACTTCAGGTGTTACAGTTCCATGATATAACTCCTAGAATGTACTTGTCCTTCAGCATATTTCTCACAAATTTTAAGTTTTTCAGACATGAAAAAAAGGAAAAAAATGGAAATGAATCATCATGGCAAATAATCCACTAGGAATATCACCACAAACATTTTTGTCAAGAGCAGAACTGTTGTTGACAACTACAGCTCAGCAAGACAATAACATACTGTGTCATATAAATATGAGTTATGGAAAGATGTTTTTTCCCTCTTTGTGATTTTTTGTTATTATTCACGTTTTAAAAAGTATTTGGAGGAAAGGTACATTATTCTATGTTTTATTTAAAATGTTTCTGTAAAATTACAAGAATTGGTGCTCTGTGTAAGGCTTTCAAACCCAAAAGACTTTACCTGCAGCACCAAACGTTTCTCCTAAGATAACAATCAAGAATTAACACACCATAACACATACATAAAACCATTTTAATATGTAAATTAATAAAAGTTAGTAAAATACAGCCTGCCAAAATCCTGTGTGTGCTGTGAATAATGCACTGGAGTAATACACAACTCTCTGTTGAAAAATCTGTCAGTTTACCTTACAGCACTGCCAAAACTGTATTTTGGAGGAGATATTGTGGTAGGTTGACCTAGGCTGGACACCAGATTCCCACCAAAGCCATTCTATTACCCCCCTGTTCAGCTAGACCAGGTAGAAAAAAATAAAATTAAAGACTTATGGGTTGAGATAAGCACAGGAAGAGGTAACTCACTAATTACCATCATGGATAAAACAGACTTGACTTGAGGAAAATTAATTTATTACAAATCAAATTAGAGTCCAGTCATCATCACAGTCTCTGAGAGTTTAATTCTCTCACATGAATTGTATATGTATATGGTTGCATGTATGAGTAGCAGTAACAGTGTAATTTCCAGTAGGTCTTTACTAAGATTTAGGATTTTGCCTTTGAATCTGGACATATTTTTCTTCTCTGTCACTCATTTCAATCATACATACTTCCCAAGTGACCATCATCTTGCTGTCTAAATATGTTGAAAAGTGCCAAAATACAGATTTTTTTTTTTTTCCCTAGAATTATCTAGTTATTTTTCTTGTAATAAGATTTATGTATAAATTTGTTTGTATGTTGTGTTGACAATAGAACAAAAGTAACAGGGAAGTTTTGAGAAGAAAAAATTGTTGGTTTTATGGGTCTGGTCGGTAGCAATGTGGATTCGCCACTTGATTCTTCAAATCAAGACAGGAAATTTTCTAAAATGTGCCACATCTGAAACATAAGTAGAGTGCTCAATAAATAGGTTATTTTGTGCAAATCTGTATTAAGCATCAGGCCAGTCTAGATAGTCATAAGGACACTTTCTCTCTGTAATTCTGTCAGTCTGTCAATGTGACCTTTTACCATCATAGGTAAACAATTCACCGATGGAACTAAAATGACATGAATGTAAAGGTGTTAGGAGACCAGAAAATGCAACAGAAAATATGTAGATGATATGATTATGTCAGAAATTTCAACCTTTTACTTATAAAATATATATGTATGAATCAGATACAGCAAGATTTTTTCTTCAGATTTGAAAATCTCACACAATAACTGAAGTATATCCAAATATATGTAACATTTTCATCCAGTAAGCTTTATAGGTTGGAACCATATACTTGAAACTTATAGCACAGATAAATTTCTGGGTGCTATAGCTTGACACTGTGCCACCCCCAGAAGTTTCAATAAATTCCCTTGATATTTAGGTATCCTTTTCCATGGATTTATCTCATCTCATACTTTTGGATACAGACTGGTTATGGGGGTCATTCATCATCTTTAGATATATATCTACTTTTCTCAAACCTATCTGCAGCAATCTCTGAGCCATGGCAAACCAGAGAAGATGTGTAACATTTAATGATAATATGACATCTTAAACAAGTAAGAACTATATGTGTGGAAAATTAAAAATGTTATACCATGAACATGTATGAAGCAAAAATCATTAAGGTAAAAAACTATGAAATATACTAATTAGAGGAGAGAAGAAAAATATATGAAAAATATATTAAGTATGAAGAAGAAAATGCAGGGGGTCCCTGCACAGCTCTCTCTTAATAACATGGCCAGGATAACAACAGCTGGTAGAGAGAATGCAATTGTAAATTGTGTGTGAGAAGGGAATGGGCAAATATCTCAGAGAAGACATTTGCCCAAAAGTGATAGTCCTGAAAAAGAAGATGACTTTCAGTAGGACTAAACTAAGAAGGCAAATTAAGAAAACAAATTAAAATGCAAAAGGAGTCGTCTTGAAAAAAGCATAGCAAGAGGATATACATTTTTGAAAATGGGGACAGGTGGTAAGAGGAAGCAGTAGCCACTGCAGTGGGGTGGCCCCTAATTGCAATTTCCCCAAGGCACACCTGCCCTGCCCTGTCTGAGAGGCACAACCTCCCATGGGGTGGGTGCCAGGAGCAGCCTGCAGCCAGCAGTGGTCTTTCTGGAAGTGTGTGGGCAGCATGTGTAGGACCACAGTCCTCGGGATGTGGACAAGGAGGTTATACAAAGCTGGGACACCAACCCACAATCCACATAGTTGGACAGGGAAGCTGAGCTTGTAGCTGTATACGTGTGTTGAAGAGAGTTAGAGCTTCTTGAGAATAGTTGTAGAAGGGTGGTTAGAAAGTTGTTGGAGTTATTTTATTTGTCCAGTGTCCGGTGCTATGCTTCATCTGCTTTGTTGCTGGTATTGGTCCTGAACATATGGTTCCTGAGTGCTGGTTAATCATGTGTCATTAACAAATCAGTAAAAAGCTTCCTGATGTGATTTAAACAAAAAGTGAGTACTACTTTTTCCTACTGTTTATCCTCATAGTAATATATTAATTCTTGCTGAAACTATATTGTGTGATTAGTTGTTAAAGGTAAATATAATATTTTGTCAATATACAAAATATATGGCAACCTGCATTTGATTCAGGCTCTAACCATACCATGTTTTGGCTGGTGGCATTGTCTCAGCAGATCTCTAGAGGCCTAGTTTTGAGGTATACCACTTGCAGTGTGATGCTTTTTATTTTAATTACTCAGGCTCTGAACTTACAAGAGCATATTATCAAAAAGTAAAGTTACATGGTAACATCTACACCTCATCTAAGCAAAGTATTATAGTAAGACAAAATTAGTATCTTTATCAGAAGGATAATTCCCATCAGAATTAGGGACTTTAAACCCAGAGAGGGAGGGTTAGTAGGTTACCCACTAACACAGTGTTGAAGAATCTTACCTTTAATATTTCGTTTTGTACACAAAACTGCAACAGAAATCAACAAGGACATGTCTGTGATTATACGAACTCAATATGATACATCTGTGTGGTGGGGATAAATTGCATTGGCATCAGATCTTCAGAAGGTTAAAATACTGTTGCTCCTAGTTTCCTCCAATGAAACTTCATCATTTTCCAGAGATTGAAGACCCTGCCCAGTTTCTTCAGGATTACTTTTCCATTTAGTAACTTAGAAAGCACTGGTGCTTTATAGGTGTGCATTGTTTAAGGCATGGGATAGCACCATGTTTGTTTTGAAGCGGTTAATAATTTTGTGATTTAGGAGCAATTCATATTTTATGGATTGGTCCTGTTACTATAACTAAGTATTTATATTAAGGAAACCTTAAACCAAACATAACCATCTTCTGAGTTTAAGTAAAGGAACAGTTTAAAGGACATTTCCATTTAACGCACTGTGCCTTTCACCTTTAGAGAAATTTACATTGGATTTGGCATGATAACGTATGAATATGTTGAAAAAAATCCTATCCTTTATGCTACCCCAATATATATATATTTCTGCTATCAGAGCTTGGAAGTGCTAATGGAAACATAACATATTTACATAGATTAGTGTAGTTTAGAAAAAGGAAAGACAAGAAGGTCAGGCAGGTTTTAAAGACTAGACTTGAACAAATAGAAAACCAAGATCTAAGGATTGGGGTTTTGTCCATTCTCTGCTGCTAGGAGCCACTCACACATCCACATCCAAGGTCCTTCTTCACTTACATTTCAGTGAATGCGAAAAAGAGTTGGCCATTTACAGTGAGAGAAATTTAATTATATTTAGCTAAAAGCCCACTGCTTAATCAGTGATGGTTCCCTATGTTTCCTCTTCAGTTAGTGGGGAAAAAAAGGTTGAAACTTTGGAGATGTTTTTTTTTAACACATTAAGTCTATTATGTTATCTGGTGAATGGCATTACAATACCTACCTCTTCCCACTGATTACAAGCAGAGCTGCGAGCACATTCCAGCACCTGAATGTCTAAAATTAGACAAACTCCACATTTAACTGTGAAACAGAAATCTGCTCAGTAGAACAGATTGCTTTTACAGTTTTACTCCTGAAATTGGAAAGTGTAAATCTTTTGGGAGGAGTTGGGTAGAACATACACCAGAAAAAAGACAACAGAAAATTAAGGGTCAACTGTGTGTTTTAAGATTAAATATTTCTTGGTTTCTTCTGTGCAGTATCTTCTCAATAATATGAGTTTATAAATTTTTCTTTGCCTCTTTGCTATCCACTGAGCAGCCATAAAATGCTATCCCATCTAAAGAGAAGCATCTTTCATTGTCAGTAACATTTCTCTAAGTTTTGAGGTAGTGTATAATCAGGCCCATTGTCCCTAAAGGAACTACTGTTACTTCAAATATTTTCTTTCTCTGGCTGATGGCATGACATGTGTGTGCTTATATAGCTCATTTTTATAACAGATGCCTACTGCCCTTAGCACTTTTACCACATTCTTCTTACATAGGTAGAGACATAATGTGGATTGTGTTTAAACTGTAATGGTTGTTTGAACTGTCTTTTGGGGAAAAAAAATGATCTGATTTTAATGAGGAGTTACAGAGGGATGGTTTTCATTGGCTGCCCAAAATAATATTTCACTGTCTTGTTCTTGGAGATAGTGCAGCATGCAGAATGTGAAAACAAATCTACCCAGCTATTGCTCCTTTTATGCTGAAGAAAGCTTTTTCATTTGTACAGCTCTAGTTAGAATGGCACAATCTTTATAGAAGCTAAACATTGAAAATATTTCTAAGTTAATTCTAAACGTGAAACCTGTTGCTAATGTTGTTTTTAGGATCTGTGTAATCATTCTTCTATTTATTCATTTCTGCCTCCCACCCAAGTGGTTTTCTCTTCTATCCTGCTAGTAAGGGGAGGGACTTTAGGAGGTATGCTTGGATCCTATGAGTCAAAATCTGATTCTGAACTGATTTTGACAACAGGGACTTGAAATTTATGACCATCTAACCCCTTCTGATAACTGAGTTCTTCTAGGGAAAAAAGCATGATTCACCTGATGCACTGGCACAAACACATTTTTGCCAAAAGGTTGGTCAACCTGGTGAGAAGAAATTTACACTTGGAAAAAAATGGAGGAGGAAGATGTAGAGAAGTAAGGAGGATGAGATTAAATTACAGTGAATTTCATGTATTTCCTAATTCTCTATTTAGATGCCTTTTAAAGCCATTGTTATTTTTAAGCACTCAGGGAGTTGAAATTATTAAAGAGACAAGGAACAGCCATTATAAATTTTAGAGGATTAAACTGTGTTCAACATTCAAATTAATTTTTACGATAGAGTAAGAATTTTTAAAAATATAAGGTAAAGAATAACTGCTATTACAAAAAAAATCTTCATAATATATTAATTAAAAATTTGTAACATAATTGAAAAAAAATTTTAAAAAAATTTTAAAAAAAAAAGGAAATACCATGCTGCAATACAAAGATCAAAGACAATAATCCATTCACTTGCTCAACACTGGTAAGTCTATGGGTGGAATATGGCTTTCTGTTTTCAGCTTTACATTTCATTATCATTGTGGATCAAATGCAAGATCCCAGAGATTCATCAAAATTACCAAAGAATTTTAAAAATTGAATTTTTTTTAACCTTGAGAGGAAAAGATTAATCCCAATCTTCAAAATATAGAAGATTATTGAAAAGATTAAGATAGCAACCTTCCTGTTTATTTAGAAAAAAATTACTAATTTTTACCAAAATATTCGATACTAGGAAAAAATTACTGGTAAAGTATTTCCTTAACAATGTTCAAAGGAGCTTTTTTGCAAAGGGGACAAAATGCTCTAGATGACAATTTCTTTGGAAGAGGCTCACCTAGCACTAGAGTTCCTGAGATAAGGCAATAAAAGGCCATTTTAGCTCTATTTTTCCATAGTTTTAGAAACAAACTCCAGGCAACTCCAAACACCATCAAACATAAATCAAAGCTAACTTGTATATGTTACTAAATTAATGCTACATGAGATGATTCAAGAGAAACATTTTCTGCTCTGTAGGCAAGTATTGTTATGCTCTATCTGCTCCCTGGTGCAGAGGGATTATAAAACAGCCACAGTTTTGCTGCCCTATCATCAGAATAATTTGTAATTAGTGCTTTAAAATGAAAAAGTGAGGAGATGATGTAGTATTAATTCTTTTATTTATAATCCATTCCATTTCTACTTGCCTGAAGGATGGTTAGTTTGATAGGCATCTTTTAATTTGTAATTAGTCTTTAGGAAGGACTATTTTCTGATGCTTTAAGCAGTGAACTATTTATTAATTTGTGTTCTCTCATTTTATCCAGTGTTTATGCACTATGGACCAGATTCAGTACCCACTGAAAGGTGATTGTAAATTAGTTCAACATTTAGCTCATTTGGTTTTCTTATATTTTTCAACATATAAAACAAGATAAATTATAATTTAGTTTACATCCTATCATCTCAACCTGGCTTGCACATAATTCTTACAGAAAGGAAAACATCTTCAGGAGTTATTTTTGCTCTATTGATGTAAAAAGTAGTGGCAGCCACATTTAGCTATTGGCAGCAGAGGCAACATGGCTACAACCACATTCACTGAAGCTCTTTTGAGACTTCCTTGTCTTTGCTCATGAGTGTGTAAAACCAAATTAAGTAAATATTGTTTCAGTTAACTCGTAGTTGATACTGTCTCAAGTTGAAAACATACCATGAAAATAGTTAACTTCTTGTAGTGTTTATGTACTTCTTAGTCTACATTACCATCTTGGTGTTAATTCTGTTGGTTTAAATATCATCTAAACCGCCTGTGCCAGGTATTGTACTGTAAGGGAGACCTTACAGCAGCCTTGCAGTACCTAAAGAGTTCTTACAAGAGAGCTGGAGAGGAACTTTAACAACAGCATGTAGTGATAGGACAACGGGGAATGGCCTTAAACTGAAGGAGACTAAGTTTAGATGAAATATTGGAAAGAAGGTCTTTACTACAAGTGTGGTGAGGCACTGAAACACGTTATTCAGAGAAGGTGTAGACATCTCATCCCTGGAGCTGTTCAAGACCAGTTTGGATGGGGCTCTGAGCAACCTTCCATTAGGCAGGAAACCTAATGGAATGTTCCCTGCCTGCAGCAGGAGATTTGGGATGAGATGATCTTTCAGGTCTCTTCCAACGCAAATCATTCTATGACTCTATGCACATACACAACATATTTAATAAATTATTCCTGTCCTAGTGGATTGAGAATGCAAATTGCAGAAAAGGGCAGAGGAAACTTTCCATAAAACAGATAGTGCATAACACTTTATGGCTGGAAACTGCTGGCTTAAGTAGTCATTCTCTTTTTAAATAATTCAAGAGAATTCTAAATAGGGAGGCTACAAAGAGCATGAAGTTTCTCTCTTCACAAGAAGCAGCATGGAGAAGACAAATGGAAATAGAGATGAGTTGCACAGGGAAACATTTCATCTTGATCTAAGAAAGAAAGTTTTTACACTGAAAACAACCTCCCCAGTGACGTGGTCAAGTCCCTATCTCTGAAGGTTTTCAAAACAGAGTGCTAGATAATCTTGTCTAGACTCCCTTTCCCACAAAAAGATGTTGGACCATTTGGTCCTTCAAGGTCCCTTCCAACCTGTTCTATGAGGTTTTTTTTTAAAAAACAATGCTTTAAAAGAAAGGTGGAGGGAGTGTCATGATCTGATTTTTAGGTTCTTAGAAATACCTCTGCCCGAATTAAGGTGCAAACGAGACCATATGCCAGTCAATAGTATGGGTTTTATTTGATAGTAAATATGAGAGAGAGAAAGAGAAGAGAAAGGGAGGAAAAGGAAAAAAAGGCTGAGGGGACAGAGAAGTGACAGAGGCAGATAAAAGAGTATCACCGCTCCGTGGGTCCCACTGGCATCCTGATGATTCTCTCCTGCCAGTCTTCTTGATGGTGAAGGTCCCCCAAAAGCACAGAGTGCCCTGGGTTAATATACCCTCAAGCCAGGGGGTGATGTCCAGGCATGTCCCTGGAGTTTGCCATTGTCTCTTGCAACAGACTTTGGATCTGTTGCATCACATGTGGTCCTGTAGTGCAAGGCATCCGGGGGGGCACCTTGGGGGGTCTTTGATGGTCTCAGCTGCCTCTCACGTGAAAGTCCCGTGGATTTGGCCTGTGGGGTTGGGTTTCACACAGCTGGGCCAGTTTGTATAGTTGAGGATGGATGTTCAGTACCTCTGGCCAGAGGTTATGCCACACACCCAAAAATCTCCTCTCCCCCACCGCACTCGGTTGGGGGGGGAAGTTTGTAAGCCTGGCTTCTGTGAGCTGTGTTCCCCCCCCACCCCAAACTCAGCCGGGCATGATTCTCTCAGCGGAGCTGGTGGCTTTGGCTTTTTGGGGATGCATACCTTTTCCCCCAGCCTTGTTTGTTTCAGGTGATTGAACAAAAGGGTTTTCCCTTTATCTAATCAGCAGTTTGACTTTCAGTCCAAAGTCCCAGTCTTCAGGGAGGCATCTCTGCTTGTTGCCTTTTGTAATATCAATGTTTGAGGCATGAATTATTTTCAGTTTCTGACAGGGAGAGAAAGCTAAAAATGTTTTCTTAGAGGTATTTTTTTTTGTAGTATTTCCCAATTCCTTTTTTTTTTTTGAAGGTTTCCTGTAATTTTATGTTCTTTCTCATAATTAAAGTGATTTGAGCAGTTCTTATTTCTTATTTTAGCTAAATGTAAAATTAGATTCTAAAATATTTCTTTATACTATATGCTTTATGTCTATACTTTAAAGTCATTGTTTGGTTTCCTCACTGTGAACTGTCTCTGAGCATTTTTGATGTCTTACATTCCATTTTCAGTTACTTTTCTGAGTGTTCAGTCTGCATGATCTTGTAGAAGGAGATGGTACTTGGTATCCTAAGCCTAAGCTTTTTCCATCTACATCTTTTGTAATGGTCTGTGGTTGTGATTTCAATTAACTCTTCTTTATGTCAAACACAGGGGAAAAAATGAGGTCAAGATTACCTGGATGACAGGTGTAGGAATACAGCAGAAAAGATGTGTTGTGGTGGTTTAATTGTCTATTCTTCTCCCCCAACCAGTGTTAGGCAGCATAGGGAGAATTCTGTACTATCTCCCACTAGTATCTCCTATTTGCCAGCAAGACTTCTTTATTGTAGTTATTACATGTATTACAGCTATTAATCATAATAACTTGAAATTTACTTGTATAAATACTTGCCTTATAAAATGAGAACTTCAATGTGTTTTTTCCCATTTTAATACACTATTAGAAAATGCATTGTTGAGGGTTGGACTAGGTATTGAATAACCTGCAGATCTTTAAGAACTTCAACAGAGAATTTCTTAATCTCAAAAGTATTGTAAGATAAGACATGGCATAACTGTTAGATATATATCTTTGTATAAATACAACTAAGCTGGAATATCTGGTGGTAGATAAGGAAATTTAGAGTTAAGGTTTTAAGCAACCACTATTTAGTTATTATCTTCATGCAAGCTGCTTTAGCAATCATTTACCATGGATGAAATATCTTTTGAAATTTCATATATTTTATAGAGATTTCCTTGGTTTTAAAGCCTGAAGGGCTTTTAAATCATCTGATCTGACCTCCAGTATGACACAGGTCATTACACTTCATTCACATATCTCTCTTAGCAAATAGAATGTCTACATTTCATTCTTCAGAAAAGGATTGTATGCCATATGAAGCAAATAAGAGAGGCAGGAATTAGAATTCAGAATTTGTGGCAGTGACCCAGTCAGTGGCTGTGGTCACAGGAAACAATGGACAATCTGCAACCCCTGCCTCCTGCAGGGGTGTTAATGAAGAAGCAAGATGGTCAAACTATTACCCTCAGAGCAGTGAATCTGAGGGGGTTGGGGAAGACAGGCATTGATAGTTTCCCGCCATTCACAAGTGTCCGTCAAGTTCCATCTCCTCCCCCATCGCCTTCACAGTTATTTTAATATTCATCAGTTGCTCGAAAGTTCTGTTATCGTGTTCTGTTGATTGGTTATATTAATGTATTCCACCACTTTGTTTCCCCATTGGATGTTCCCCGATCATGTTTTGTTTCTCTATTGGTTTATTCCCCTGTTTCTCCCCTTAGACTGCCCCTTTCTCTCGCCCCTTTTAAACCCCTGCACACCCTCAGATCTCGGCTTTTTGCGACTTACCTTCAAATTAATAAATTTGGAATAATAGTCGCAGAGAGTCCTCCCTGCTTCTTTGCCGTCGGGAACTGCCCCCATTAACAACTTGTTACTGTTAAAGTTGCCTTGGATGAGGGCGAGCTTGTTCAAGCCGTTACAAAAGAGACCAGAATTTACATGCCCCGAGGGCTGTAAGGTCTAGAGTAAGAGCCGAACGCAGCAGAAAAAGCCGCGCTCAAGCCGCAGGGCAGCTTGAAAAGACCCGGCAGAAAACAGGCAGCGGCAAGAATTATTTTGAAAAAATAGAAAAAATTATTGAAAAAGTTAAAAAGTGAGTATTCAATTAAGTCAACTATGCATTTTCTATTTTGTTAAGAATATATCACTACAGAAAGTTGAGATATAGATCAACTGATTAAATGACAAATACTTATAAATTGCCTGTAAGTAAAAGATAATTACAAAATTGGTCTAAAATCTACAGTAGTACTGTTATTAGTAGAAAAATCACATGGGATAAATGAACAAGAATGTCTTTAGTCAATGCACTTAAGGTTTCATTTGGAGAACTAACTTGATTTTGAAGAGTGTGAAAGAATTCTGCACTTGTAGCTCTGGTATTGCCATTGCTGGCAATAGGCCACAGACTTCCTACTGACTCTGCAAAGTCCTGGGACAAAGATTGTTGGTCTTGGTTTGCTTGGATATTTCTAGGCCAGCCTCGCCCTTTGTGTTCATCTGCTTTACAACAAAAGCACTTCTCTAACAACTAGACTGTTGCCTGAGTGGTTTTAGCTTCAGCATAGCGGTATCCTGTGGTGGAATGTCCTTCAATTTTACATATTTTTTTGACCAGTACCTAGTGGCAACATGTAGTTATCTTGTGTGGAATCAACTATCTGTGTCCCAATATTAAAACTGTAGTATAGAAGGGTGAAGCCTTATGATGGTAAATGAGGCGTTTTTTTTCATTTTAAACCATATTTTAAACAAAAAATCCACAGCAGATATATGAAGCTAAGAAGTTATTTTAGTCCTGATATTTGAATAATCTAATGCAGAAAAATCATGTTAATAACCAAGTTAAAACTGTTGCACAACAACTTCCTTCCAGTGTTCTTTTGAATCCTAAGGATGGCAGGTTTGGTGTGTGTTGAGAAGGTTTGCATATTCCGAAACTTTTACAGGTTGTCATACAGTGAAAGCAGCATGCATACCACGTGCTCAGTTCCGTACGAAAAAAGCTCTCTGATAAGTAAGCAACGGAATACTGTCTTTACACCAGATTCTGGTCTGTAAGAATATCATGGAAATAATTAATTCACAACATACAGCTCAGCAGCAGGCTAAATTCAACTTTTTAAAAGTAAGCAAGTCCATGCACTGTGACTTGATTCTCCATGGAAATGAGATGCATGGCCAGAGACGTACCTGGCCTTCCTTTATTTAGCGCTACCAAAAAATGATTTTTTTTTAATAGATGGCTGTTGAGATTTCTTTTATCTTTTTTCTGTATTTCAGTGTTTTTCCAAGACAATAAATACTCAAGGAATTCATTAAATGAATTCATTAAATTCTGCAGTTTTTGGTTTTGGTTTTTCTTTTTCCCTTACATTAGATAATGCAGATTTTGTATGGAAAAAAAAAAAGGAAAGGTCGTACTAAACCATGATTCCTGGGTCTAAGAGATTGTCCCTGAATGTTATAATCCCACTGGTCCTCAATCATATATGTTGTGATTATGACAAATTATGAAAAAACTAAGGGCAATAAACGCAGCCCACCTAAGCAGGGATAAAAAGAACATTTATAAAATTATGTACTCCAAGGGTAGAAGAAGCCTGCTAGTATCAAATTGAGGCAGTCCTTCCCATCTGGAAACAGGGGATTCAAAATGTATAGCCTGATTTTTTGCTGAAAGCTTTATTTCTGATTCTTCTTTGATAGCACAAATTAGTTATTTTATCAAAGATATACATCTGCCTAAACAGCCTATAGCTCCCTGGGAATTTTCTGCATTGTAATTCAAATATTGTTACTGGTTTTAGTCCTCTAAGGCTTTAAAAATTCTCCAATTTCCTTCTGAGTTATTAAAAAATAAAATTAGTGTTTGGAGATAATTCAGCTATTCAGGTAATCATAACAAATTTATAGTTCAGATGGTAAAACCAATTGTGTTACTATCACGCTAATTTCCTGCTTCCCTTAAGAGTCTTGGACATGAGTTGTCTAGATCTGTCAAATTCTCTATCTATGCTTAGTTAATTTTAGCAGATGCTGTTTCATATGTTCTGCTACTACAGATGGCAAAATTTAAATTTCATCTAAGGCAAAATTTTATTTCTTTTATTATTTCTTTTTTTTTTTTTTCTTTCAGACCAGAGAGCCAAAACAGATGAAAGGAAATGTTCATGTAAGTTTATGTCCCGGTAGAGGTTCTACACAGAAAAATATAGATACCGATTGTCACAGCAGAAGATATTTTATTTCTAGGAAAACTGGAGGAAGTGTTTATGTGTTGGGGTTTTTTTGGGTTTGTTTTTTGGGGGGCAGTAGTTTGTTTTTTTGGGGGGGGCTGTTTTGTTTTGGAGTTTTTTGGTTGGTTACTTGGTTTGGGGTTTGTTTGGTTTTTTGGGTTTTTTGTTGTTTTGGGTTTTTTTTGTTTGATGCTTCTAGCAGATGATGTATCTATTATTGCCGTAACTCATTGGCATACAATAAAAGCAAAGATAAGGTTGCAGGAATCTATTTACATTGTTGGAGTCATCTGATAGATATATTCAATGAAATTAAAAACAAACAGAAAAAAATTCATTTCAGCCACACTTTGATATTTGGATTAAACTTCCCACTTAATCAAAAAATACAGAAATCTGACCAATGAAAAGCTTGAGGTTTTCTTTGCTTTTATTCCACTGTCCCTTGTACTAATGTAAAATTAAGCCTGATATAAAATTTGATCATCTTTATCTGCCACTGACACATATTAAAAATCAACTTGTGCAGACTTCTCCTCACCGCCTCCTGCAGTGCTTAACTTATTGACCTCCCAGCCTGTGCAAACCTCCCTTAGGCAATGCCATCACCTCTGCCTGCCCAAGGCTCACAGAAAGGCATTGAACACTCCCTGCTCTGTGCTGGACGGGTCTGTCATCCTTGCAGAATTTAATGGGAGTTCGAGAGGTGTCTGATGTGCTGGGGTAGCTGCTTCCGCTGCTGCTGGGATCCCTGCCCTGTGGCACATCACTGCCAGCGCTGAGCCATCCCACATTTAAGAGAGTTTTTGGAAACCTTCCACCTCAACTGCTGCACGAATTGCTGCCTCTGTTTGCTGTGCTCCCAGCTGGCAATGCTTTCCCTGGTGCCAGCTGAAGAGGTGCTTGACAATTCCTAACTCTAAATTAAGAATTTTAATATGGCTGAAGATAGCAGATGTAAGCACCTTTTCAGTGGAATTAACTCCCAGGGGCTGTTAGAAACTGCTAGGGCTTCTAGGAATAAACATCTCTCTTAGCTGCCTCTGTGAGCAGCAGCAGCGCCTTTTGGGAAGGAGAGACCAAAAATCACTTCATGAATTTCTGCATCCCTTAGCTGCTCCTGTTTGCACTGACCTTTCCTGGAGTGTCCTACTCCACTCACTGAATCCGCTTCCATTTCAGAATCTTCTATCTTGATGCCTGTCTGATGCTGTTAAAGAACGGGATATATCTATGAATAAACATTAACACAAGATATGTGCCTGCTCTGTGTCTCCTGTTTGCTTCCACTTGGCACTTACTTCAGCTCATGTGCATCGGGCTGCAGTTTGTGCCAATACTTGTCTTACTGCTACCAATGATGTGTAGTCAATGTAGTTGAAAAAACTCATTAATTCTAATTGAATCAAAGCATCCAAAACCATTCTGCCAACAATTCTGACATGTATGGGAAACATACATGCAGGCTCTGAGACTACCAAGGAGCTGCTTATATAACCTGTTTGTATTGTGGTGACATAATTTTTAGTTTAAAGTGAAGCATTTAATCAGATTCTACAATCATCATAATAAAGAATTAATTATTAATAATTTATTACAGTTTAAACGTTTAGGTAAAAAATACCCTGTTACCTGAAAAGCATATATTTTTTTTTTCCTTTTGATAAATCAGGACAAAGAAAATACTATTCTAAAAAACACCTTATTTCAAGGTTTGCTTTACATTACAAGCTATTTTTCGTTTTCTAAAATATAAAAATGATGATGATGATGATGAAACAAATGATTACATCTATCTTAACAGGGCAAGGTTTCTGAAGAACAAAAGACTAACAAACTTCAACTTTGTTTAAAACTCTTTAAATTTCACATAAACATCATACCTTTGAATTAGATTTTTATCAGCTACAAAGCACTACAGAATTTGATGGTTGCTGTTATTTCAATTCATGATGCCATGATGTAGCTGGGAGATTTCATATGTAGAGATACAAGTTTAGTTGATAATACTTCTTGATTTTTTTTCCACAGAAAAGAGACCAGTTTGTGTGTCAGGAATCTCCTTACAAATTAAAGTTTTCTTGCATAGATATACTTTGTATGTCCAGGTGGAATAAAACAAAAAAACAAAGACACAAAACTCAACATTTTGAAGGACTGAGAAGTTATCAGTGGAATAAGGTAGATTTGGAGAATTATTAGATATTATCAGTGCATAGGTGTACACACCATGCTTTCAAGAAAATTTATTTCTTCTATTTTAAAGGAATTGAGTGGTTCATAAGAAGTACCTTGCCTGAAGGGCACAGATCAAGTGGCTATATTCCAAGCTACTAATTTTCAGAATGATGAGCATTGACATTTATTCAGTGAAACCAGCTGCTCACAATTTACCTAAAAGCAACTTTATTTCTTAATATATTTTTTTTAGGTTCAGTTACCTCAGTCTCATATTGGTGAAATGACAGATTTCTCTTCAGAGTTATAGGGAAGAAATCAATGACACAGTTCTGCCAAGTTTAGCATTATTTGTTTTTAAAAAAAAAGTTTTGCAAAGTTTTATTTTGAAATAACCACATTAAGACAAAATTCATATTTTTTGTATTTGTATTTTAAAACCAGAAATGCTTTTTTTGAGTACCCTATGTTCTAAATACTGAACCTGCCTATTCAAGAAAAATGCTTGAGATTAATCTTCTCGAACTCTGTCAGGCTTGGTGCTGTGACCACTTCCCTGGGGAGCCCATTTCAGTGCTCAACCACCCTCTGGGTGGAGAATCTTTTTCTGATACCCAGCCTAAACCTACCCTAACACAAATTTAGACCATTCCCTCAGGTCCTTTCACTGTCACTACAGAGAAGAGATCAGTGCCTGCTCCTCCTCCTCCCATCAGGAGGAAGTTGTAGACTGCTATGAGGTCTCCCCTCAGTCTCCTCTTCTCCAGGCTGAACAGACCAAGACCTCAGCCACTCCTCATACAGCTTCCCCTCAAGCCCCTTCACCATCCTAGTGCCCTCATCTGGATGCTATCTAACAACTTAATGTACATATGTTGTGGTGAATTTGAATGGAAGTACATTCAATGATTCAACATGAATAAAAGTTTCTAAACAGTTTTGGAAATGTATGGGATTTAGGAAATCAATGGAGCTTCATTACTTTCCACTAGATGAGTATCTAGTTCTTATGTATTGGCCTCCATAGTCTGAAAAATTTCACTTTGTTTTAAAAAAAATATACATGCATTAATATGGAGTTAACTTATCATTGTTGTATAGCTGCCTCTGAAAACATTCAATGCACTTTTCTATTATTCACATATCCAATTTAAAGCTTATTTGAAACCACAGACATTTTTGACATGTAGATAAACACACGTGCATAAACATTCTATATTATAAGAAAAGTTTTTCTTTGCCATGTTAAGAATAGATGAATAATTTTCTTTTATTTCCTGAATAGTATTCTTATGAGTTTCAATTTACCCATGAACAAGAGTATAGGAGACCTGTGTAGGACACCTGCTAAGCTCTGAGTTAAATACGTAAATATAATACACGTAAGCAAGATGCACATTAATAGTGGGTGATTAAGTATGTTTAGCAATAATTTTCTTTTGGAAGGACTTGTGGGGATTTCTTGCCTTTTTTCCCTATTAAAGTTGTTTACTACTTCACAGCACTAGTAAAATTATTTCTTGTAGAAAGAAAATTGCTACAAGAAGAAATTTGAATCCCTATGTTCTTGACTTTCTAAACAGTTCTTTTGAATTTTTCATGTACTCTGATTTCTTCTGCAATTATAATAACATTAAAAAAGCTATTTTGTATGAATTAGAACCAGATTCCTTTTCAAATACTAGAAAATGAAAGCTATTTTAATGTGTAAACAAGACTCTGAAAGACACTGAATGACTTTCCAACTGTATCTAACAAGGTTTTCATAGTGATAATCTTCTTGGTGACTTTTTCTTTCCATAAAAATATTTCTTCAGGCAGAACTGACATTATAAAAAGCACTTGAAAAAGCTATTATAAATAGGGTTAGCTGTATGGATATTACCTATACATTAAAAGAACATTAAATTACTTTAAGTATTCAGTTCAAGAAATGCTTTAAACTATGTCAACCTTTCTAACTTTTTTTTTGGTAGGGTTCATTCTACTGACATCTTAGTCCTCCTGTTTTCCAACATGGCATAATTTTGTAAACACTGATGTTCATAAAGCTGTCATCCCTAGACATACATTCTTGTTCTCCCGCTGCTTGCAAAAGACTGAATTTGCACTTCTCTCATTTGAAGAAGGTGACTTAATCACCAAGCAGTGATTCATTCTGATGGTCTTTGCCCATCACCTTTTCCTTTGAAGCCAAGCCACTGAACATACAAGTAGGAATCTTCATATTAAATCACAGAAAAAGAGACCTTGATTCTCATCTAGTGGTTACAGCACTTGAAATTGAAGCTCATTCATTTAAAGCAGGTGTGCAAGTGACACATCTCCCACTGTAGGTCGTTATTTTTAACAGCAATTAATTTACCCAAGGACATTCTCTTCTTCCATTCACATAATGGAAAATGTTACAAATGTCTAGGCATCCAGTCAGAATGGTTCAGCTTCATGATAGTCTCATGATATTGAAAGGTCAAAACATTAAAAATACTGATATGCATGTCTCTCTCAGTTCTTCACGGATGATATCCTTTCATTACAAATATAGCTATTCCATTTACAAAAAGATCCTGAAAGTCACTAATTTTTTTCTAAAGAACAAGACTGACACATATGACACATGAAGGCACACTGCATTAGAAGAGGCAGCAGTCCCTACCAGTCACTGCTGAAATACAAGCTTATATTTCTAGGATAGCAAACTCAGGTTGCTGCTTCTGTCTCCGGTATCAACAGCATCAGATAAAGGAGTTGACCAGAAGCAGAAAAGGCAACTGTAAAATATTCCATACTTCCACACTCCTTGGAATGCACTCAGTCCTCCCCACTTCCTTGGAAACACAGAAGTTTCTTAAAATGGGTGGCTGAAGATTTTTTTCTCAAAGGTCCTCTCCCCATCACGAGCAGTACGATAGACACTTGACGTGGTTAGGCTGCATGGCACAGATACCTAACATGGGTTCATTGGTCTACTGAGAGTCTAGCATCTAATCACTTAAGAATAAGATATCTTTGTGGAATGAAAGCAGCAGCTTGGATAGGCTATCTAGAAGGTAACTCACAACATTCACACTGTATTGGGCAGAGATCAATTAATTTAAGCAAGCAGCATGGATATGTTGCCTTTTTTCTAACCTGGAAATGAAACTCGAGATAGTATAGGAGGTAATATAAAGGTGGATCTTTATTTGGAGGCCTCCAGGGGCAGTCATGGAAGAGTGTCCACAAAAGCCCACCCCCCACAGGGGTACATACAGTTTTATAGGTTTTAGGAAATTAGCATAATTGATAAAAAGCACTAATTAGGAGGACAAGTGGTGATGTAATTCTTCCTTAGGTTAAGCTCTTTCCCTGGAGTCTTCCCTTTGGTACTAGTTGTACTTTGTTTATGAAAATGTGTCTTGAAGAGCTGTTTTCAACCTCAGTAGCCAGGGACAACCAGGATAAGGGCCTTGTACCTCTCGGGGCTTGGAGTTCTGGAATTTGTGTTGGTTTTTTGCTTAGGAAAGGGCATGGAAAACTACTGGGAAAACTAGTCACTAATAAAATAGGCTACAAATACATGTGCAAAGAATAGAGAAAATATATAAGGGAAAAAAAAGCAAAAACCAAAACGGCATCAGGTACATAAATTTTTTGTAGCTCCAGGACAAAATTACAGAGCATAATGCTAGGGAAGGAAACAAGTAACAGTTATGAGTCCTAATGTAAATGTATCACTTTTTCTGCTGGAAATGTGAGCGATGCAAAACAACTTGTTTGACTGAGCTTTCAAGAGTGGAAAATATTACAAAAATGACAACCATAGCAAGGTGACATGGGGATATTTGCTAGCTATTAACTATTATATGTGGTTATTATCTTCCACTCTGAAAAAGCAAAAGAGAAGAGAATCATAGAATATCTTGCATTGGAAGGGACCCATAAGTATCATCAAAATCCAACTCTCAGCCCTGCACAGGACAATTCTCAAGAGTTACACCATGTGCCTGAGAACACTGCTCAAAAACTTCTTGAACTCTGTCAGGCTTGGTGCCATGATCACTTGCCTGGGGAGCCTGTTGCAGTGACCAACTACCCTCTGGGTGAAGAACTTTTTTCTAAAATCCAACCTAAACCTCCTCTGACAGAGTTTCATGCCATTCCCTTGGGTCCTGTCACTGGTCACCACTGAGAAGAGATCAGTGCCTGCTTCTCCTCTTCCCTTCATGAGGAAAGGGTAGACTGCAATGAGGTCTCCCTTCAGTCACCCCTTCTGCAGGCTGAACAAACCAAGTGACCAGTAATAGCAAAAGGTATATGCGGAGCAACCTCAATATAGAAAGAACAGTTTGTGTGTCCTCAGCAACCCTAGAACAGCATACTTTATCCAGAGTTCATACTGTTTGCCTCAGTGATGCTCTATGTGTTCTTAAGATTCCAGCATTTTTAAACTTCTTTCTTCAGTTCCAGATTCTATAAAAACTGTAAGAGTTGTGATGCAGTCCCAATAGCCTGGCAGTTTTGTGTTTTTGTATTCTTCCACATATTTCTTAATAGTGTAACTTTAATGACCTCCTACATTAGAGGAGGTCTACACCACCTTCTGCCCATTCAGCTAACCCCCTTAGCCTAGATTTACTCCACTTACACCCTCTTAAGCTGTCCATTCCTTCCATAGCTGTTTCCCTGCACTGCCTGTGGTTTTCCAAGTCTTAAATAAAATCTGCCTTTAGTCTCTGTGTTTATATTTGCTTCCCATTTATCTAGTCTATGGTGCTCCCACAGACCACGGACTGCTTTCTCTTTCCCTCTGTTTCTGGTCATATAAGCGCCCACTCCAGACTCAGAGAGAAAAGGCATGGATTTTTGTATTTTACACTGGAAAAGAATGAAAATGAGGATTTTCACTTCACAGTTCACTCAAGGACCACTACTCTCATCAGAGGAAAGGAACATGTGCTTTTGTGTTGACAAAACACTTACAATTTTGTTTAATGAATTTTGAATTTAAAAGAATTAAAAAAACCCAAACAAACACAAAAACACAAAAACACAAAAACACAAAAACACAAAAACACAAAAACACAAAAAGGAAATCCATTCCCTTTGTCTTCTTGACTTACTAGCATACTAACTCCTTACTAGCATACTACTGGAGAGGTGGTGGTCTTCTCATTACTGCTACACAATAGCACATTTTAAAAAGGTCATGGAGCATCGCCTACAATTCAGCTGTAATCCTTTAAACTGTGGACAACACTGAGCAGGTTTTCCTACTCATGAGAAAGGGAGATTAACCACCAGACTGTGCAGCCAAGAAAATATGGTGCTTCTACTAAACACTGGAGGCCACTGCCTTTTGAATGACTAAGCAATTCAGGCCCCTGGTCTTGTCAAGGATTGTGTTGACTGTGGATCTTTTTAAGCTGTGACTGCAAAAATTTCTGAAGGTCAGGAGAGGCTCAAGAGGGCTGTGACCTTCAAATGAACACAGATCCTGCAGTACCTTATTTCCTATCAGATAGCAATGCATCATTTTGCTTCCATTTGATCTTGATTCTGCAGGTCTCAACCACATGTGATAGTGGTCTAATAAAGTCAGTAGGTAAACAACTAATTAACTTGTGAATGAAAGAGGAAAGAAAGAGTGTCCAAGGAGATTTTATAACAACACAGAAGAAAATTTTCTTGTTGGACCTGAGAATGGGGAGGTAAAAACCTACTGCCTTCACCATCTAACTCATCCTAGTGGACAGTTCTGGATACTAATGACTGAATGCATTGACCTGCATGATGATTGATCCCATTGACCTTTAAAGAGGATTGTGGAAGGAATAATTGTAACATAAAGGGAAAGTTTAGGTACTATACAGTCAGTGTATAACAATTTTTAACTGCATGTTTCATGGAAATTAGTAATAAGTGGATAATTAGACTGCATATGTCAGGATCATTATTAGTGAGTACGATTGTTTTGCAGATAGATTGCCAAGAAATGAATGAGAGGAATAATCAAGTCATATTTTCACATATAGGATTGGTTCCCTTGCTGATCTTTTTCAGCTTTTTTTTTTAAGAGTAACAATTTTTATAAATTATATATTAAAGTAAATAGCTCTGGAAGTGATATTCTAGGCTGAAGTAAATGCTGTCAGCATGTGATAGCCATACTCTGAACATTTCTGCCAATCTGAACAGGGCTAAGATATAAGGCTGATAAATTCAAAACAGTTGTAAAGATGAAGTAGGCACAAGTTGCACAGGTTTTGAAGAGGTAGCAAGAAAAAGTATTGGAGAAAGTAGCCAAGCTCACATATTTTCCCAAACTCATCTCACTGGTTGCAGTGTCAGGAACAGAATAGTGGGTTAGATTGGTCAGACTCCAAAATGTTCCTAATGTCCTTCTGTATCAGACTCAAGGATGATTTCAAACAAAGCCTTATAATGTGTAAAAAAGTAAAAGAGTAGTCCACTGTAAAATCTGTATTTATTGGTTGAATGAAATTTATGTACAGGTTAACATCTGTCATATGATGACTAAATTATTAAGAAGGATGATTATTTAGTAATTTAAATATATTAATAATATTTTTTACACTAAAAAATATTTTTCTATTGAAATTTGATGAAAAATAAATTTGTTCATGATCCTCCTAGCTGTGACAAAACCAAGTATTTTCTTGAGACATTTCTAAGATTACAAAATGGTTTGTTCTCAGATACTTCTGTGCAATGATCACAAGCAACACCTCAGGCATTCTTTTTTACTTATTTTAGAAGTTCCAGTCTGTTGTTAACCTTTAACTCCCAGAAAAGGCTTTATTATATATTTTTCAATTAATAATTTAATTTTCCAGACATGCAGTTGACAATTAACCGGATTTGTCACGTCAGATACTTGACTGTTGATTAGAATGTTGATTAGTGTTTGATTGGTGATTCAGATACTTTAATTAATTTCGTGCATTAAAAGAATTTACACATAAAAAGAACCATCTGACTAAGTTGTTAGAATACCTCCATATTCGAATAGATATTTAATAATTACAGCAGTTCAGTGATAGACTGATTGCAACTTGACACTGAATGCAAGCATTGTTGAATTCCTCCTAAATCTATTCAGCACCTGCCTGAAAATATACAGCTTTTTTTTTTTT
>VZTJ01001486.1:650834-662848 GCA_013397795.1 Orthonyx spaldingii | reverse complement strand
AATTTCCTTCGTGTAAATGCCTGGTAACATAAATTCAGGACTGAATATATTTTCTGGAGAAAAAAATTATTTTCCATGCTAGTTTTTCCTCTTCTAGAGAGGACTTCTAGACTTCTAGAAGATGTCCTATATAAAGCAAATATTATTTTCTGTGGTCCTTCAGAAAATATATTCGTTTCACACAGTTCCAACATATAATGCCCCAATTTTATGTGTAACCTCATTAAGATCAATAATACTCTGAAACCAATAGCAGTTAATGAAGCAAAGATGTTTAAAAAAAACAACTTCTATTTGCTTAGAATCCAGGGGAATTAATGTTAATACTATAACTGTAGAAAACTGATGTTTAGTGATTTTGAAAGAGTTGTGTAACACTAACTCTTGAGAACTCCATTCTTCATGCTATACAAAATTTGCATCTCTTCTGTGAATTGTTTGTTTTGTTTGCTGTGGGGGTTTTTATTGCATATTGTTGAATAGGGATTTCTGGGTTTTTTTTGCTTAGTTTTCTATCTTTATTTTTCCCCCAGCAGGTGCAGATCTGTAGGCAACATACATAGATATTACATATATTGATAAAATATTTCCTGTGTAAGATAATGCAGATGAATATTGTTTAGTCCATGTCTACTAATTCCAGCAAAACCAATACTGCTGCTTCTTTAGATCTTCAGGAAGATATTTGTACCTGGTATTTCACTATTTATACATAACAAAAGTGGTCTCTAGAAAAATGGCATGGGAATACAGCTACACCTTGGCATGGATAAGACTTAAAATATTTGATGTTTGGCATTTATAAAGTGAAATAATAATCTTTTCAGTATATGTCATACTATAATTTGATCTTTTAAAACCAACGGTCAGCTGCTGCCCCTGAAAGCAGTCTGGAATATCTTGGAGAAGGAAAAGGACAATCCTGGTGTATTTTTATGTAGAAGAAGCAACATAAATTTTTAATATGTTCTTACACACTCCAGAACTCTAATACACTGGAATATTATCTTAGAATAAAGACAAATAATTAAGGTACAATAAACTTTAACTTTTTTCCCTTGGAAATCGTTGGGAGGGAACTTCTCTTGACGCTATTCATAGTGACCTAAAAAATGTCAGAAAAGTGTTCTTTACTTTTTTTTTCTGTTCTTTACTGAACAGAAAAGTGTTCAGAAAAGTTAATATCTCTGGTAACAAGAGGTTGTGTTTTTAAATCACATCCTGCAAGATTACCAACTTCAGTTACAAAGTGGTGCTGACGCCTCTCTCAGTATCTACTAAACCAAGTTTATAATCTGATCTACTTGGGTTAATTATAGATGCCCTCCTGTATATGATGGGAATGGCATAACAACTGAAAGCATTCATAACCTTGTTTGTTATTAAGGGAATTGGGAAGAACAAGGTTAACAACATTCCAGAAACAGCAGGATCATAATAATGCCATGCAAAAAAGACTGATGCAGAGCTTGGCTTATCAGCAAAGGAATATCTATCTTTTAAATATGTATGAAGATTTAAACAGACAATTTTCTGTAATTTACTTACCTACTGCATGTTATCATTATATCTTCCTAGATAAAGAGAGAAGCATGAATTATGGAGATTTTTGATTGTGTTATCAAGCACTCTTGTACCTTGATAGTAAGTGCTTGGTGGTTTGCTCTTTGGAAAAAATGCCAGACAAATTTCCCCACCAAACTTAAAATTTGTTAAAGGAATAAATAAAAAGTTTTACAAATAAAGAAGTGCTTTTTTTTAAAGAAAAGAGAAGTATGAAACTATAGTTAATATATAGTTTTTATATATTAATAATTATTTTTTAAAATTACGTTTAGTAAAAGTTGCTTTCACAAAGCTGCAATTTGAATTTTTTTTTTACAGTAATCAAGATTTGTGACTTGGTCTTGGTATTCAAAAGCCATCAGTCACTTTTACTCTGAGCAACAAACACTATTTCACAGCTTTCCCAATGCCTGAGGAGTGCTGAACCTCTTACATTAGCTAGAGTGCCCAGAATAAAACTACATTTCTGATGATGTAGAACTTTGAAACAAATTAGCCTCAAGCACTCTTCTTACTCCAAAGTGAAAAGAAAGAGAGTAAAAGGAGTTTGCCTGATAGCTGTCAAGAACAAAAATTGGATTCTTAATTGAATTTTTTCTTGAGGGGAAAATAAATTAAATACAGTGTTTAAGAAGACACTAGTTATTTCCACCAAACTGTCTCTTACTAGGATTCTGAAACTGAAAAGCCCTCTGCAGAAATCCAAGTTCCCTTAAGGTGTGGTCTATCAAAGCCAGTTCTCTTTGTTAACGTTGTTGTCATTATTTTTATCTTTAATATCTACAAGGATTTTGCTAATATACATTCACCCAAATTGAAGAGAAACACATAAGGACAGGAGGACTAGAACATACGTGTTATAGAAGGAGGGGTATAAACAAAACAATTGTCTGAACTTGTCTCTGTTTTGCTAGTGTGATTCTATAGCCTAGAGATAAAGAATTTCAGTTCAAAGAAAGAAATTTCAGATTTTAATTCTGGATCCCAGTTGCCGTTACTTTTGTCATTATTTCTTAAGGTGAAAAAGTTAACAACCAAACCCAATAAAGTTGTTTCAGATAGATCCTGATTTAGTCTTTTATGTCAGTCCAACATTTGTTTTAGTGGATGGCACTTATTCCTCAAGACAAGAAATGCCAGTCTCAGAATATGAAAGAATTTCAACTTTTATACAGCCTTAGTAATCTTATTTGGACCTTATCCAGCTTGTTTAGAAATCAATAACAAATATGAATTTTTCTATTCATTTTAAATGGCAATGGTCAAGAGCCTGCATATGTAAATTACATAATCCATACTTACTTTCAACTTTAATATATATACAACTGTGTTAGTTTTTTCAGTTGTTTCAAAACAAAACCTAATAGAAATATAAACAGCTATTTATTATACCAAAACAAGGATTTAACTAATGATAAACACAAACTCAAAAAATAAAAGCTATTAATATTTTCTGTATAACATTTGCCACAAAATATGAATTCAGAAGTGTTATTTTGACATGCATATAGAGTAGCATAAAATCAGATGCCTGAGTGACTTAATTTTTCTACCAAGTTGGAAATAGCTGGTTTCTGTAACATCAGCCTTTAGATAATGATAATGATGGGGAAGATGAGGATAGGAATTGTGGCAATCCAATACCTTGAAGACTATTGGGAATATATTCTAGACTTTTTATGTATATACTTCTCTACAGCATAAAGCTTCTTAACAATCCTGAAAGTGTGAAACTCCCACATAGTTAAAGTGAGCAATGTCTGTCTCTCCATTTCATTTCTGCTAATCAATTAGTGCAAATCATATCAGCATTTTATCAGCATTTTAGAAGGAGGTAGTTATGATCTGTCTAAACATCTCTGGCAAATCTGATCACATTTTAATAGACCGGAAACCTTTATTTTACTGAACTCTTTATCTAGCTCTGCTGATAGCTACATGAGACACAGTATGCATAAGTACTTCTGATGGCTTTTTTATTACACAGGACTTAAAAACACCCTACAGGCATGAATTGCAAAAAATCTATTTAAAAGAAATTTCCCAAATTGAGCTTGTCTTTGATTATAGCGGTGTGGGGTGTTTGATTACTAGGGAAACGTGGTGGTTTTTATATGTGTATGTGTGTGTACATGAATTCCAATTTATTGTAAATAGTTCCTAACAAGTATATTATAAAAAGTCATCGTGCTGAAAAGTTGAAGATGGAATAAGGTCAACAAAATTAATGTTTCTTCATAAAGGAGGTGTTTTAAGTTTAAGAACTTCAAGAACTTTGAGGATATGAGCATCTTGTTAATGTACACGGAATTAATCCATTGAAAAGCTAAACAAGTCCTTTGAAATTAGTGGTAAAATCCTTCATATACATAAATTTTAGATATTTTCTGGGGGGAAAAATGCTGACTCTGCTTCAGAAAATGAAAAGTTCTACAAACCTGAGATCTACTGGAAGGTTCTCCAAATGGAGATAATGGAATAGTCTCTTTGCTGCTCTAAGGGTAACAAAATTTGCATCTGATGCAAGACATGAATATTGTCTAGGACTGACAATTTTGCTTTAATAAACTTTTGACATGAGCAAAACTTTCACAGGAGATTAAAATGATACAAGATTTAAAGGAAAAATTAGTTAGTGAATATGAGCTGAGAACAATAGTTAAACTTACTGAGCTCAAGTTGCTTTGTGACAATGAACTAAAAGTATGTAAAAGTCTGTTTTTCTCCAGTGCCTTAAAGAAGATTATTTTTATTTACAGGTGGAAGGAAACTTTGCATAGCAGTTAATGTCAATCATTTCCAGATTTTAGCTACCTTTTTAGGACAAGAAGGTACCATTCTGATTATTCAGGTCAGCCTACTGAAAAACGCAAACCACCACTTTGAAGACAAAATTTGACAGAAAATTGGTAAAAACCTACTGGCCTTTACTGAGTTGATGCAGAAAAAGTCCTAAATAAAGGAAAAAAAATTGATTTTCAATTTGAACACTGCTAACTTCAACATGTCCTTTTTTCAATTTACTGGGTAGTGTTTTTTAACATCACAGTTGACATTTTGTTCGGTATAAATTATCATAACCTGTGAAAAACATGCCTCTTAGCATTCTATTTATGTCATTTTAGTTATATTTCATTGTAAGACATACTTTCAAGACCACAAACACATGCATATCTAGCTGCAGATGCATATATAAGGATGCATGCCTGCCATCTACATATGCTTGCACACATTCTGTGATATAATAAACTCAGGCTTTTCATGGTTCTTTTCAAAATATCAGTATCAAGATTATGCTTAGAATTGAAAGAAGTGTATAATAAAATAAGAAGGGATTGTAAATAATTTAATTTTTGTAGTTAATTGATTTTCCTTAGCATATGTGAAGATGATGTGCAATTTTGTGTGTATCAAATTTTGGGAACATTTCTAAGTCTACTAACTTATGTTTCAGTAATTCTGTAGCTGTCTTCAGCTTGGATTTTTTTTGTGAGAAAGGGCTTTGCACCTAGACCCACAGATGACTGCAGGAATCCTTCTTCCTGGGGTCTTCACATTTAAATGTTTCTTACATAAAGCAAGGAAATAACAACCTTTTACTTATTGAAATATTTTAAAAAACAGCAGAAATAGCACTAAAATTATGTAAATTGGACTTGATTCAGAAATGGACATAGAAGATCTAGGCTTCAGTTTCTCTCTCCACAAATAAGTTTAAAATTTAACTCTTTGGCACCTGCCTGATGGTGAAAAGGACCAACTTCACAAAGACACCTTTTTTTTTATCTCAGTCAGACCCAATACACCTACACATAGAAGAGATATTTTAAAATATGACGAAAACATAAAACGAACACTTAAATATTCAGGGACCATAAAGTCAAGTATAATTTCCAGCAGATTTTGGTTTCTTTTATTAATTTTAGCAACCTTTTCTACAGCCTTGTTTCACCTTGTATTTGTTTTTTTGGTGCACCTGTTATGGGTTCGGGAGGATGCCCGTGCACAAAAAACTCAAGATGCAGTCAGGATTGCAAAGCAAGTTAATTTTATTAGTTGCTATAGCAATAAATACATACCAACCCCTGGACGTTGGAGAAGACACTGAGAAGGAGATGGAGCATGGTGCCCAGGTGGGAGGGGCAGGCAGACACTGCACCCTCAGGGCGTCCCCTGGATCAAAGTGGTGTGTATTATGTCATCCCAATCCCTCTACCCCAGAAACACACCTTAGATCTCCTTCTCTGGAGTGGCCAGTTCCAACATCATCTCACATGGGGCCAACGTGTAAGATGAACTCACAACAGCCCATGATCACACCTCCATGCCAGCAACGGCTTTATTGGGTATTGTTCCCCTTTCACAGGATGAATCCCTCCAGCTGACAGATACATAGTGTCATTTCCGAAGGTTAGTCCTACCAACTAACAATAAGGTCTTCTTCTACATTATCTTGTCGACGTGCACAACCACGGACCAAATATGTCAGGCCTTAGACCTGTCTTCAGTCCCTGACACAGTACCTAAAGGTGAAGTCAAGTTTACATTTGTCATAGGTATAAAATAGTGAAATGGAAATACGCCATTTGATTTGTCTTCACACATACTGTTCTTCCTGAGATTTAATGTCAACCCCTGCAATTTCTGCTAAAAGCTTGTTTTCTGAGGTGCAGCAGCTTAGCAAATGTACATAAATCTAATTTAAACTGACACTATGCTCCTGAGGAATAGCCCATGCCCACATTATTACACATCTTACCCTTCATAGCCAGGTGAAACCTCCAGCTGTTTATCAGGAGCAATGCTATACCTTTGGTATCACAAACAAGCTTGGTTCGGCAGAGTTCTAGTTGGGATGGGCAGAAGCAGTGCCAGAAATAGTTTTTAGAGTTTAGCAGGTGAGGGAGTTTCAGTGTACAAAGGCTTGTTAACTTAATTTAAAAGTGGAACCACAGGGAAGTTGTGCAAATTTTTCTAGAAACAACACATCACTAGTTTTTGTAGACTCAAAAACTTTAATATGAGCCAATATTGATTCATTATATACACAGACTGGCAAATTTGATGCAGAAAAAATAAATCCCCAAATAGAGAAGATTTATCATCTTACTTGCTATTATGATAGATTATCCAAGGCACTTTCTGCTTTGCCACCAGACAGTTTATAATCTTATAACTTAAAAACAAGCTTTCAGGCAGGAAGAAACCCACTGAACTCTTTTTGTACCTTAAGACCTAAAAATTCAATGACCTTGACTCCAAGTTTTAAAGTTAATATTTATCTTGGAATATCATTCAGTTAAATGAAAAATTAAGTTATTGCATGGTAATTCTAAAGAGGTTATTTTCTTAGAGTTAGAAAAAAGTGTATGTCAGTAATTATTATACTAAGGATTTAAAAAATCCCTTTTTAAATAGAACAAAAATATTTATGTTTGTAAACAGAGTCCCCTGCACTAAAAAAAACCCAGACCAATTTTATTCCTCAAGAGCTGTAATTCCTAAGCAGGAATAAGTAAGCTTAACTATCATTTTATTTATAAAACTGTTCTTTAAGCTGGTGAATCTGTTTCTAAGTTTTTCAACAGTATATTACAGTAGTTATGCATTATAAGGCTTTTTTTCTTTATTTAAATTTTTCAAATTTACAGTGCAATCATTGAGATTAAGTTGGGGATCTCGGGGCAGTTTTGGTGCAGTAACAAAATACATGAATTGATAGATGAATGAACTAGATTTATGTGAAATTACCTGCTTTTTATAGGTGTTACATTCCTAAGTGAATTATTTTAATGCTGAGGATTTGTCACATCATGCGTTTATCATCAGATGTCAATGCAAATATTACATTTTGCTCTTTATCAGAAAAACAGACTCATTCACATTCTCTCAACTCCTCCACTGAACACAACAAAAGGTGTGAATTACAAGACCATGTTTCAGAGAATGTTAGGTATTCCACAAACTGTGATTTCTCCTGTAAAAGTCTCTTTCTCTCTCATGCATTCCACAGCTCTGCTTGAAGTCTTTGGACGTTATCAAGTTCAGCAGCAAGCAAAGATTCTGCCTGCAGCCTTTTTTCATTTTCCTCATTTATCCGATAATACAATTCTTTTACCAAATCTTGTAAAGATAGTATTATTTCATTTCAGATTTGTGAGTAACCAATTCATCATTTTCTCAATTTTCTCGCTCCAACTCCACCCCAGGGGTAAAGGGGTGACTAAGAAATTTTCCGAGGAAGGACAACAAAACATTTTCTTTACACTGACCACCCAGGATAGCCATTTTCAAAAAAATTCCCAAAGAGGGAACTACACAACCTCCCACACAAATTCCCTCAAATGAAATTCATGGCAAAGTTTTAGAAGTTTACACAACCACCCCAAGATGAAGGCTGTAGCAAAGTTTCCAGAAGGAATACACAACATTTCCCTTGGAAGGAGTATGGACAGAGGCATTTGCTGTCAGTGAACAGCATTTCACTTCTAACACCAAAATAATGTTATGATCCAATTATAAGAGATGCCTCTGCCCAAATTAAGGTGCAGATGATATGCCAAAGTCAATAGTATGGATTTTATTTAACAACAAATGTGAGGCAGAGGGATAGAAAGAACTAGGAGGCGGAGGGAGGAAGAAAGAGAGAGACAGAGAGATTAAGTTGAAAGATATCATCATCACATGGGTTCCTGCGGTGTCCCACTGGTCCTTCTTCACTCTGGTCTTCTCAGTGGTGGGAGTCCCAGAGTCATTCTTCTGGAAGTACCGACTTTATACAGTCCAAGTTCCAGGTATCCAAAGGGTGGTTGCAGATGTTCCCACAACATGAGTGTAAGCAGTGTTTTCCTTTCTCATACCATGTACAATGGAATTTGTCTGTGTTTCTCTCAAGTGCTTTTGTGGTGGCTTCTCTTACAGGAACAGTGTTTTGAGACATCCAACTGCATTGTGTAATTGCCCACAATAATATACACTATAGTTCAGTGGAATAATATTTCCAGGCGATATATGTGAGATAAAATCACATGAAAAATTCCTTCTCTAAATAAAATCTTCACACACAGTTATTTTGGACCAATAATAGTGAAAGTAGGAAACAGTCTTTGGGGGTTTTAGTGAACGTAGGATAGCAGCTTCTTTGGAAGCTCACCACAAGATAACACCCACAAAATTTTCCAGGTTATTTTTTTTCTCTTGATTTTCATCTATTAATGTTTTTTTATATTCTTTTATTTGTTATTTTGTAATATGATAATGTCCATTAATCTGGAGTTGAAACAACCCATTACACTATACATTGCACAAACATTTATTTTATATTGCAGCTGCTTCAAGTTACTCACAAACTTGATTAACATCTGTAGAATACACCTTCAATAGACATTAGAGGGAACAGATGATTAAAGGAACATTTTCATGGGATTTCACAAATTATTTATGTGTCCTATCATGCAGCTTGGTGTGGCAATCTTCTGTAACCACTGCTGGAATGAATCAACTGGCTAGAATGAGAAAAGGTTAGTATGTTCTGCCAGCATGGAAGTTACAATCCTTGAAAGTACTGCTTGTGGATATACCCTTTAATCACCAGCATCAGTCTCATTCTTACACTTTTTAAAAATTTTATACTTTTTATACTCTCACAATTCAAAGAAACAGGTATTCTAAGAGGAAAATTCTGAAATATCTCTAGTCAGAAGATCTCAAAATGCCTCTCATTAAGTTTGGTGCTTTACAAATGTGGGGAAAATATATTGTCTAGCCATCAACTGCATTTAAGTACTCTCTATTACTTGAAAAGTTTGATGCTGAACTCTAGTTCTGTGACAACTGGATGGGCTATGCTGACCAGTCATTTACCATCACTGGTTAGATAGAACTGAAACATACCGAGTAGGTTTTATCACATTGCAAGTGTGATAACCACAAGTTAGATGTGTACATTATAGTCCATGAGGTAGAGCCAGTGGAGTTTAGAGAATAGTTCTGTGTCCAAATTTAAATGCATGGTATGATTCACTTAGTACCCCAACCCAGATTTTCCCATTTCAGAAAGACAAAGATAGCCTATATTAACCATCCTCATGAAGATGTCCTACAGACTTAATGAAATATCAGACGTAAGAAGTTGTCTTTGTGCAGGCAACTGAATGAAGTCCAGAGAATTCCACAGACCACATTTACTGAAACAAGATCTTCACTGCTTGTAACAGTCACTTCAGCTGCTCATAAACAGATTTTAATGCCAATATCTAAATCAGTTTGACAGGTCACTTCCTAAGTGAAAGATCTCTCTTTAATTGCTCAGATCAGAGAGTACAGAACTAATAAATAACCATAAATACACATTTGACCAGAGTCTCTATCCACTCTTAAAATATTAAAATCAATACAGAATTAAATAACCTGAATATATATATATGTACCATATTACAGTATAATGTATTCTTAAATATCAAAGTCCATGTCTCCACTCTGATTTCGTTATTCCTTTCACTTCATCAGTTTCCAATTGCTAATATTCTTTTCCGTTGCTGTTGTGAGAGTTGCTTTGCAGAAAAAATGGTTAATGCTACCCCCACAGAAAGAATCATCCATGAAATTTCTATTGATTATGAGGATGGCAAAGATGTTCAGTGATAAATAAAATCCCCTGTACTTCAGTGCTTGTATTTCAGTGATTTATTACATTTTAGCAACCGTAAAATTATAAGAGTAGGTGAATTTGCCTAAGAATCAGAAATGCCCGGGTACAGAGTAACCCACATTTGTGAAGAAAGTTCTTTCTGACTATTTTTCTTTTAGTTTTGATTTTGAGAACTCATTTTGAATTTAATTGAAAGACTAACACTTATTCAGAAAATTTTTATACTTAATCACTAGCATAATTTTATTAAGCCATACATGTTTTGGGGATTTTGTGTGATTTCAAAATGTGGTTATTCCCTTGCCACAGCCATAGGAAAATATTGTTTAAATATTCTTTAGCTGATGTTTAATACCAGTTCAGTTTAGGAAAGTAGAGAACAGATTTTTTCCCCCCACAACATATTCCATTTCTATATTGGATTCTTCTTGGGTCTTCAAATTTCTATACAAATGGAGAGATTACAACTATGCTTGAAGGAAAGGATTTAAATTCCAAGCAGCCATGAAAGAACATTAATCTGCTGAAAAATGGAAAAAAATTCAACGGGGGAAATAAAGGTTAGAAATGGCAGTTTAAATCAATTGTATAGTATGGGAAAAAATGTGTTTAGGTAACAGTTTTCAGAGAGGGATTTGTGGGCTATGAGTGACAAGGTGGACATGACAGATAAATATGCATGTAGTGGACAAAAGAATAAATCCACTAAACCACAAAATAACATACATCAAAAACCTAAAAAGGAATAGTCTTCATTATATATAATGGAAAAATAACAGGAGAACATCATATTCCTGGCTCATTTCAGCTGGGTCTTTGATTCATTTGGGCTATGAGCCTTGAGAACCTGGGATGTAATGAACAGATCCAGAAAAGAGCAAGTGGAATGATGTAAGCTGTCTATTACATCGAGACCAGAACCAAACATTTGAAAGAACGAAGTAATTTATCCCAGGAAAAAAAAAAAAAATCTGACTCCATGCAGAGAAAGATTTCAAAGAAATGAAAAAAGGTGTTCTGCTCTTTGCATATACACAACTTATAACAAGAAGTAATGAATTGTACTACAGCAAAAAGACTGTTGTGAATGCCTCTGTAACAGAAACAATGGAACACTATCTCCTTCATATGCAGTTTTTACAGAACAACAGAACAACTTAATCTCTCCCAAGGAGTGCCTAAGTTAGAAGTGTTCCTGTAGGTGACATGGAAATGAATTCTATGCTTTAGATAGCTTTATGCTTTTTCTGAAATGACACCTGTCTTAGTTTGAAAACAGGTGTCTGCTAAGGAAGGCAGGAGCCTCCCTTGGAATAGGAAATGTAATCCCCTTCCCTCCAAATTAGTATAATTTTGAAATTAAAAGGGACTTTCAGGCAATGTTGTGGGAAAAGGAATAACAGTTCTTTACTAATATATATATATATATATATCAAGACAGACAAACAACAACACTGGCGTGATACACATCAGCAGTGTTTGTCAATCAAATCTTAAATAATCAGTGTGAGTTTTCCAGCAACCCCCACCAGGGCATTTAACGACAGACATCTGCTAGAATAAACAATGTATATTGTACTGACAATTGTGTAACCTATGGAGCAGTATGCATGCTTACAGCAAGAGGGCATTGGAAGGTCACTGAGGAAAAGTCATTATCTTCATCCCCAAGACCACCAGAAGGCAGAAAAGACCCCCCTAGCAACACCGTGGCGCAGAAGCAGAGCACACCAGGAAAAGCACGTCAGCCGGAAACCAAAAGAAGATAAGAACACGGAGGGGACAGAGAAGCGGGCGA
>VZTJ01001486.1:628412-650714 GCA_013397795.1 Orthonyx spaldingii | reverse complement strand
CAGTTGGGCAGGACGGGTGCGATGGCTCCTCCTCGGCTGCAGGGGGCGCTGTAGCGCAGGTCTCGGCTGTCTCTCCCTGGCAGTGATGGCAGGTGCGGCCCCAGCAGGGATGGAGCCTGGACTTCTTGTAGGCAAAAACCCCGAAGCTGCAACAGGGGTCCGGCAGGGCTGGGCAGGGCAGGGCAGCCCGACTCCCAAGCCACGGCTGGCAGGGGCTGGCTCCGGGAGAGGCAGGCAGGCAGCAGGAGCCAGGAAAACTCCACAGTGGTGACAAGCAATGGCAGCTTCCCTCTCTTCTGAATGCCCAGAGGCAAGAGGGCGAGCTACTGCTCCCCTTCCCTTTTCCCAGCCCAGCTGTCTCGAGATCTCTGCCTCTTTCAAGAGGGAATGTCCAAATAAGGGAATAGCTACTTACAAGTTTTTTTTTACTCCACTAGTCTTTTTATTGTTTTTCTTAAGCACCCAGTCGTTATGGTGTCTTAGCAACGTATGGGCAAAAATTCCCTAAGATAAGAGAAACAAAAAGAAGGATTCCAAAACCTAACACACCATATAGGAAATAACAGGATGGATATTATTAGCTTGCTGTCTTTCGTTCTGTTTGTTCTGCTACAAATTCCAGATACAGACTCCTTGAAATTTTTACCAGCTTTCCAGTGAAGAAAGAGCATCTTTGCTTACAAAAACCATGATGCTTCCTGGAGTAAACACATGCGGGGGAAAGTAGTTTGCTATTGATGGGATTAATTTGCTTTCATGTAAGTATTGAAAAGGCAGCCACTTCAACTTAAGGTAGTCACTTCTTACTTTTGCAGGCATTGAAGGCAAATCCACATCTCCACAGGGCAATTCACCTCATTTTAAAATGGAAAGCTAGAGTAAGCATAATCTAAACACTTGTGATGACACGATATAGAAGGTAAGCAGAGGACAGGAATCAGTATTTATAAATTAAGTAGGGAGAGATGGAGTTATTGACAGTCTCAGGTTAAGCAGTACTCTGGATGTCCAGACTCAGCCTTAAGGTTCTTGGGATTCTTAACATTCACAGAGCTCTTTCTTCACAGAAAAGTGAGCTAAAAAATACTATGAATTCTCAAATGTCACCTCCTTGTGTTCACTGCTGAAAGAAATCTGAGACTGACAGCCAAATATTGATCTATAATCAATGAAATTCCATGCAAGTTAATGTTTGTTCATTGATCATAGCAGAGTAGCTTTGCTAGGATAATTTTTTTCTATATTGTAATATTGATTTAGTTTAAATTATATAATAATTTGAATATATCTACATATGTAGTCTTAATTACCATTTTAGTGGGTTTTATTAATAAAAAGGAATATTAAAGTATCATACCTGGGTTAGTTGTACCGGACTTATGCTGAAATAATCCAGAGCTTTGTCATATACCACTTTTTTAAAGACACGGTTTAAGACAAATGTGCCTTTACATCTTCACTCTTGGTACATATACACACTGTATAGAGTAACAGGAAAAAATTATTCTTAGCTGATTCTGGTTCACTCCTATGTCTCTGAAACAGTGGTAATAAGAGTCATTCCATTCTTACACGGGCTATTTCCTGACCATCTTCAAATGTTTTTACCCTTAAGAGAAAGTTATTGCAAAATTCAGTATTCCAAAGAATCATGGAAGATAGTCAAGAAAAGCTGCATTACATCAGCTAGTTATTCTTCTAGACAATATAAGTGTAACTCCTGCTGATTATTTACTAAGAGTACACATTAAAAAGAGATTCTTTTAAGTTGTAGAGAGGTAAAATTCCTCAGCTCATTTCCTTGGATATTTTGTTTATTTGTTCATTGTTTTGTCCTTATAGTTTTTTTCAGTCCACTGATATTCATAATGCAATAACTGAGAACTGTACTATGATGAAAATTTACAACACTTTGCTAACTCTTTTCCATGGATGCTCAAGCAAAAATAATTTGTGATAGATATCGACAGTTGTCACTCCACCAAGATGAGAGTATCTGAGTCTTCCAATTTTAACAATAGATTTTTCTTTAGTTGTGCTTGTTACTATTTTTCCTTCTCTTTCTCATCCTTTATATTTAGTTAAGTTTGAATTTTTATTTTATTTCTGATGTTGCATAGTATTGATTTTTGAACATAAGGTTGAAATTCTGGTTTAGATCATCTTCTAAAGTCTGATATATGACATAAACTCTTATGCTTATTGTGACTATTCTCCCACTGGCCAAAGCCACTAAGTGAGGGAAATTTCATTCTCTCAAAAAATGAAGATTCCACTGTAAAATATTTCTGACATGCTTCAACTCTAAGTATATGTAGGTTTACCCTTGACTCAATAATTTGTGATGCAGCCTCTTCTCTGGATCAAAGATCCTAGTAGAAGTTTGCATTTTTCCCACAAAAACACATACTATGTTTGGTTCTATGGTCAAGAATTTTATTAACCTTTTCTAACCCTAAGTTATAGAGGAAAGTAAGAATAAATTAATAGTCTACTATAAATACTGAATATTATTCAAGGTTATGGTCCCATTTTCAAAGCCTGTTTCCTGCTTTCTCTATGATAAGTCCTGTAACTGCTCTCCACTGTATTACCAGCCAGCTTGCTGAAGAGGTAACAGCAGATGAACTCATTAGATCACTTTATATGATTAACATTCTAGTTTAAGATAATTTCCTCTATCTTTATATCATACTTATGTGTTATCAATAGCAACTTAATTTTTTTTGTGGATTATTTCCAGAGGAAGCACTGTATTTCATAGGACTTGTTAGTGATTTCTATTCAACCCTGCCAAAAATATCCCCTTCAATCAAGATCTCACCAATAGTGGGATTTGAGATGTTAATTATACATCTAGAGCACATTTTATTCATATTGTGCTATGCCAGTTCTGTATGTGTGTACAGGTGTTTTTAATCAAAGGTTTTGCAGGAAGAAATCAAATACTCAACAAACATGTTACATTTATGAGCTGAATTTATATGCTCATAAAAAGAAAATCAAACTTTTTGACACAGTTTTGACTGTGCATATTACTCTCATTAAATTCTAAACCAAAAGATTTTGAATCGGTTTTTTGTATTATGATCTCCAGGCCCAGTGTCAGATTAACAAGTTTAGAGTTATATATGCTCACAGCTTTTTTTGTATCGTGGTAGATTCTTAAGTACTCTTCCATCAGCTGCATAGCTTGAATGAACTGAAAACTTCAGGAAAGCATGTCAGAGGATTTGTCAGCATTACTTCTTACCTTTTGAACTCAAATTGCACTCCATAAAATGTTTAGTGTCTTGGAAACCTTTAGCTTAGGCTGTCTTTCCTACTGATGTTGCAATAAGTCTCACACAGGACCATAGGTAACTATCATTTTCTGCTGTACTGTGTTTGACTTCAAAAGTACAAACTATTTTTAATAGATGACTACGTATTGTCAGGTTCAACAAAACCCAGTCTCAAATTTCAGTGTCATGTAAGCATTATCTCTTAGCCTGACTGCGTAAGAGAAATTGAGTTTAGGTAATCCAACTTTTTTCCTCTTCCTGAATGTATTCTATGTTAGGTAGTTATTGAAAATGTGGAAAATAAATCTGTGCTGTAATGGTAGCACACAATACAGAATATATAAAAAATGTTTCTGTATAAATCTGTCTTCTACTATGTTTCTAAATAGCACTCTTTGTTCATGTAAGGATTCCACAACTGTTTTAAGCAGTAGTTGTTTTCCAAAAATAGAAGATTCTCATCTATTATGGAGATGATTTTCAAATAATGATTTCAGGAACTGGCAGAGAACAAAGGCTACACTGCAGCTGAAATAAACAGCCTTCCCCACTGGTGATTTTAGGATATCAGTTATTAAAAAATCATTTTTCTGACATTTGCATGGTAAACTCAGATCTCACTCTGATGATAAATGTATCTCTTGAGTTCACCTTCAGGGACAAACCTCAGGGATACATCAGAATTAAATAATGGGATTTTTGTTTTTTCATTGTTTCATTTATTTTGATTTGGTTCATTCTTCTACAAGTCATAAAATTTTTCAAACACAGAACTCACCAAACATATAATTATGGGTCGATCTCAATGAAGAGTAATGAAATAAATGCCTATTTTTTTGTTTTTCCTTTGTTGGAGACCAAAAAACATAGAATAACCACAAAGTGTCAGATATGAAGAGGAAAAATTCTTAGGTAAGGTTTTAGTCTGCAAAACTTATTTCAGAATGTCATCAGCAATAAGTGTCTCATGTTGACCTGATCATTATTCAATGGAATGAATTTCTTCTTTGATAAAGCCAGTCTAGTTCCAGGCCTTTGTTTACAGAAATCATTGATAATATACCTTTTTTTTTTTTTCTGTATATTATTTTCCAATGATGTTTAAGTTATTTTTTTCCTTTTATTTTAAATATTCCTCACTTGGTGAGGGAGTATCAGTCAGATAAATCAATATAAAATTAGCTGTAGTGTGTAATGTAGTATAAACATACACAACAACCCAATGACTACTGAAGTGCAAAATGCATGGATAATAGGGTTGGACCAAAATCATTGTTTGCCCTAAAAGTTTACCCTTGAATCTTATCCTCAGGAAATGTGAGTAAATGAAGGTTCCAAAAAAAGAAAGAAAAAAAGAAGAAAACAAAATTATATTTGATCATGCATATTTTCATAGCAATAATGAAAGAAAATATAAAATATGTATATTAACTTCTTAGATAAAAAAGAGAGGGCTTTTTAAAATTTTTGTGTGCATGGCTAGACATTTATGCTGCCTCAGTTTGAGAATACCTTAAAAAGATCTGTATTTTGGGAGCATACTGAGGGCTGGAAATCTGTAATCATGCCTTGGCTTTTAATGTTTGAAGTTTGACTACCAAAAAACTTACTTTTACAATTCATCAGTCATTCTAGACACGGCTTAATAACATTCATACCCGGAGAAGAACCGACAACTGGTCATAATTGTACTTTACTTCATAAATTAGATCTTTGCAGATGACTTAGGAATGATTTTACCCAAATGAAAAACTGTATACTTCATTCCATTCATTGTGCAAGCTGCTCTACCATTTTTCTTTTAGTACTGATTTTATGATAATTTAAAGAGGAAAAAAAAAAAAAATAGAGTTATTCTGAACAATTAACCCAAAAGTTTAATCAAATTAGAAATATGTTTCAAAACAATGTGTAGGTTTTATATGCATAATTAATATTGCCATTAATGAAATATATTCACATAAGTTTTTCAAGTCATGCAGAGAGGAGTGTGACAAAATCTTGCACACAATCCATTATCAGCATTTGTGCAAAGCATCTGACACTGTCCCAGTGACATGGGAAGTGGAACTGAATGCACCTTCAGCAAGTCTGCCAACGACACCAAACTGTGTGGTGCAGACGACACAATGGAGGGAAAGGATGCCATTCACTGGGACCTCCACAGAGTTAAGAGGTGGACTTGTGTGAACCTGTGTGTGCTCACAGCCCAGAAGACCAACTGTATGCTGGGCCAGAGATCCAGGGATGTGATTCTGCCCCTCTTCTCCACTCTAGTGAGACCCTACCTGGAGTACTGCATCCAGCTCTGTGGCTCCAAACATAAGGGTGTGGTCCTGCTGTAGTGAGTCCAGAGGAGCGTCATGAATAGGGTCAGAGGACAGGGCTGCTTCTTCTATGAAGACAGGCTGAGAGAGCTGGCATTGTTCAGCATGGAGAACACTCTGAGGAGACCTTAATAGCAACCTTCCAGTACCTAAAGGGGAACTACAAGAAAGATGAAGAGGAACTTCTTACAAGGGTGTGTAGTGACATGACTAGGGGCAATATCTTTAAACTGAAACAGGGTAGGTTTAGATCAAATATTAGTAAGAAATTCTCTACAGTGATGAGGCACTGGAACAATTTTCCCAGAGAAGCTACGGATGTCCAGTCTCTGGAAGTATTAATAGCCAGGTTCAACAGGGCTTTGAGCAAATTAATCTAGTGGAAGGTGACCCTGTCCATGGCAGGGGGATTAGAACTAGATTTTCTTTAATACCCCTTCTAAACCAAGACATTCTTCGATTCTATGATTTTCATGTATCATGCAATAAACTCTATTTTTAATGTGGCTGGGTTTCATTTTGGTTTTGAGTTGGTTTTTTTTTACATAAATTAGAAGAATGTATCTGATACAATTTTCATCCAATTTATTAAAAATAAACACAGCCTCTCTATATATCTGAAGATTATATGATTTTCATGCATCAGAGTTGTATTTATAATAGCCTCATCTTCATTCACTAGGAACAGATGGAAAAATGCCTTTGATTACAGGATTTTTATGTTGCAGACTGCAGGACTAGAGACCTTGTTTCCTACTTTTTTCTAAACAGTAAAGGAAAGTTTGCATAGAAGAGCTTTGTAGAATATGTTTGCCATATTTAACAAGCATGATTTTCTGATTCTGACAGTTCCTGTGCAACTTTCTTGTGTAATTTTTCTTTAACCTTGTCAGAGTAGCATGCACCAAGGTCTCCAACCGTCCAGTATCTAATGCACTAAAAGTACTTAATCAAAAAGGCTTTCTTAATCTGTTCCTTTTCCATCTGTTCCTATTGAAAGAGTAGTTAACTCTTCTAGAATGGCTGTAGTATATACAAAGAGTAGACAGCACAATAAATTCTTTGTTGATAGATGCTTGGTGACAGTGAAATTATGTAAAACTGTATCTCCTGCTGTGCTATACGTATACAAAGCGTGTTTGCACATGAACAGCATGTTCATAAGTAAGGTTATAAAGTAAGGTACAATAAACACACACCTTCTAAGAAGTTCAATGAACCAAAACAATTTAAACTCTGGGCATTCCACAACCTGATCTCTCTATCACTCTGAGCAGCATAAATAGAGTGGAGGTTTAGGAAAAAGATGAAAATCTGTAAAGGAACATTGAAGCATTTGTTCACACTATGAGCTGTCAACAATCATGCATAATTTAAGATTGCAGCCGCTAACAATTTCACCATGTTTTTCTCTGCTTGAGGAGCTGAGTTTTCTGATGTGTCCCTGATGAGATTACAGTGGTCCTAACAGCATCTTGTAAATAACCCATACTACCCCTGCATAGAACACAAATTTAGATTCCACAGATTACAGCCCTAAATTATAAACACTGGTGTGCCCTACAGTCATAGCATCGTTATGTGATCCAAATTTGTTAATTAAAGAAGTATTGTCAAAATGCAAATATTAAACTCCCTTTGGCATGATGGCATATAATAACATGTTAAAATTAATAAACACTATGTCAAAAGTTAGACTTTTTTCTCTTCTTTCTGAGGAATTTAGCTTTTGTAATTTTCAGTGCTCTGCCCAGTGTTCTCTTAGTGTTAAAAGAGAGAATGAGTCCAAATGTCAAGGGAATTTATGCAAGGAAACATTACATTTATATGAAAGAAACTGAAACCAGGTGAGGATTTCACCAAAGACAGATAACTGATACATTTTATGTAATTCATAAAAGAAGAGACAAATGAAAACCTAAACAAAGGCAAGCCACCCTGATTCTAAGCACTTGTCTTCTTGTTAACCTTGAAACTATTTGTTTGTTTGCTTTCTGGAGTTTTTTTTTTTCTTCTGAGTGGAAAGCATATATTGTTATAAATGTGACATGTTCTAAGAGCTCAGTCTTTCAAATGCGACAAGATTGAACAATTTTCTCTCTTCTTCATGATTCTTTTCTTCATTAAAAATGTTTTCTTGCATTTGGAACCTTTGGACAAACTTTGAAGTAGAGGGTTGGTCAAACTATTAGATTAAAACCCATCAAAATTCAATTAATTTTTACATACATGACAATATTTAGGATATGAAACAAGAATGGTCCTACTATAGCCATTAAATGAAGAAATCTGAAGCAATCAAAAAAGGTGCCATTCTTGAATGATCTTGCGATTGGAAACTAGTAGAAATGGATAAATCAGTATTATGAAAAGGATTTTAACTTCAGTCTCACATATGGAAGTAGATGTATAATTACTGTATTTATTCATGACATTATTTTTTAATACAAAGTGTTCTCATAATGAGCTCAGAAGCTTTGCCATTTAATAGGAACATTCATTTATGCAAAACCAAATGCCAAACAGGTAAATGTGAGTTCATGCATTCCAGATATAAAAGAGACATGCTGTGACAGAAACATTGTTTTAAACTTTTCTTGCTTCCTGCTCTGTGCTACATACTAAAATAATAAATTTTCTAGGATAAAATCTGCAAATTATTGAAATTATAGATGTAATATATATCTATTTTTAACATAATTATTTGTAAAAATATCTGAACATTTCTCAGAATGTGTAACAGTTGCTGCTGAGATATCAAAGTTTTTGAAAAGAAATGTGACCATCAAAATACCCCACATTTTCTACAGGACATACTAAGCTCCCTATATATTAGAACAGTTTCTCAGAAAGACATTTAGTTTCTTCTTAAACCATTCAAGGCTGTAAAACCTAGGTCACCTCCTGATTATGTTAATCACAAATCCCAGTCTGATAATCATTTGACTGAAATCACTACAGTATTCAATACTGTAGAAAATGCGGTGACCTGGCACATTGTGTGTCCCTTTTGTTCAGTAACTCAGCAAGTACTCCACTCACTCAGGCTGAAGGATGACACAGCTCAGTCACTCAATCTGAAAATGAAAGTCTGACCCAATATCTTTTAGGTAGATGCTTTAGCCAGAAACTTATAAAATTGATTATAGCTAGAGAGCCAGAAGATTGTTCTCTTTTATGCTGCCTTGTTGAAATACCTTCCCTTTTCATGGGTCAGAGAACAAGACTATGATTATATATTCCAGGAGCTAAAATATGTTCTCCCTTATCTAGAAAAAGGACCCTGAGCAATGCATTTTATGTTGCTAAATAAGAGAGTGACAAGAATGTATCCCTGGCTTCAAGGATAAGTAGCACAGACTATCTTGTGTTCACATTCCTTTTCAGATGGTACATTTTCTAACAGGAGTGTCTCAGTGGCCCAAAGAGGGTCAGAAAGCAAGCTAACAACTGTGCAGTATCAGCAATCACATCACTCAAGCTCACTCCCTAGCCATCTCTTACTAAATAGCATAAATATACTCTCAGAATCTCTATAATGCTCAAAATAATGTTAAACATATCTTCATTAAATATTCAGTAAAGTAAATATTTTACTTAAAGATGGATATTCCATCTTCTAAGTTCTATGTGTGTATTTTCTCTCTAGCAAGTGTAATAATTCTTAACAAAGACTTGATAGAAGGTTTTGGATGCAGGTCAATCGCAGCATTGCTTTGAGATGCTGAATATGCAACTGCCAATACACTACAGGAGAAGCAGAACCTTACACTGGCTCTGCCACAACCATAGCTGAGTACTCTGACTCTCTGAATACACAGAATCTTTTTCTAGCTTATGTCTGAGGAATGGGTGATCCAAATACCTGTCTCACTAGAAACATCCAAAACTCTGAATTTTGCTTGTAGCCCTCCTTGCAAAAAAGCAGAACAAACACTTCCTACTTCTTTCTTCATATTTTCCTTTGGAGAGGTTGTGTCCCCAGTTGCATACATAGAATATTTCAAAATTTTGCACTTAACAAACCACTTCCAGATCAAAATGTGTTTTAGATATCCACCATTTCAAAGGCTTTGTTCATTCAAGAAATACTGAATTCTTAAGCTAAATTCAGGATCCTAATAACTAAATTCTGTCAACTAGACTCCCCCAAACTATTAAATGTATTCTTTTGTTCCCTTTAGCTATGGCAGAAGGAAAATAATTTAATAATTTTTTCAGTGTTCCAATAATGCTTTGATTTAATTTCTCTAATGGTTCCTAAAAAAATTAAATTTCTTTTGCACTAGATATTGAAATCAATTTTATTTTTTTCCACACACACCTCCTACAGAACACTGTGTTAATTATCAGGAGAATTAAACTGTAGGATATTAATGTGTGAAATGATTACTGAACACATTTGTGTTAGTCAATTCAGAATAAATAATCCCTCAAGATCCCAAAGACTAATTTAACAACAAGGAAATAGACAAAAACATGGTGGTCTAGGGACCACTGACTTCCACTGATATACCTGGCTTTGTGTCAGTAAATTCTAGATTCTACAGAGAAATCAAAAGACATTTGTATACTAGGGGAGCAGAAAGACTTTCAAAAGGTATGAGTTATTCTTCACTTCACACTGCCCCTGGCTATGCCTGCATATATGTTTTAACTAATGTAGCTTCTTTACAGCCCATTTTCCATTAATGTATTCTGATTGAACCATCCACAACTAGGATAGTAAGCAGTGATTATCCTATGATTAACTAAGCTCAGAAAGTCAACATAAAGTATGCTCCATATAAACTTTTTCTCACCATTTTATCCTGTTTAATGATTTTCCTTGACCAAAAAATAGTGTGCCACAAAATTTTGCACAAATAAAAAAATCAGGAGAACTTAGTATCTTAAATAGATTAAAAAAAAAAAAAAAAAGTATTTTTAGAAGACTACCTTTGCTTCAACCTAACGGTGGAGAACTTATTATTGAGTTCATTTTCATAATTAATAGTCCTTGATAAATAATTAAATTCTTTTTCTACAGTTTAATAATTAAAAAAATGGTTTTGTATTTACCCATGTGGCCAAGAAGGCCAATGGCATCCTGGCTTGTAACAGAAATAGTGTGGCCAGCAGGACCAGGGAGGTGATACTTCCTCTGTACTTGGCACTGGTGAAGCTGCACCTTGAATCTTTGTTCATTTCTGGGCCACTCAATTCAGGAGGGACATTGAGGTGCTGAAGTGTGTCCAGAGAAGGGCAATGAAGCTGGTGAAGAGTGTGTAGGGCATAGCCTGTGAGGAGTGGTGGCTGAGAGAGCTGGGGTTGTTGAGCTTGGAGAAAAAGAGGCTCAGGGGAGACATCTTCCTCATTATCCTTCACTACAGCTGCCTGAAAGGAGGTTGTAGCCAGGTGGGGTTTGGGGTCTTCTTCCAGGCAACCAGCAATAGGACAAGAAGACATCGTCCTAAGGTACACTAGGGGACATTCAGGTTGGACGTGAGGAAGAATTTCTTTACAGAAAGGGTGATTAGATAGTGAAATGGGCTGCCCAGGGAGGTGATCAAGGCACTGTCCCTGGAGGTATTTATGGAAAGCGTGGTCTGGTTGATATGATAGTGTTAGGTTGTAGGTTGGACTTGATGATCTTAGAGGTCTTTTCCAACTTAATTGATTTTGTAGCATTTAAAAAATTACTCCATGTTAAATAATAACATTTCCTTAATTTGGACAAAAAATTGAAATCAATTTTGCCTCATTACATTACAAAATACTAAAACTCTAAAAACCCCCAAGGCTGTCCTGCCACTAAATGTCTTCTATAATTGCCAGTTTTTATCATCTTGTCCTTTACTTTTTTCCATTTAGCTTTCCAGTTTACAAAAAAATAACGATTATGTCAACATCCTCAGTGCCAAATCCACTTTTATTTTATATTTTTACAGAACAAAAATATATAACATCAACATTGAGCTGTCATATTTTTGATGTCATGCAACATCCATAAACAAATTCTAAGACAGGTAAGAATTGTTTCTTTCAGCCATATAAATTTATGGGGCTTAATATTCATTTTTTTAAGTCACAATAATTAAATGTCTAGAAATGTTTGAGGGGGTATTTTTAATTTGTGTGTTTTGGCATTTTCATGGTTTTTTTTTCCCAGAGGTAAGTCTCAGGATAGAAATTTCCTTTTAAAAGATGTAATTTTAGTCACTCACTTATGACAAAGAAACACAAAAAACTCTCTATTCTGTCAATACTTCTTTCAGTGAGACTGAAGAATTTCATTAACATGTCACTGGTTTCACCTGAAGAGTTTCTGTCTCATCCACTGAAAAATGCATTACCTAACAAATAATTGACTTGTTTAAGAACTGGAGAAATAGTGTAAAGTAACTCAAGTCAGTAAGACAAAATATGAGCTATTTTGTAAGAAGTGATATTTCCTTAAGAGGGCTGAGTGGTATACTGTATACATGGAGAAAGAAGTGAAGCAGATAATACAGAATTCTTATAAATTCTCCCAGTCTTTGAAAGATTAACAGAATAAAGGTGGAAGTTTAACTTTTCTCTGTCCTGGTTTCAGAGAAGGGGATGGAGTTTAGAGCTCTGTCATCCCTATGATTCTATGATTCAACGATTTTATGATTCTATGATTTATGGACATTTTACGGACATTTCACTGGGGTGGCCCATAGACTAAGGAAATGATATCTTTGTATTTATCAAAGGCTGAGAAGTGGTGTGGTGGTTATTGAGGATGTGTTGGATAGTGCATGATAGTGCATGCACCTGAACATGATGAAAATGGTGTAGAATCAGTGGTGGAGAATATGCTGGTTTCGGCAAAGGTAAAGTTGATTTTCATAATAGTAGCTAGTATGGGTCTGTGTTTTGGATTTGTGCTGGAAATGGTGTTGATAACACAGGGATGTTTCCATTATTGCTGAACAGTATCTACACAGAGCCAAAGTCTGATCTTTTCACCCAGAGGGACCAGACAGCAGCGTGAGGGTACACAAGAAGTTGGGAGAGAGGACAGATGGGACAAGTGACCCCAGCTGAAGAAAGGGATGATATATACCTATGACATCATAACCAGCAATAGACGAGGGGAAGGTGTGCTTGGAGACTCTTGCTTAAACACTGGATGGGCACCATTTGTTTGGTGGTGTACAACGATTTTCATTTACATTACTTGTCTTTCTTGGATTTTATTTCTTTCTGTTGGTTATTTTCCTTTTCATTGCAATTTACCACAATTTTTATTATTATTATTTTATTATTATTAATTATATTTGAATTATTAAACTGTTCTTCACTCAACCAATTTTTCTCATTTTTACACTTTCAGTTCCCTTTCTTTAAACCTGTTGAAGCACAAAGTGAACACATCACTTTGTGCTGTTTAGTTACTGTCTGGGGTTAAACCATGAGAGTAGACTATTTTTAAAGTAACAAAAATAGTCGAGAGTGGGAAAATATTGATATAAATGTGGGTTTAAAAGGAATTTCAATTTTATCATTCTAAGGATAATGGATATGACTCTTCTCAAACACTCATTTTGATTTTCAAAAGTTTATAAATCCCATTCATATGTTACTTCTGCCTTTAGGTACCTCAAAAATCTCTAAAACCAGAATTCTGTACTATCTTGCAACTTTTTTTTCATAATGAGCTTAAAGGTCATTGTGATGATACAAAAGAAGAACTGCTCATGTAACTATGACATGAGGCAACTGTATTCAAACAAATCAGCGTGTTTTAATGGAGAATAATGTAGAAAACATTCTGCTGTCCCTGTGTACCTAAATGACATTGCTAAAAATTGGTGAGAAAAAACCTACATTTTGTTGCCAATATTTATATCCAAAGCTAGATTTTGAATCTCTGTCTCTAGAATTTTTCATTCACAAACCTACCTTGTGCAGAGATTCATCAAGAAAGATATACATGCTTGAAAACAGAAGAAGGTAATTATTGACTAATACATGTAGCAAATAGCTAAGGAGAGCAAGCTGTTGGGCTGAGTGTTAAATGTGTTCATCATCTCTGTAACATATCCAACAAGTTTTTGCTGGCCAAGCAGTTGTCAGTCAGGCTGGGAAGGGTCAGGCCCTATTAGTCTTTGAAAGAGGATAATCCTCAGAGTTGCTGAGTTTCCATCTTCTGATTTTCTGGTTTTTCTTTAAAATTTTTGATTTTTTCGTGTTAGTCAGTTACCTCTTCAGCTGCTTAAGTACCCACACTTCAAGAGTGTCACCACAGCTTGCAATTTTGCATTTTCTTATCTTGCATGGCTCTAGTTTAGGTACTTTCTCACAGCTTAGCAGTTTTCCCAGATGTCTCAGCCAAGGTTATAATGCTGTGCTATATCAAAACTAGGTCATGATTCACAAATAGCTGAATCTCTAAGAGAAGGATTGCAATTTCACTTTCATCAGAATAAATAATAATAAACTTAATAAAACCCAAATAATCTGGGAGAAGGAAAGGATCTCAAAGGAGATCCATTCATATGATGATTCAAAAGCTCAGAAAATGCTTCATTCCTAACTTCAAGCACTGAAGTAAACTGGACTTACATTAATCTGAAAGAAACCCACCTGGTAATCACTTAAGATGGAAATCTAATTTTCAGGTCTACATGAAAATTGAAAGATCTCACAAAGGAATTTCACTGTTGACAAAAAAAACCCAAACCAAACAAAAAACCCACACCAAAACAAGCAAGAACAACAATACAAAAATGTCCCAGCCCAAGTCCCAGAATGTCTCACTGTGTTTTCTCTAAACATGCCTGAAATGATTGTCTAGAGTTTATTTATGTGATGTATTTGAGAAATGAGAAAGAATAAGCTAAAACGTATATAAACACAGAATTAATGAAGTCTGGAATTTTACAATATAACTTTAAAAGTCCTTCTCTAAGAAGTCTTTTCCTTTTCTCACATAATGAAATGGAGCCATTGAACAAAATGAAATATAAAAAATAACAAAGATAAAAAAGGAAATGCTTTTTTTCGAAGAGGATTAAATTAATTCCATGTAACCTAAACTATTGTAAAAGTTGATTTTTCCAAAAGGGGCCTTGATAGAATTTCCATTGTTCAGTCAACAGAAGACAACAGAAAATTGTACTGCTGAGTTCTTTTTGCAGGACAAAAAAAAATTAAAAATGGTAAGGTGAATTAGGGAAAAGGCTGATGGATAGACTGAAGAGTTTAGACAAAGACTCTGAACGATATGAAGCATTCAGACTTGTAAAAAAAAAGAAAAATGTTAAAAAGATGCAGCTCACCTAAAAGGGAATATTTCAGGAGGAGTTTCCTATGGCTATGCAAATAGCTTCAGAACCATACGTATTTTCCAATTAAAGCAAAGATCTGTAAATAGCCACAGACAGGGGACTATAAATTACTCACCACTACTAGACAAGTTTTGTGGACTATTTACATTTCCAGTGGTTCATGTCCTAACTGGGTCATGAGTTCCCTTTCCTTATCATTTACTGTTTGTCACCGTTCCAACTTTCCCTTTTCTTGGGAGGGCCAGAAAGTTTTCAAACAGGCTTTAAATAATAGTATTAGGGCTTATGTAGAATTATATTTTAAAACAGTCCAAACATACTTGTTCTAGCAATAAAAGACACGCATTTTCTTATGTCAGATAAGGTTGCTTTGGTTTATACTTTATTCCATAGCACCCTTCAGCCACAACATTTTCATTCATGTTTTTTGACTTGTAACATGTACCCTGAAGACACTCAAATGTGGTCTTTTTCAAATTTCCTCGTGATCTCTGTTAAGGAAATTAGATATATCTGAGAAATTACCCCAACATTAGTAACAAATCCAATAAATTAAATATAATTAAACTAAACTGTGAGAAGACATTATTCCGTTAGGAACATGAGTGTCTCAAACTGTGAAACAGAAGATCCTATTCAGCACCTTGATTAGATAATATGATAACTTTTAATACTTCTATGTTGTAAGTTGAAAAGTACTAAATATTTTATATTGAATATTGAAAAAGAGTGATTTTCTAGAGGTTAGCAATAATCATAGTTTACCTGTGCATTCCATTTGAGAAGCAAAACAGTGTTAACTTTCAAAAGCATAAAAAATGCTGCCGAAAGAGGTAAATCATCTTTAAATCGGAAAGGTGATTTTCTTTCTCTTTATCATGTTAAACAGTATTGTATGTTTCTACAATATTTACACTTGCTTCTGTACTACTCGTGGAGCATGAGGAAACAACACTATAGCTATGTGTGTTTCTCTTGAGACAAAGGAGTCAAATAAGAGAAAAAGATCAAGTCCTAGCTTGCAGCTAGACGAATGAAAATGAAAATTTAGACAGAAAAAATAGTGTTGACATGGTGACTCTAGGTAAAAATATTCATTGATTATCCTTTAACCATATGAGGAGTGTAACATTCAAATATAACAGGAAAAATGAAAAAGTATTGTTTGTAACAGTTTAATGACTTCAAACATCAATAGATTTCTGGGGGAAGGAGGCGGCTGTTAATTCCCACCTCCCATCAATGGCCACTTCACTGACTCCTGGATTGTAAACTAGCATTTTTATTCTGAGTAGAATTCTGTGTGATATTAGTGGCTGGACTAGTAGGTCCCTCCTCATAAATCTGAGTCAAGTTAGATTCTCAGAAGGGTCTAAAGAGGCCTGAGAATGACACCAAGAGTGAAGCAAACTGGCAGCTTCAGAAGTAAGAGATGGGGTGTCAAGAAAACTGACAACTACCATGCTTAGATATTTGACTAAAATTATCTTTAATGTGACTAAAGAGAAAGTACAAAACTTGCTGGGCAAGTGCTAAGCCAAGTGAGAGAAGATTGAAAGAGTCCTTCCCCCTAAAAGTAGCTACTTTCATGTATGCAACCTTTCCAACCTAGTGGTGATGTCAGATTGTACCATTTTACATAGTCTGTAAGTCTTAGTTAAATTGTACCTTAGTTTTGGCACCTCCATGGATGTCACTTTTTCCAATTCTCTTGTAATTTCCCCAGCTTCATTTTTGAGCCCAGATGCCTTTTCACTTCAGGGATTTTAAGAGAAATTATTGCAGTTAAAACAGTGCAACTGCTGCCAAACATAGTACAGGTTTCAGTGGACTTTTCAATCATTTCAATGTTTAAACGGTGGATTGGAATGTGATTGGAATATGTGGGATGCGAGGCAAGAGTAGTGGGTTTTTGTTGTGGTTTAGATCAAGAAAACCTACTTGGAGTGAATCATTTGATTGTCTATTGGTCTGGATTTAGTTCTCATCATGGCACAGTATTTGACATCATGGACAGGGTTCCCTTTGTATGTGGTGCTCTAGCAGCAGAACAAACATGTTGCACACAGCAGTGGACATTTAATCTACAGAAGAAGAGGAGAGGTTGATGCGAAGCTTATAGTGTGGATATTGCAAATAAAAGGGATACAAAAAAGCAACGTTTCAGCCCACAGAATCACTCTTATTGCCTTGCACAATGTGCTTATATAAATGTGTTGTAAGACATAAGCATTCCTTGGCAGAGCATAAGTCCATAATGCACTCAAAACATTTCTGATCTCCTGTGACATTGGGTACATTTACATTGCCGAGGGGAATGAGCTCGAACACAGGGCTTCCGATTGTTCACAAACTTTAGCTGCTAATTTATGTCCTACTTCTAGTTTTGATGAATACAAGTAAGCCCACAGAGACAGTTCTGCTGTGTAGGGAACCAGCCTTAGAGCGTGTCACTGTGAGTCAACTGCTGCCAAATAGCCTCAGGGCAAGGACTCAATCCCTGGTCTTCTTTTATTTAGCAGCATAGGAAGAGTTATAGGGATCTTGGGTAAGAAGTGAGCTTCATGGCTAGTTCACAAAAGACTCTCCTACTCCCTTGTGCTGTAAAGTCTATTTATAGGCCTTTGCACAGAAAATTCAGGGGTTTTTTCTCACCTTGAATATTGCTTATTAAGATGATTTTAAAGACCTGGGAGGGGCAAACAACAGCAAGAAATGCTTCCCATTGCCACTCTTAAAAAGAGCATCCACAAAGTTTCTTGCAATTTTTTTTTCTGTCTACAAAATATATTCTATTTTCCCAGAAAGAAAGATGTAACTCACATTTAACCCGTCCAATTCCATCTTCAAGTCCTACATATCTTGGTTTTTAGTAACCTCTTCTGCATGGAGCACCTTAGGAAAATCAGTCTCTTGGAAAGCACACACACCCCCAACTCTGCATTACAAATAAACTTTTTATGATGTACTCAGCCTCTTTTGATTACTTTTGTATCTAGATGATTTTACTGCTTGTACAGAAAAGTTTTTTCTCTGACCTGTTCTAACAAGCTGGCTGAGACAGACCTGGCACTCCTTTAAAACCCATTAGACAGTGTCTGTTTCATTTTTATAGAAAGAAGGACAATGAGATCAAGGAAACTTAACTATAGGCAAGTGCTAGCAAATGCAGGTAGTACTTATTGGGTAGAGACACGTGCTGTGACTGGATAGATATGAAATGAGATTTTACCTGCAGAGTGACCTGTTTTTAGAGAACAGCTGGAGACAGTCAAAAAATGCCATGTGTTACCAAACAAGAATTATACAGGTGCCTGGGCTGTAAATGCACTGATCTTGCCTGAATGTCTTTTGCTATGGAAATACTCATGAGACAAGCTCTGACTTCCTGCCCTTTAGATGCTGAGCATGCTTCCTAGGAATTCTTCTAATACTTTTTTTTTTCTTGGAGATATTCTAGCACTACATGTGATTTGTTTAAAAGGGTGGTGGTTAATCCCTGGTATGGGTGCACCTCACTGTTAATGCGGATACTCAGGTCTTAATAAATTTAGTATTTCTCCTCATGGAAAATCTGCATGGGATGCCTTGATTTCAGTTTTCAAAGTAGGGCTATTCTAATTTTACTACACAAGTAAGAAATGGGGTTGGTGAAAAAGAAAAAGAGAAGAAAGAAAAAAGAAAAGAAAGAAAAAAGAAAAAAAGAAAAGGAAAAGAAAGGAAAAGGGAAAAAGGGAAGGTGCGGGAAGGTGCGGGAAGGTGCGGGAAGGTGCGGGAAGGTGCGGGAAGGTGCGGGAAGGTGCGGGAAGGTGCGGGAAGGTGCGGGAAGGTGCGGGAAGGTGCGGGAAGGTGCGGGAAGGTGCGGGAAGGTGCGGGAAGGTGCGGGAAGGTGCGGGAAGGTGCGGGAAGGTGCGGGAAGGTGCGGGAAGGTGCGGGAAGGTGCGGGAAGGTGCGGGAAGGTGCGGGAAGGTGCGGGAAGGTGCGGGAAGGTGCGGGAAGGTGCGGGAAGGTGCGGGAAGGTGCGGGAAGGTGCGGGAAGGTGCGGGAAGGTGCGGGAAGGTGCGGGAAGGTGCGGGAAGGTGCGGGAAGGTGCGGGAAGGTGCGGGAAGGTGCGGGAAGGGAAGGTGCGGGAAGGAAAGGAAAGGAAAGGAAAGGACTAACATTAGCTTTGCTGACTTAGTTTTATACCACAAAGATGCCAAGGGTATAATAATTGAATAATATCCTGAACTCCTCAGGGTACAAGATGCTGATGAGTAGACACCAGGAAAAGGTGTAAAAAATGAAAGATAAACATGATAGAGATCACAAGAGAATCAGCCATGTGACAAAAAGAACTATTAGGGTTTACTAGAACTGCTTTGCTGTATGCATTAGACATTTTTCTTTTATCACAGTGAAGAAAAGAAGAAATAAGGTCTTAAATCAATAATTTGTATGTCATAGCTGGGGCAGGACCGTGTTTCTCACCTAAGCAGGCAACACCCTCTCATTCAGGGAAGTCTTTTACAATACTTAGCTAGAATAATGGTAGAATTACCACCACACACTTATTAAATGTTTTCTATATCTCCTTTCCTACAGATGTGTCTTTTCTGACTGTGGTACGATACCACTATCACTGCCCCTTTTTATAAAGGAGTAATCAAGAATGGGACTCTGGTATTATTATAATTAATAAGTAAAACATAACCATAACAGCTGGGAGATTCATTTTGGTGTTGTCAGTAAATTTTCACCATAATAGAGAACCGTTGTGAAATTGCAGGACTGAATTTGTAATTATTATGAAACAATTCTCAAAAAGTTGGTGGAGACCCATTACACTATCTTTACATTGCATATCCTCTGGGCATCAGTGCACCACAATTTTAGGTAAAGAAAATAGTGTTTAAGTAGAAATTCCTGCCAATCTTTCCAGAAACATTCTACAGAATGAAAAGGCAACAGTATAGCTTTTAGTGTCCCACTTTCAATATAGCCAGAATATGCAATGATTTAGCACAATGGTAGTACATAGTCTCTTATACTAGCTTTTTCAAACAGTAAAATGTCCTCCCCAGAGGTAATCCTCCTTTACTTCTCTGCAGTGCTGCTTTTATAGTTTTATTATTATTACTCTGCCTTTTCTTCATACTTAATAACTAAATGTTACTTAAAGAAATAACACAAGGAAAAGAAAAATGCTTGCAGATAAATTGGAATGCTGGTGCTTTATTTTCTCCCTTTAATGGACTGCTCCTTTTAGCAGTGTTTCTACCTCATTTTCCAGAGTCTGGAATGGTTGGGCTCTCAAATCGAGTGCATTGAAACAAGTAGAATAATTCTCCACGCTCTCTAAGTATTCATGTATACATACAGATATATGTGTGTCTGCGTGTATATGTATATGTATATGTATATGTATATGTATATGTATATGTATATGTATATGTATATGTATATGTATATGTATATGTATATGTATATGTATATGTATATGTATATCTAACTTGTCTGATCTTTTCTACTTATGCCAAGATGACTAATTCTGTGTTTCCCAACTGGATAATAAGGATTGGGGGAAGCAGATATACAGAGACAGGCTTCTACTCCCCCATCATCCTGCAGACTGAATAATTTAGGCTACATGACATATCATGAAGTCCATGAGATGGTAAGCAGTGATATGTCATCACAGATACAAACATATCAATTCCAGCTAGAGAACTTGAACGTCTGCAACAGCATATTTCCATTTAGGGCCTAAAAAGAGAAATATTTTTGACAGACTTTTCCCACATACACTTAATTTCTAGAAAAAAACGTCATGCACTAGTGTTTTTCGAAAAGGAACAGATTACTAAAGAAAAACAGAAGAACACGAAGTATTTCAAAGCTTCATTTATACTGACAGTATATAAAAGTCACAGAAGTTCTGTATATTGAGAAGAGTCGGTTCTATGTACTGTATCGGTTATGTTTCAGTTTATGAAGGAAAAACATTTAAGGCAAGTTTAACTTATATGAACTTAAAAAACCAAATAAAACACAAACCACTGAATTGTGGCTATGTGATCCATGTCTCTTCTGCAACCCTTATTCTGCTGTTGCCAGCAGTTCCTGTGATATCTAAGCCTGATTTGAAGAGCTATGCAGGGATATTACCTGCTCTAACTACTACAAGACTGTGATTAATCAGTGCATATTTTGTTTCAGTGCACTCACAAAGCCTTGTTTTTACTAATGAGTCTTACAGATGATGAATACAAATTAGGTAAAAGTTTTCCATTCAAACTGTAAAAAATATTTGAACAAAGCAAAAATACATGCTGAGCAATTAGCAAAAAACCAGGCTCATCACTGAAGCATTCAAGCTTCTTGTATGGAAAACAAAAAGTACATGAAGATTTTTTAATGATATTTAACACTTCTGACTTTAAGAAAATGTTTCAGTACTGTGCTTGGAGAATTTTGCTCAGTTGAAAGACTGTGTCTTCATTCTGCAAATTGAAAATGCTTTTCAAAGAAATTTTAGGTTGGACTGAAACCAAGGGGCTCATAAGTCTTAGTCAGAACAGGACTCCTTGCAGTTTATTTTCATCTTGCAGTACATTTTGCTTTTTTTTTCAGGATTTCCTATAGCATTTAGATTCTTGTCTTGTTCTTTTCACTTTTTCTCTTTCTGAAAATGAAGAAGCTGCCTTAACCCTTTGTTATGAATGGATAGAGGGGAGTTTAAATAAGTCTCTGCCTCTGCCCAGGCCTCTAGCAGTAGACAGTAGCTTTACTGAGGCAGCCAGCACCCCAAAACCCACTCTCATTTCAGGTTCTTAATAATGGTCTATTAGCCTTATTATAAATGAATTATTTACTTAGTAGAGACAAATTTAACAGACATAAGACATAAACAGATTTACTTACTGCACAGGATAAACAAAAGAAACACTACTAGTAGATAAACAATTCCATACACTAGCAAGGTATCTATATTTTTACAGCTAGTGAAGAAAGAGTATAGATTAGTACTCAATGTATTTTGCCATCCAGTTTCTGATGGGGCATACATATAGTACTTTCTCTCCATTTCTGGAAAAGTAACCACAGAGGTGTGTTCAAACTTCATGGGAGAAGTCCTGCACGTTTCCAGGGAGTGCGTAGGAGACTTCTACCACTGTGAAGATTTGTGTAGCTTTTACAGTGTAAAATAGTGTCTTTTAGTCAATGATATTTAATTTTTATCTCTCTCTACATCTCACTCTCCAGACAAAGATATTTATTCTTAGCTGAGAGTCTCAGCCCTCTTGGTCCCAGAGATAACCCCCTGTTGGGCATCTGTCTGGTCTGGGTTATCTCATGCATGTGCACCAGCTGATGGACAGAGCTCTGTGGTGGGGGGGGGGGGGGGGGGGG
>VZTJ01001486.1:543439-628396 GCA_013397795.1 Orthonyx spaldingii | reverse complement strand
GTTTGGGGGGGGGGGGGGGGGGGGGACGTCCTGCCACACCCTTAGAAAAGAACAAATCATGAGCATGTATGACAGATTTATTCATTCAGCCTAACTTCTGGCTTCTTATCTAAGCAAATTATAATTTGAAGTAACAGTTGCTTTTCTTCTTTTTAATGACCTACAGATGACTACATTTGTCTCTACATTTATAAGAGACAGTTTGGACTACTTCTATTATAATTAAGAAAAAAAAAGTTCAGGAGTGATGAAGATAAATCTCTTACAGTGGCATGCAGAATTCAGACTAGAAAACCTACTTATCAGTACCAGTTGACCTCTGCAAACCTGGTGTGCACTGAATCCACTGACTTTCAGTGTAGTGGCCACATTCTGATCTCACTTCCACTGGCTACCACAATTCCTCATTACTACTATTATGCCAGTAAAGCCCAATAATTCCTTATTAATTAACTGATTTCATATCATAATTTTTATCATTTCTCAGTGATTTAACTATTCACACTGACTACAGACTATCCAAAGCCTATCCAGCAAGTTTCCCACTAATTCTGTAGTAAACAGTTTTCCACCAGCTATGTTCTTTCCTATGTTTTACCACAGTTGTAAGGCAAATATTTAGTTTTGTTATATAGTCTTTTTCTCTCTTGGACTCTAAGATACCTATACCATAGGCAAGTAGCTCTGTTTCTGCAAATAAAATGCTGTGACTGAAGCATTGATTCTGTTGTGAAGGTGAATCCCATATTTAATGGGATGTGTTCCACATCTAATATTATGAAAAGCTGAAGAATCAGCAGTGAATCATAAAGGTTACTGATGGAGAGACATATTAAATTACCACATTCATACAAAAAAAAGTGCTGGTTTAATTTCTACCACGCCATCCTTCATTTCTCTCCACAGATCTTTCCTTGCTTGTGGACAGTTACATCTTAGCAGAAAGCAATGAACAGTGAAGTTTTAATTCTTATTCATATATACATATCTGACAAGAAAAACACAATTCAGTTTATCTTTAGTAGAGGCTTCTAACTCTGCTGTGCAATCAGCATATAATGATATGAGGGAATTCACAGATTTCTAAACAAATTTGGAAGCCAATTTAGATAGGTATTAGAAAGTACTCTTCTGTAGTTATATCATTATGCAGAGAAGAATGTAACATTTATTGGGTAGGAGAGAAACTAAGCAAAAGGAAGCTTGATTTTGTAGTCTAGTGCCATAGAGACTGCCTTGGGATGGAAAAGTGCTTTTGTCTGGTATGTTCTTCCACTTTTCCATATGAATGTTATTCAGTAACTTTTAAATGCAAATGCAAAAGAGTCCTTGAGGAGTAGGAGGATTCCCTTAACTGAAAATCTAGCATCTACAGTACTACAGAGTTGTTAAAAGACATGTACAGCACCAAAAGGTGTCACAAATGTTCCACTGAAGTGAAATCAGTGGATTCAGTGCTCATCACACTTACAGAGGTCAATTAAATTGGTAAGTAGACTTTCTAGTCTGAATTCTACATGCCACTGTAAGAGATGTAGGCATAGATCACTCAGTTATGTTAGACAATGTTAGCACAGGAAGTACGTTATTCATGCAGAGCAATTGCACGGAGGCAGAAAATCAGGACCTCTGTGAAATCTTGGAAGTGGTGGGTTCTAAAATTCTGGTCTCATACAAACCTAAACTTGGCCACTCCAAACTACTCCTAAGCAATCTATTAAGCAGCAAGATGAAGTAGAAACAAACAAGTTGAAGATGAAAGAAAGAAAGGAAGAAAGGAAGGAAGAAAGGAGGAAAGGAAGAAAGGAGGAAAGGAGGAAAGGAAGAAAGAAAGAAAGAAAGAAAGAAAGAAAGAAAGAAAGAAAGAAAGAAAGAAAGAAAGAAAGAAAGAAAGAAAGAAAGAAAGAAAGAAAGAAAGAAAGAAAGAAAGAAAGAAAGAAAGAAAGAAAGAAAGAAAGAAAGAAAGAAAGAAAGATCTACGAAAAACCGCAAAGCAAAAAAGAGAAAAGATATTCTTTAAATATTCCCAAACTTGATATTATCTTATTAAGCAGGAACAAAGAACTTATTAATGGATGAAGGGAGTTAATATTAAGCAATGATAATATTTAATGATTTTTAATAGAAAAATGTGGTTTACTTTATAGCATTATCCCTTCATCATATAAAATCACCTACCTTTCAGAATGAATTTTTATTACAAGGAAGCATACATCCCACATGTGTAAAACTTCCTGAACTATCTCAGATTGCTCTTCAGTTCTGCTTATCCAATGAACTGCATTGTAGAATAATCAATTCACTTCCAGAACTTTTCTTGGAGAAAATGTTTCGATCATTTTCAAACAAAACTCCTGTGTAATTCTGCTGGTGACAAAGTGCAAAGACTGCTTTCAGCATTATCTCAAAAACACTCTTCCATGAAGTTTTTTAACATCATCCCAGCAGTCTTTGAACACCATTCCATGTCATTCTGCTACATTGTCTGGTAAATGGCCATTTTAGGGTTTTAAAAAAATCTACCTTAATGAATTGCAACACAGCCTTCACAGCATTCCAGAAAGCTTCAACTGCAATAACAGCAACCCCAACAAATAACAGCTAAGCTTCCTCAGAAGACCAACATGGCCATCCTATTTAATGCATAGGAATACTTTATAAGTACTCGATGTTGTGGGTATGACAGCCTGCTGTCAAGGTAGTGGCTACAAATCTCTCTGCACTACTTGCCCTGGGGAACCAGAATCATTACGATGATGCATAGATTTAACTATTGCTTGTCATCCATTTACTGCTGAGGAATATATGTGTGTGGTCTTGTCACTGCCTGGGGCTGCTTTTGTGATTTGGTGCTGAGGCTGGGATCAGTGGACACTTCGGTACATTTAACTCAGGTAATGCATCTCCTGCTGCTAAAACTGCACTTCCAAAGATTCGTGGGTAACTTGCATCAGTTTGTTGACTCAAATGTTAGCACTGGGAAAAAGAGTAGGTTGTAGTACAATATAGACACAAAATAAATGGATACAAGATGTCTGTGAATTAATTTAGATTACATAGAGTTAATGTCAATCAGAGAAATGAGATTCTGCAAATCTCTCAGTGAAAAATAGAGGATAAAAAGTATGAAAATTGAAGGAAGTTCAATGAATTACTTTAAAAGATTATATGCCCTGATTTTGTGCAGTAGCAAAAGTCTGTACCAAATGAGTATAAGATCCTTTGCAACTTATGTACAATAGTGCCTTGCATATTTCTTTTTTAAATATTTAACAAGAAAGAAAATGTACAGAGCTGCATGAGCTACAGAACAATTTCACAACTCATTGATTGGAACAGTCTTACACTTTGTCCTTCTCAGATTCAAAACACAGATAGAAGAGCTCAAAGTTAAAATAAAATTGCCTTATACATATGAATAATTCTATATTCAGAAGTCCTCCTGAGAATTATTAGAAGAAAATAGGAACATCATTATGAGCCATGTTAAAATGGAGATGATAGACGATGGATTAAACAGAGGAGAGGTCAGAAGTGAAAAGTGAGAATTCTGAGTAATTTACATTAAAATAGTTGGAACCTTGTGTATAGAGGAAATTATGCAGAAATATCACATCAGGAGAGAAAAGTAGAGGGTCACAAATTGGAAGAGAATCAAGTGAAGAGAGATGTTATGTGACTTAAAGTATAAAAGATTTGCCTCTGTGAAACTATGAGCCCAGACTTCTTAGTTATAGAGGCAGGTTTTCTTTTGCATCTTCTTTGTGCATCTGCTTGTGTATCCTAGGTTACAGATACTTTTTCTTCAGGAAAATATTATCCTCTAACTCACATGCAATTTTTTTGGTCTTTGCCTATCTTATCCATGGTGTGATAGATAAAAAGTGTTGACAACTGAACCAGTGTGGTCTTACTTGCAGAAGGAAGCACTAGAAATTGAAGAGGGATGGTACAGAGAGTAATTCTTAGAACAGTAAGACTAGGTCTATTTGTTAGCTATGCTATGCTCATACAATTATCAAAAAAGGAAGAAAAACATATTGGATAATGGAAACTCTGGAGAAAAGTTTTGAGAGTGAGATTTTTACATGCTTGAAAAGCACTGCACACAAAACAATGGTCAAGAACAAGATTCACTGCAAATGGATTCAATAGGAGAGTTTGTACCATATTGCATCCATAAAGCATGTCATCCATGACACAATCACAAATATTAGGGGAAATGCATTTAGGTCAGCAGAAATGCCAGCATTCAAATGACTCTAAAATTAGATTGAGTAAAAAATAAAGGAAACCATACAAACAAGCCTAATATTGAAATTCCCTATGGGTAAAATTAAATATGAGACAGTGCAAATTCAGAAATGTTCTCATCCAACAAAACTTAGGGGAAAATTCATCACAGATAGAGTTTAATACTCAACAAAAGATGATATTTTCAACATATATAAAATATATTTTATACCAGGGCAAAAAACAAATAGAGTTATTCTAATACAACTCACCTAAATTGCAGTAGTGGCACAATGTACTTTAAAAAGAAAAAAAAAAAAAAAGGTGGAACTTATAGAAAAAGAAGTATAAGCTGTATTGTGTTTGTGTAACATGGTTTTGGGGGCAGGGAGAGCGTGGTTGTGGTAGTGTCTGTGTGTGCTACAAGGGCAGCTTCTGTGAGAAGCTGCCAGAAACTTCTCCTGCATCAAATAGAGTCAATGCCAGATGGCTCCAATATGGATACACCAGTGGCCAAGGACAAACCCATCAGGGACAGTGATGAGGCCTCTGGGATAACAGATTTAAGAAGGCAGGGTGCAACAGCAATAGCAATCAGAGGCAAAAGTGAGAATATGTGAAAGGAACAGACCTGGAGACTCCAAGATCAGTGAAACAGGAGGGAGAGGAGGTGCTCCAGGCACCAGAGCAGAGATTTACAGCCAATGGTGAAGATCATTGTGAAGCAGCTGTCCCCCTGCAGCACATGGAGGTCCATAGTAGATCAGAGATACACCTGCAGCCCGTGGAGGATCCTGCTCTGGAGCAAATTCGTGCCCAAAGGTGTCCTCTGATCCTGTGGAGAGTTTGTGCTGGAGCTAGTTTCTGGTACAACCTGTGGACTCATAGAGTGAGGACTCCATGCTGGAGCAAGTTTTCTGACAGGACTTGTGACCCTGCAGGAGACCCATGCTGTAGCAGTCTGTTCCTGAAGAACTGCACCCCTTTTCCCCATGGAAAGGGACCTGAAGCAGTTCATGTAAAACCACAGCCTAGTGGAAGGACTCACATTGGAGAAGTTCATGGAGGACTGTCTTCTGTGGGAGAGATCCCATGCTGGAGCAGGGCAGGAGTGTGATGAGTCCTCCCCTTGAAGAGGAATGAACAGTAGAGATGTGTGATGAACTGACTGCAGCACTCAATGGAGTCCCCCTGTGCCATTGCATGGGAGGACATAGGGAAAATTGGGAGTGACGTTAAGCCTGTGAAGAAGGAAGGATTGGAGAGAAGGTATTTTTATGACTTTCTTTTTATTTCTCATTATCCTACTTTCATAATAAATTAAACTAATTTCCCAGGTTGAGGCTGGTTTGACTGTGACAGTAATCAGTGAGTGATTTCTTCCTGTTTTTATCTTGACCCATGAGCATTTTGTTTATATTTCTTCTGCCCCATCTAGTTGAGGACAAGGAGAGAAAGAACAGCTTTGGTGGACACCTAGCATCCAGGGTCACCCCACCACATAAACACAAACCTTTATGTGCAGCTGTATATCTCTTCTCATCCAGTATGTGCATTGCAAAGGGAAAGTTGTTACCATGATTTTTCATTAGACTGCCACCATTTCTTACATCATACTTAGGTCTTCACTGTCACCCTCAGCTAGAATGGTTTGTTTTTGCGTGTTCTCCGTCAAACATATGTGTGATTTTCACAGGTTGCATAAAAGCTCAGTAAGTTGTGCACATCTCCTGAGGGGACGAAGTCAAGTTTTTAAAGCCGTCATGGAAAGAAAACAAATGTTGGACTCCCTTCACAGACAAGCCTTCATTACTCCTGTTTGACCTCAAAAAAACCCAAACCAGTTAGCCTCTCAGCTTCTCAGAAGAATCACAGACCTCTTGTCTCTCCTCAGATCTCTCATTGACTCTGTCTTTCACACACATTATTTCTCAGTACTTTGATCCCTCTGTCCTGAGTTCACAAATCCCCCATATATCAGATCTTACTCTCTTCAGTTTTATTTCAGACAAGTGGGGTTTGCTTTTGGCATTGCTACAGAAAGCATTGAAAGAATAAACATCCCATTACTGGAACGAGGAACCATACACCTTTAATATGTCTTCTGATTTTATGCATTTGGGTATCATCATTTCTGTGACACCAAGAAGAGCATAAACAGAAGCTTTCCCTTTCCTTCTTTTTCCCAGAAAACAATGCAAGTGCTGGTAAGATTTCATCTAATCCTTAAACTTCTGCTAACTTATATCCTTCTGAGGTTTCCTACTGTTCTGCTGCATTAAGAGAGAGAGCTCCTTTTACAGCTTAGCTCCCACCTACATAGGCACTGATACAGTGGAAAAAAAAAAAACCACTGGGAAACCAAAAAGCTCCCTCATCATTTCCTTACCAGACAGGACTACCCTGCTTGCAAGTACTTGAAAATTGTGTCTAAACAGAGAAAACACAATCAGATAAAGTAATATGGGCATTAGTTAAAATTATCACAGGAAAGGACTTCAGTATTTTGGAATCAAATAAGCTAAAATTATTTCCATGACCATGTTTTTTCTTATCAATAAAACAGGAGACAGAACATATTTGTTAGTATCTGCCAATTTCACTAATGCTTGTTTTTCTAGACAACCATGCTGCACAAAATTGCACAGAAGGCATGTGTTCCACTGTGTGCTGGAGCCCTAAATGATCCATGTTCCTTTATAAAATGATGGATTTTATTTTACACCTCATGGAGTTCCAGAAAGAAAGTACTGAATAGCAGAAACATCCTATGTCTGAAATTGTCCTGGTCATTTAGTATGTGTTAAAACTTGTCCAAATTTATTGGCTCAGGTATCAAACATTAGGTGTCTAAACCCTTTATTTCAGTTTGCCCGTTAGTGTTGCTGCAGTTCTGAACTCTCTCTCACACAGAAGTTTTTGGCAGATTTGTCAGAATGCTGTCTCCTAACATGTCTGTACAAGGTGAGCCAGGAACACCTGGGATTCATGAAGAATCTTAGTTCCTTAAAAATATTAGCATTGATAAGAAAAAACCCAATTTTCTTCTAGAAACCTTCTTGAAAGACCTACTGTTGAAAATATAAGCTCATACAATAACTTTATGTAATGGGTATCATCTGGGGAATTGAAGTAGGTCAGTTTGCTGAAAGAGCTCTCTGTACCAAATTTTTTTAATTTCATCATCAAATGGACTGCAGAGCAGAAATTGATTTTGTGTTTGCATTTTCATTTCTGATCTTTTGGCCCTAGCTTTTGCATATATACTTTCAAAATAAATGCTAAGCACTATGCATTGGCAGCTTTAAATTACTGCAGCATCTCCAAATTAGTCTGTCTTGTAGAAAGACTAGGCAAGCAATTCCTAAATAAGATGTTGTTATATTTTAATTCCAGCTGGCAACTAAGCATCACTGAGCAGTTCGATCACGCCCTTCTCACCCCACCCCCTGGTCTCTGCTGGGATGTGGGAGAGAGAAAAGTGGCAAAACCCGTCGGTTGAGATAAAGACAGTTTAATAGGTAAAGTAAAAGCCATGCACAAAAACAATGCAAAACAAGGAATTAATTCACACCTTTCTGTGGACAGGCAGGTGTTGAGCCATCTCCAGGAGAGCAGGAGTATACCAAGAGTAACCATTACTTAAGAAGACAAACGTCACCACTCCAAACAGCCTCCCTTCCTCCTCCTTCTCCCTGCTTTATATACTGGGTCTGTGGAGTAACTACAGATCTGTTAGTCTAGCCTAGTTCCTGGAAAAATTATGGATAAGGTTACATGAGCTACTCTTGAAAAGCATATAAAAAACAATGCCATCATTAGTCACGATTAACATGGATTCACAAAGAAAAAGTCCTGTTTCACTAATTTGATATCCCTGTGTCACCCACCTAGTGGGATGAAAGGAAGGCAGTGGATGTAGTCTTTATGGATTTTAGTACAGTTTTGTTATTATCCCTCACAGCATCCTTCTGGACCAGACAATCAGCTGTGGGATGGGTGGGTTCACAGTGCACTGGGTGAAGAACTGGCTGAAGCATAACAAATCTAAACTGATAGAGCAGTGGCTGTAGAGCAACCCTCCAGAAAGGGATCTGGGGATGCTGGTCAGCAACAGGTTCAATAGAAGTCAATGTTTCCCGGCAGCCCAGATCGCAAATCACATCCTGGTGTGCATCAAATGCAGCATCAGCAGCCAGTCAAAAGAGGTGATTATCTTGGTATGATCAGTGTTTGTGCAGCCTCACCTTGTGTGCAGTTCAGAATCCCAGAATTTAAGTAGGATGTGAAGGTGTTTGAATGCATTCAGAGAAGGGCAACAAAGCTGGTGAAAGAGCTGGAAGGAATGTCCTGTGAGGAGCAGCAGAGGGCTTTGGACTTGTCTAGTTCGGAGAAAAGGAGACTGAAGGTCAGCCCCATTGCTCTCTACAGCTTCCTGAGGAGGAAGCTGTAGTGGAGAGGGAGGTGTTGATCTCTTCTCCCTGATACTTAATGATGAGACATGTTGAATGCCTTAGAGCTGCACCACGTAATATTCAAACTGAATATAAGGAATAATTTCTTTATCAAGAGGTGGTCTAACACTGGAATAGCTTCCCTAGAGAGGTGGTTGATATCCCAAGCCTGTTTAAGGGGGTCACATGTTTGGACTAGATAATCCTTGTATGTCCCTTTCAACTGAAATACTTCTGTTCTGTTCCAGTCTATTCTATCTAAGGTTAAATCTCTACAGTTTTAGGCTAATGCTTTATGTTGGTGAGGACTGATCACTACATAAGCTGTTGCCTGGGCGACAAGCATGAGCAAAAATAATAGCTGTCCCTGAAGTAAAGAGTCGTTGCACTTCAATAAAACTCCCCAGTATAGTTTTCTTCTCCTTAATCTCTAAACTCAGAGCATAGAATCCAAAGCACGTGAGCAGTCTCTGAATGACTTGCTTATTTTCAAATGGCTAAACCAGCAGTTCTGGAATAGATAGCATATTCTCTTGAACTTTAGATTTAGAGAAAGTTTGGTGAGAGGTATTCATGTATAATGAAAAATCTATTTTGCTGTTACTCACTTGATATATGTCTTTTTTTCTATGGCTTTGCAATGAATAGTACAACCAGTTGCATTACAAATGCCTGGAATATAGAAAATTTTATACCATTCCCTTTCCACTCATTATGGAATATTTAGAGCAGGATCCATCTGCATTAACTTATGTATTTAAATGTTAGGGTCTGGACAGAGCTTGAGACTGCAGGCTTCTAAATTTAGTCATGGGATCCAGTTTGTTAATGCTGGCAACTCACTGATTAAGAGAGCTATACATGTGACAAACTTTAGGTATTTACCTTAAACTGAGATACCAGCTCCCAACTCTTAATTAGAGGGTAGTTTCTCAGAAGCAAAGCTAAGTATCAAATGTCATTGGAAACCCCTTAGGATATTTGAGACATTTCCATTAGCCTAGACCTGCAGCTGATCTCTGCTCTCACAGTTTGGAAACTGGAACTCAGGCAAGATAGCATTCTATGTCAAATTGCACTGAACACTTAGGCAATTTAGGGAATTTTGACAATTCATCTAGGCCCCACATGTGTGATGGAAGCTTAAACATTTATATTCAAACACTTACTGTTAGACATTTAGAGTCTGGAGTTTGAACCCATCTTAAAATTTATGACGTTCTTGCTCAAAAACTTTCTGTACTTTCTAGTTCTTCTGAAACTTTATATGACAACTCATAAATTAATAAAAAATATGGGTGGATGTGGGGTTTTTGTTTATTTAGTTCTGTATCTGATTTGCAATGAAAATGAATTTTTATTTCTCTGTCCTGGTTTCGGCCAAGGACGGGGTTAATTTTTTACAATAGCCATGAGTGGGCACAGCCTGGATTTGTGTGGATATGGCCAAGACCCTAATGTTATTCTGTACCACCTTATGTTATTTCCCAGGACAGGGGACTCTCTTGCTTCCTAGAAGGGTGTCCCTTTCCAGATGGGGAGGAAGCATGACAGGAAGAGGGTCTGTCCACCACTGTTTCATTGTCCTCAGCTTGGTAAGAATCTTACATGTAAATCATCCTCTTTTAGCACACTTTTGTTATTGGTATTGTTACTTTTACTGTTTGTTTTCTTATCTTGTTGCTATTTCCATTAAAATTGTTCTCATTTCAACCTGTGATTTTCACCTTGTCCAGTTCTCAACACCAACCCCCAAGCAGGAAGGGAGAGGGGAAGAGGGGAGAGTAAGTGAGCCACAGTTGGTTTGAAAAAGTCTTGGTGAGGGCACTGAACTACGGAGTACCATTCCTAAACCACGACATTCTCTCATGTACTAAAGAAATAATCCCTTAATTTAAACAGTCTAGATTCATACTTGGAATTTAGATAATAATGTCCTTCACAGATAGCTGGCTGGAATTGAACAATAACATAAATATATATCTGTACCCAAGCCCAAATCAGATCTGTTAAGTTTCAGGTCAATGGATTACACTTTCAGTTTTTCTCATATCCTTATGTGATTGTTTCACTTGCATCCATGATCCTAGATGCCATTCTTATTTCACAAGCCTGATATGGTTACTAGAGAGGTTTCATATGACATCCAACTAGAAGGCAAAAACTCTTCTTGCTGTGGAGGGCTAGTAAGGTTGTTCAACCATTTGACCTGTACAGGTTCAGCACAATACTCTAAACACAGAATGACTTCTGTTCGTGGCTTCTCTTGCTAGTCTCTACTCAAGCACTGTAATGCTATTTAGAGAGAAACACATTAACATCTCTATAAATTGTTCAAGGAGGGGAGTATTGCATTACTCGATGTGAATATGGGCTGCAAGACAAAGAGGTAATCCTTCTCATTCTCCTTTAACTTTCTTGTAGGTACTTGTTCCTGCTGTCCTGCTTGCATCAGAATATCCCATAAAAATTATTTCTAGAAGAAGTACTCAAATGTTTGTTTCAGTGAAAGGCTCCAAGACCCAAACAGCTTTCTGTATTCTCTGAGACAAAAAAAATTTATTATGAAAAGGACTTCTGTTTTTCAATTCAGCTTAATGGATATTTTTGAAAATCAATTAAAACATAATATTAACATATCCAAAAAGTCTGTAGTCTATTAAATGGTTGATGGTACCAGCAGTCTTTTAAGAATGTATTTGAGAATTTATAATGTATGCTAAGACCAGCATTAGCATGAAATTAATGCTCATTTCCCCTAATGAACACCTCTGCAATTTATATCACTTTTCATTAATCTCTTAAATTTGTTATAATAAATCTCTTTGCAAGCCATTATTGTAGTTTAAAGTCTCTATTTAGTTATCCACAATAGATTTGCAAAATAAAATTTATTATTTTATTTTTAAATAGTCCTTTTTTTATTGTTGTTTTGGCTACCGTACAAAGAATGAAACAACTTTGTTTTCTGATTAAAATCTTAACACTACTCAAAATTACTCGAATTGATGATACAGCAACTGTAGAAAAGGAAATAAATGGGGGAAAAAAGTAAGGTCACCTTCTAGTGCTGTTAGTTAGCTCAGACTACATACTTTATCAAAGTTGCTTTTCTTTCTTGTCCTTATTGCATTTGGTTTCCCCTTTGTTGCTTTTCTCTTCATCTGCGCTTTGAAAATCTTTGTTGTTGTAAGCTTACTGTTCTTCCAGCAGACAGCTGACATTAATAGCAATATCACACCATTCTGGGTATCACAATTCTCAAAATAAAGGAGTATCAAAAGGAATTGCCAGCAGCCCTTTACATATCTCAACCTTATACAGAGCACTTTGACAAGCAAAAAAACCACTTCTGCCCAGTGTTAATCTGATCAGAAAAAAAAAAAAAAAACAAACCAAAAAAAAACCCCCACATTTTCAAGTTGTGTAACAGTTTCATGGATGTCAACATTGTTTCATTATCTTGATAGTGAAACTTGGAAGTTAATCACTGGACAAACATTTTGTAATTTTTAAGTTTTGCTTTGGGGCTTCACTTTTGTTTTCATTATTACTGTCAGTGTTCCAAGGCTTGAAAACTTTTGGGACATAGGTTAGATCCAATTCTATTTTGTTGCTTCTGAAGTGAGGCAAAATTATTAGTACTTCAGAGTTGAGAGTACTAGTTTCTTCAACTAAGAAATTGATCCTGAGTAGAAGAGCATTCCTTTCAACTACAGTCTGACAGCCTGTGATGATTTCCCACTACCCCATTCTGAGTTAGTATGGTACTGGTTATGTCTTTTCTGCAGGCTCCACTAAGAGTCATCCCTACATGGCTCATTATTTACTGTTGCATCCCTTCTTAGTGTGGCACTCAGGAAGCTACTTAAGAAGTTCATCCCTTCTAGGCACAGATACCTATGGTATGTTTTTAGGGTTTTTTTTTGTTTGTTTGTTTGTTTGTTTCTGAAGCAGTATATACATTGTCTCTCTGCAATCACTTGACAGAGAAGCATGTTTGTTCAATGTGATCCTAGTAACTAAAGCTTGTATCAGAGTTGTCCTAGGTTTCATTATTTAACATTTGGAGCTGATATTATTTTCTGAAGAACTTATTCATGGTTACAGTTTAAATTACTCAGTTATAAAATCTAATTAGTTCAGTGATTTGTCATTTCCTCTCCTTCTAAAGAGATTTTTGACCACATATGAATGAATTATACTTGTCTTTACTAAAAGGCATAACTCTCACAGAGAATACAGTGTTCTGCTCTTAATTACTTTTGTTTGAATATAAAACATAGCAATAATTTGTGGGTTTTCATTGTGTTTGCATACCTTTGGTTTTATTTCTTTGACTGAGATTTATTCACTCTTGAAGTTCTAACAAGTTTTCTTCTATGGAAGAGACAAACAGCCAGAAACAAAGAAATAAAATATCACTTCAAAAACTACCTGTGATATTCTTAGGCAAAGCAAAGCATTTGAAGTTTAATTAGCATAATGATCTTTTGTAGAAACCAGCAATATAGAGTTTGCAAGCCAGAGTCACAAGGTGGAACTGGGGAGACATTTAGTAAATTATAGCTTTATGTAGGTAAAGTAATTTGCAGCTTTTGACACTATTTTCTTCATTTCAAACAGTTTAATAGAGTCACTTGGATTACTACACAATATTTGTATTGAAAGCAAGGCTATTACAGCACTTAATATTCCATTTATCAAATTCTAGTCACCTTTTAATAAGAAGTTCCATGAAGACAGGTGTTGTTATATGAAGAAAGCAAGACTGGGCTTTCTTTAAAAATAAAACAAAATGTATGGATTACCATCTGTCAGTTATGCCATCCTGGACTTAATTCATATTGTTATTTCTTTTGAACAATTCACAGAGACTTTTTCCCCCCCTTGCTTTCTATATTAAAATTGACTGATCTTATTTAGACTAGATATCCTGGGGGAAAAAAAAAACAAGTTGTAGATATTGTCCTAGTACCTGCTGCTGCTGCAGTTGCTGCTGCTGCTGCAGCAATTACTGCTGCAGTTTGGCTTTTAGCAGCCAGCACTTCTTGGAGGCTGCACTGAAGTTGCCATGGGTACCGTGAGATGATCTACTAAGTGGTCCACTAAGTGAACTTTTGGTCATCCTCAGACATTTTGTGAAGGTAGGGTGAGGCCAGACTTTATCAAGGACTTTGTAAAAATGCTTTAAAACAAACTAATAAAAGACCACGACATGTTCTTCCAAGCTATGAAACACAACATGACTATATTAACAAAAGTTTCTACCTATTATTATTTTTAAAAATCATAGCTAGAAAACTCCTAACTAAAAGAGAATATATGAGAAAAAATAAGTGTGGACAAAAAAATCAGAAAATAAAGGGCAGAGGGGAAAAGCAATAATTCTACTAATATCATTGCAAACCATCTTGGCACCACAACAGATATAATGATAATTTTGTTTGTGTGGTCACAGACCTACTTTTTTTTTTTTTGGCACTACTCATAATCTCAAATCTTATATTCAGTAAGCTATTTTCCTCTCTTCTGTTTTCTTAGCTATGTCTGTTTCTGTTTCAAATATCTCAAAAGATAAGGCTTCAAGTAACTTATTTTACTGAAAATTACTCTACAAGGTCAAATGGAAGGGGTAGAAAGGATATTCACTTTTTAACAAACTTCCTTCTGACATAGCTGTTATATGAACATTGTTCAGGCAGTTAATTGTTTAAGAGATTAAAATTCTTTGAGTTCCACATATAATCAGTCCAAATTGCAGATTTACAACCTCATTAAATATTTCATCTGCAAGGCTAAACTGGTACCTTTTATCTGTCATACAGAGATGCCGCTTTTGTTAATGATAAGAAAATACATTTGTAAACACTTTGAGACATTATTATCTCAAAGCCCAATTTCTTCCCCCAAGTTGATTCAATACCCCCAGAGCAGCAAGAAGAATCAGTTCATTTTTGCAAACAAAACTGGAGAAAAATGCAGATAAATAAATATCTAAACAACACTTTTGTGTAATAATAATAATGCATTGAAATTACTTTTGCAAAATAACTTCCTGAATACCTCTTTCAGAATTTAGATTAATTCCTTGGATCATCAGCATTTGCTAAAATTAGACTCAAATCTTTTATTTCTATATCTAATTGCAATATATTTTCTGTCTGGTTTTGCTGATGCTAATATTCTTAAATACTTTAATTTCCTATTTTACATTTAACTATTCCAAAGACTGTGTTGGATTAGTGTAAGTTCTAAGTGCATAATAAACCCACTTTTTGTTTATTTATAGGCTAGAATTACCTCTTGCAAAACTGTGCAAAAAGATATTGGAAAGTAGAGCTATCTGTATGACCTATTAATTGTGAGGATATGGGAAGCTCAGAGCACACCCACTCCTCCCTACTCATTACCCATTTAGGCAGCCAAAATTCCATGTCCCACATGTACAAGTCTGTGATGAACTGAACTGTGATTCAATTTGGTACTTTAAAATAACTTTCTGCACATTCAATCATGATTTTTATAGAACTCTTAAATGTTTCCAAAAATTTACTAACAATAATGAGTCAACATATTAAGCAAAAGTAAGATGAAATAAAAAGAGATGCATAAAATATTATGTAAAACTTAATTGCTTGAATTAATTTTTCTAAACATATCACTAATAAAGACATGATCCTATTTTTTAAAAAAGCCCTCAACATATACGAAATCCTAAATAGAACTTTCTAGCTTGTACTTTATAGTGTAATTAGAAACATTTTCTATGGAATCTAAAGATTTAGAGGAAGCAAAAAGTGAAATTCTTTTCTAAGAAAAAATTAAAATGTTACCATGATATCCAATAAACAATAAAAATCTTATACAAGCATATAAACAGTGCTGAGAACTACTATTTATTCATGTATTGTTAAAGAATCCAAGGACTGAACATCAATAGCCTTAATCATTCTAATTCAGTGAGAGTTAGGCAGAATTTTAGTTCTAGTATGTTAATAAAATAGTCATAATTTCTAGAGAATCTTCATGTCTTACTTGGAATACAGAAAAAGAACCAGGACAAACTTAAAAAGTTAAAGTTGCAAAAATTTTTTTTAAAAAATTGGAGTCAAGAAAGACTCAGAAAGTTGCAAGACTAGAACAAGTCAACAAGAACTAGAGAAGAAAGAATTGTCCATTAAAAAAACTATCAGGAGAAACTATATATTGATCCTTTATGATATAACTGACTATTCTATTGTTTTAGAAAGATATATATTTTTTGAAGACAGGTGGTTTAAGACAGAAACTAAGAAGTAGATGAGTAGAAAACAAACTGTAGTGAATATATTTAAAAAGTTTAAAATAACAGGAAACAAAGACACAGTGTAGAGTTACTTCAGAAATTTAGTCAACCCATGATGCATTGTAGGTTCTCACATCCTGCTTGCTGAACAAATAGAGGTAGTTAATGAACATGTCAACATCTCCTATGCGAAAACATAATTAAGTACTGTGAACAAAATCTTACCAAATTAAATAGTTATATTTAGCTGGGGGTCTTAAGTTAATATCTTAATTATCCTGGAATATGACTCTCCCAGCAAATTGTTGTGTTTTGTAAATATAAATAGAAATGCTTTCAACACAGAAGCCACAGATTAGCTTTCTAACACTTGCAATATTATTTCAGTAATATGCTTTGCAAATAGGCATCAGATGTTGTCGTGATTTAAGCCCAGTTGGAAATTAAGCACACAGCCTCTCGTTCAATCCCGTCTCTCTCCCCCCACCCTGTTGGGATGGGGACAACGATCGAAGTAAAGCTTCTACGTTTAGAAAAGTACAGTTGAATAATTGAAAATAAAGTCAAATACAACCATAATGGTAAATAATAATAATAATGATAACAAAAAGGAAATAAACAAATAATAAAAAGGAAACAAACAAGTGGTGCACAGTCCACCTCCTGCTAGCTGAAGCCAGCCCCCCTTCCCGAACACTGATTGGCCATGCCTCTGGGTAACTCCCCCCAGTTTATATACTGGGCGTGATGTTCTCAGGTGTGGAATATCCCATTGGGCAGTTCAGGTCACCTGTCCCAGCTATGCTCCCTCCAGTTTCTTTTGTGTGCTCCTCACTGGCAGAGCATGAGACAAGGAGGGGAAAAAAGTCCTTGACTTAGGATAAACACAACTTAGCAAAAACCAAAACATGGATACCATTCTCATTCCAAATTCAAAACACAGACAGCATTGCAACACCTACTTAGAGAAGAAATTAACTTTTCCCTAGCTATAACAAGGACAGATGTGTAACCTGTTTTTTGGGTTCCAAAATATTCATATTTCTAATATTTCCCTTTCATTTATCACCATAACAGCAAAAATGAGACCACAAGACATTTCTAAGATTGGGCAGAACCCAAGCATATTTTATTAAAATTTACATTTGAGTCTGTTTTTTATTTCCGATTTGGATCCAGCACCTGTTTTGTGCAAGGCATTACTACAAGTCTGCGGCACAACTAGGATGCAAATATATCATGTTTTACAACTTTTTGCAGTTCCAGTCTGATCACAAGTATGTTCCTTTGTTTTATTACACTGTAACTTTGTCCATGTCTGATTCATAGTAGAATGTTGGAGGGAGGCATAAACTGTCTTTTTATGAAAGTCTTATTTGTTTCAATTAACTTTTACGAGCTCTGATATGATTGCAATATGTGGGGATTACAGCCACACTACAATCTAATGCAATCAGCAATGTTTCTTTCTTATATTCTCACTCCTCTGCTCTGGCTGAAGTTGTGCAGGGTTTTTTTTTGCTTTCTTGAATCTGTTATCCCTGAGGCATTACCATTGTTGCTGATGGGCTCAGCCTTGGCCAGGAGCGTGTCTGTCTTGGAGCCGGCTGGCATTGGCTCTCTTGGACACAGGGGCTGGCAGCTTCTCACAGTAACCACCCCTGCAACAAGCACCACGCCCCTCTCCCATCCTGCAGCTACCATAACTTTGTCATGTAAACCTAACACATAGAAAATATAAAAGGTCTACCTCCTTCTGCAGCAAAGAGGAAGCTGGAAAAGGTACCTCACGGTGCCTGGAAATTAGTAGATGCCTTCATGTAGAGAACAGAATCCCTCTCTACATAACTCATTTTGGGGTAGGATCAGCTGTCTAGATTTCATGCAGTCTGTTGTCATTCTACCGATCCTGATGGGTGCTTGGCCACTGAGCTCACCTACAGAGTCTTAAATTTGGTCTATATATAATCACTAAAAGTTACATATGGGTCTATTTCAAACACTTTTGGATGTTAGTATAGGTAACATTTTAAAGAAGGGTTTCTGTATCTTAATGTCCTTTGACTTCTTTCCCTTGTAAGAATTCACCAGAATGCTTCCCAAGGGTAGGATTCGGTTGATAATAGAGAGGTTTTTTCTTTGGTTTTGATGACCTCCAGTGCTTCACCTGACCATATTAGGATTAGATAAAAAATCAGAAGTCTGTCAGAAAATCAGTGTTGTATTTGTCAAACTTACACAAATATCCTTGATAACCTAAGAGACCTCAAATAACACTAAACAGCTACACGTGGACTGCTGAATCCTGCCCTAAATTTCAGTCTTACCTCTCTACTTCAGTACCATGGTATAATAAAATCCTTATATAGTTTACATTGCTTTTATATATGTAAAAGGCCAGAAATCCACATCATGGTTTCATAAACATTCTAAAATATTCACAATGGAAACTTAGGAGTGCATGTTTTTTTCTATTTCAAAAATAATAATGATAGTAGTAGCAGAGCATTTCAATACTGAATATATTTTAATATTTTGAAAATGTTAACATTTGTCTAGTATTAATTATTATCTAGTATTTATTTAAAATATTCAGTGTTATCTAATTAAAATACAGGTAGTTTTGCCCTCAAGAGCATATTCCCAGTGATAAACAGCCATTGAAAAATAAAGTATAAAGAGTATCACTTTGAGGCAGAACACCATGAGTTCTCTAGAAGAATTAGTCTAAAAACTTTTTTTCTTGCATCTCAATAAGCAATGGGGCATACTGAACAAATAATCATGAGTAAGGAAAAAATCTCAACAAAACAATGAACTGGTCCCATTTACTTTAAAGAAGCAACTAATCAAATGACATGTGTAAAACACATACTAACTAATATTATTGAGGAAGGTAGTTAGTTAGAAATGTTCAATTCATTTCCATAAAAGAAGAAAGAATCACCCAGATAAATTAACATTAAATGTGTTAAATGCAAGTAAAATTCATAATTTTTATGGTAGAATTTATTACTCTAATAACAACCAATATCTTGTCAGGATTAAAATATTATATAGGGACTGCAGACATATTACAATTAAATTTTTAAAAAGCAAACAACTGCAATTTCATTTTAAAAACCCCTTTTCAAATGAGATATTAATATATGCAAGACATGGCAAGAACGTTCCCAAAATATTTAAGCACCCTTTCATAGTGATAAGAAATAATGCTCCCTCACCCTCCTTCCACTTGAGAAGGTGGACTTTTATACTACCTTGAATATGCCAGGCTGAAATCTGTAAGTTTTGTGGTAGCTGTCATGAATTCTTATCAGCTTTGTAGCAATCCATTTCAATATTACAGTAAGCAAAATCAGGGGTAAACTGACTCAGGAGGATGGATTTTTTTATTTACTTGCACTTTATTCTGCCTAAAGAAAAAAAAAAAAATCAATCTCTTATTACTATTATCCCTACCAATGTTTAGTAGAATGCATTTTACTCTATACTGTGATGCACTGTCATAACTTTTCAGAGAACAAGTCACAGCTGCTCAGGGTATAACAAACCCACTTATACTGTGTTGCAATAAAAAAGCTAACTTTTTGCCTTTTAAAATAGCAGAAGGGGAAAAAAATCTTCAAAATTTTCAAAAAATGACAGAATTATCTGCAAAATAACTTCTAAAACTATTTTGAGCTACCATGCCAATGGGAAATTGAATTTTCATTGATTTGTCACTTTTATCAGCCTGAACTGGTAATTAATCTGTGTTTGTAGCATACCTTCCATGACAAAGTTTTTCAGCTTCTTGGGAATGCTGATTTAATAATAGAAACAAATATTTTTAACTACAATACTTTTTTTTTTTAAATTTTGCACTTTATATACTCCAGAAATCCTTTTCTGATCCACTTCTTAGATAATCATTGTTAGATGTTTTCATCCCAATTTAAGTTGATTTCTCATCCCATCAGCAACAATTGTTTTGGCCTAAAGTGGGCGATGATGAGGGACAATTGTGTATTTTTGAAGTTTAGCTAGTATTGGTATTACCATTTTTTGCAAGTAGAAAAATAATAAGAAATTAAAAGGTAAGTTTAGTACTTCCATTTAAATCTCTTTTGATCAGGTTTCTCAGAGAAAGCCTCAAGTGTTTTTAAACATTTGATACTAAGACTAAGTAAAGTGTCATGTCAGGAGCTGCTCTGAGAAACTGTGATAAAAGAGTTGCACTTTTGTAACTCAGAACCTTCCTTTGATTAAAAGTAGTAAATGTATGCTAAAAATTAAGAGAAAGTGTAGTTAACTTACTGACATGTGCCATCCTTAAGAGTTTTTCCAAACAATTTGACATGTCATAAAACTAAATAGGGAGAGAATAGTAACTGAGAAAAAAGCTGCCTGCTTCCAAAAAATCAGGAATTTTATTCCTAAAATGATTTTTCTTTCTGGCAATAACAATCCTGGCGTAAACAGGAGCTGCAGTGCATGTGAATAATTCTTCCAGTCTAGACAACCAGGTGATCTGGTAAAACACACCAAGCTGTATGTTTACACTAGAGTATAGATGCAGCCTAAGCTATCCATCATTAGCTATAACAAATCCTTGTAGTCAACGAGAAAGAAACAGTAATTTTTAAACTCAGCTTACTTTTCTTTACTTTTAGAGTTGTAGTATTTTTTACTTATTTGATCTTGTCTCTTGATTAATGTTCCCTGCTTAAGTCATTCTGAGGATTCTCTGCTTCTCAATTAAATTTCAGATTACCAAGATCAGTCTTATTTGTCCATAGTGAAATAAAGGGGATTGTACAGAAAATTAATTAGGGACATTCAATTTTAAAATAGACAATATTTTATTCCAATTTATTTTTTGCTCACAATTTACAATTAAAGTTTTTGAGACTTTATGAATAAAACCTGGGAATAAGTAGCTAAAAAATTCTAGAACATGGACAAATTTCAGTGGCCACAAGTGCACATAAACAAATATTTTCAAATAGGATGTTACTGATGTAAGAGTTAAGTCCTATAAAACTTCTCAGGTGACTATCTGATTCTTTTGTTAATCAGGGCAGCATGAGATCTTCAAACTAACTGCTTGGATGCTGCCTTATACAGTGGGTATATTTGCCCCACACATGCCTACAACTCTAATTGTGGGTATGTACATCTCTAAAACGACGAGTTTAGCACATTTTTTAGCTCTTCTGAATAAACTAAATTTAAAAAAACAGTCACCAGGCTTCTTTACCTGCTATTTCATGTATCAAGGCTCCGCAAACCTGCCCTAAGTGTGCTGTCGGCACACTGCAATGAAAATATAAGCATGTAGGAAAGCACGTTCTGTTAAAAAGAGACAATACCTTACTGCAGTAGACTGTTCCCACCCTCAGTCTTCAAAGAGACTTTAATTGCCCTTATCGAACTCGGTGTAAGGTCTTCACCCACTCCAATGATAGTCATGATGTGACATTCAATTTTCTATAACCTGAGGTGTCCAGCTTAGTTCTAAATATCTACATTTTTGCTGACTGACTTGGCTTTTTTCATAACCAGAAAAAGTCCCGGGTATGATTCAGTTGCTTAAACACAGTGTTTTGTGCCATTTGAGATGTCCTGGAGGATCCCAGAGTTTCTTCTGCTTCTGAAAGGCATGAGACCTCTGTAAATCCTGTGATAACTATTGTCTCTGTGCAGACGCATGTGGTAACTTACCGAATTAGAACTTGTACAGCACATTACTGAAGCCTGCCAACTCCTGTTGTAGTTAGTTTGGCAAAATGTATACCTTTTTATCATGGCTTTAAGTGTTTCTTTTCCATAAGAAATTAAAATATTTATCCCCTAGGTGGCCAGTCTACAACATGGACACATGCCTACAGTTTCTTCAATTACTTTAATCACTCTATCTGTATTTGCAAGTAGTTCAAGATGTCAGGCAAAAAATAGTAATTCTATTTCCCTTGTATTCTTGTCTTAAATAATTTTGGTAGCTATTCTCAGCACAAAACTGCCATGTTTTAAATAATCCTGTCTTATCATGTATCACATAGGCAACTCACACGCTTAAATGCAAATTCACATGTACTTCAAAGGTCAGTATTAAGATAAGAACTTGTGAGTATTTGTATCAGTACCTTCTTAGAGATATCTTTTGATGCAGACTTACATGGTAGAACAAAACCTTTACCCATACAAACCTCACACTCTGTTGCCTGACATTTAGGTCCCTCTTCTGAAAGGCAAGACTTACGAACTGGACTCCCTAAGAGTTCATTTGTCTCACTATGTCTGACTGCTTTAAATGTTATTTTAATCACCCATACAAATTAAGACAGTCAACTGGATGATATAGAGTTGTTTCTAGGCTTTTAAAGATCTAAGTTTTAGAGCAGAAGAAAATGGCTTGTATCTTGCTGCTGCAATAGGTTGATTTCAGAAATCCTGTGAACATTACTGAACTGCATCCTACTTGGCATGGACTCCAGAGACTGGTCAAAATGGACTAGGCACCAGGTGTCCACTAGTTCTTTTTATTCATACTGTCTTTATGTGTCTGTATTTTCTAAATTGTTACAGAGTTTTTAGCCCCTCTGGGGCTGGAAGTCTTGTAAAAACATTTTCTCTTTGTGGTACAGTGTATAACTTGTTTCAAGCTGAGACAGAAATACAAGGAGAAAATTGCTTCTATCAATATGTTGCCACTTCAGAAACCCTGAAGTGTAGTTTGATTTAGGCCCATCTATACTAAAATGCAGTAAACATTAAGAAGGTAGATTTAGATTTTTTATTATTTTATTTTTCTACTTTAAGCTGATTTAATTTATTCTAGTGGTTCAGGTAAAGGTGAAGATGAAAACAGAACGTGATTTAAGAAAATAGTTCAAAAATTACCTGTATGATAAGTAGAATTCCAAAAGTATTTGTTTAGGTTCTGAATTCTTTGGAATCAGGAAAAACATCTGTAACACTAAATAAAGAGTTGACAAATATTTAAAAGTTTTATTCCTTTTTCAATCAATACATTTTTTTAAATAAATCCAGGTTACTAAAGAAGGGAATAATTTTTCTGTTTCCCTTCATGTACTGAATGTCTTATTCAGAGAACACATTGTCAGTTAACAGATTCAGAAGCAATATTCATATCTAGAGAGGCAAAGCAAGTTACAGAACATTAACCAGGGAAAACTACAGAATCTGACCCAGTGTACATAATTTCTGAAATAAAATTCGAAATATTTGTTGCTGACTTGCCAAATATTTTTAGATGAGGATTTCAAAGTTATCTGGAGCTGTTATTCCACAACTAATTAGTCTCTTCAGTGAAAAGAGCATAGTTTTCTTCTGCCAAATACAGTGTTCATGCAGCACCTGATGATATTGACATTACCAATTACACACCATTCTAACACACTTGTAATTCACCCATATGTCCAGTAGGCCTCTGTTATACTTGCCCAAATCAATAATTAATCAGGATGGCATCATTTTCAATAAAGTTCCCTTGCTTTTCCAACCAGAAACAGTAAAGGTATGTCAAAGTTTATTCTACAGTGTATTCTTTGAAATGACACAAAAAAATGTTTCAATTCTTTTGACAGAAGTGTTTCTCTCTCTGTTTTTAACACTCTGTAGACATTGTTTTTTCTACATTGTTTTTTAGGTCTGAGGTTAAGGATTCCTCTAGAGGGCAGATTATGTTTTGACATTTTCAATACTGTAATCAGTCTACATCTTATCAAATAAGTGGTTGTGTATTAGTCACGTTCAAAGAAGATCAATAAAGCTGGTGAAAGGTCTGGTGTACAGGTTTCATGAGGAGCAATGGAGGGAGGGAGTTTTTTTTTAGCCTGGAGAAAAGAATGTTCAGGGGAGTCCTCATCACTCTGTACCACTGTCTGAAAGGAGACTGTAGCAAGGTGGGGGTCAGTCTCTTCTCCCAGGTAACAAGTGACAGAATGAGAAGAAATGACCTCAGGACATCTGTTCCAGACCCAATTAATTGTACTGTTCTATTCTATTCTATTCTATTCTATTCTATTCTATTCTATTCTATTCTACAATTCTGTGATTTTATTATTCTAACATTGTAGAAATCTGAATAAAATCACATTATTACATCAGAAATTACAAAATATCTTTAATTCTTAACATCCCTTAAAAGTAATATTTGAAGAAATACAGCTTTTTTCCTTTCATTTTTTCCCCAACTTTTTTGCTTTATCCAAAGTAAATCCAAGATCTGTATGCTTATGATGGAGTTCAAATCCCAGACACAAAACCAAAGTCATGTTCAAAAAGAAGGTTCATCTCTATTCTAAACATAAAATTCTGATCATCCTAACCACTGTAATGTAAAGAGAGAAACTAGTGAGTTTCACTTTTTTTTGCTTAAAATCCAAATGTAGATTCTGTACTTGATATATATTCCTTTGTAAACAAATATATTGAAAATTATTTTACCTTTAATTACAAACTTAAATACGTAAGAGTGGAGGTAAAGAAATATTAAATCCTGTGAATGTGAAAAAAGTGAAATGTTTTTACCTCCATTCTTTATTTTTATGATCATAGTAGTGATTTCACTTAAAGTTTCAGAGGTTAAACTTGGCTTGCTGAACTTATTGAGATAAAGTAGCAATTCCACACTTCACCTTAATTTTTTTCTACTAAACATAATAGTTCTGTCAGCATCACTTTTTGTAGGATAGCCTGAATTCCAGAATGATTCCCTGAAATCCATTTTTGTTATCTGGTGTTTTCATTTGCTCATGAGTGTGTGTGTACAGCCGTCTACATTTTAAATAAGATCAGAATTTCAAGCTTGAGCTTTTCTTTTTGTTCTATGACAATTGGGAATTTGAAAGTAAGAATAACATTTTACATTGGTAGATGTGAATTTCTTTAACAAAGGTGCCAAGGATGACTGAATCAAGTAAAATCAGAGTGAAATCTTGCTGTTTGATTGATGCATAGCTATAGATAAGACGTGTCTATATAAGATTTCATCAATTATTTTAACAGGGCAAGGCAATATTCAGAGCAGACTTTTTTTATGAAGCTTTGCACAGAAAAAAGTAGCAGAATTCTAAAGCTGGCGCAGAGACACTAAGTCTTATAAAAAGTGACGGTCTTGTTCCTCTTTGTTGGTTTACTTTTTGTTTTTTTTTTTACAGTTTTAAACTGTATCTCAACCCACAACCTTTCTCACTTTGACCCATCTGATTCTCCCTCCATCTCACTGTGGGCAGTACTGAGTGAGCACTTGTGTGGTGCTTAATTGTTGCCCATGGTTACACCACTACATGTGCAAATCGAAGATATTGATTACTCCACAGATCCATAACATTTAGAGTTAAGGGTCAGTAACCTGAGTTGGAACACGGGAAGTTAGCAACAAGCAAGGGTGTGTTGAAATGGTCAACTCAACACTTCTTTGCAATGAGAAAGGATTTCATTGCCAAATAGAACTACCTGTAACTAACATTTGAGAGTCTCATCCTTTTGATAATAGATGCATATTATTTGCATTTGTATGACACCATAAACAAATTATTTTGTTTCAATTTCTTGAACAGTTCAAAACTATGTAGCATGCATATATCTTTTTTTAGTCTTTGAACTTTTTTGAAAGCTGTTTTAGACTGTCATTATCTTTCCCTGTCAAAACTGTCTAGTTATATTAAAAATGAAAGAACACATTTCCTTAGAAATGCTGTACTTGTTGTTATGAAAAGGGAACAACTTGACCCTACTAATGGGTCAGCGAGAACATTAGCAGAGTGTTTTCAGATATGAAAATGTACAGAATATTTGTTATGACCTTTTCAGACTTCAAGTTCATATTATTGATTGAGATCACAAATCAAGAAATACAGAAATTTCATAAAAGTAAGAAAAGAATTGTATCTGTAGCTGAAGTTGTAAAAGAAAGCAAATTGCTTAACCAGCTAAGGTCATCACCTATGTATCTCTATTTGATGAAATGCTAAATTAGCTTTCAGTAGTGTACCACCTGAGTAAATACTTTTCCAGTTCACTTCACTATTGAAGTTCACCACATTATTATTGGAAAAAAGAGATATGATTAAGAGTTTAAAAAAGGAAAGTTTATTTTCCTCTTCCAGTCTATAGCTATAAAAATCATGGAAAGTGCACAGAGTTATTTGGTTTAAAATGTTATAAAATATGTTTTTAAGGAAAAAATTGAAGAGCATGTCCCTATATAGCTTTGCCTTTTTAGACAATGGAGTCTAGTTCATCCTTTAGCAGGTATCAAATATGCAAAATTTTTGTCTGAAACATAGCTTTGATTCCATTTTAGACTAATAGAAAGACAAGCAATTAATCATATAAAAAATTAATTTCCAGTCTTCTTTTTGTCTCAGCAGTAAACAATTAATGACTCAGTCTGGTCCTTTAAAACAGATCATGAGCAAACAAAGTATTTAAAATATGGTGTGTATTAAAGAGTGCATCACATGCATATGTTGATATACATACAGGCAGACAGACATATATAAAACATAGTGTTTTATATATATATATATGTACAAACACACCTATATGCTATTGTGCAGACCATAACTACAATGGCAGTAATATCATAGAATCATTAAGGTTGGAAAATACTTTTAAGATCGTGCAGAGAAGGAAAAAAACATGCTATGTTATTAAACTTAAAAAGGAGTTGCTTCTCTCGGGCCAGGGGAAAAAGAAATGGGAGAGGAGTGACTTTTTTCAGAGCTGTAGTTGAGGCAATACAATGTATGCACCCATATTAAGCCTTAATTTGTAAGGTGAAAATGCTCCTGTTGCAGCCAGTATAAAATACACTGGGCATCTACAGGGGTGGAGTGGAGCTTTTCTCATTCACTGTGTGATTATACTGAATAAAGAATGACTCTTTCAAATCTGCCATGTATTCCTCCTTGAAATTCTGACATGCATAAGCCTAGGATGATGGATAGTACATTGGCTGTGGGTGACTACATTGACAGGGCAAAAAACATCAAGACAAATTTCAAAACTGCATCTCCAGTCAACCTCCTGAGACAAGATCCTCTTCTGAATTTCTGTTTTTATTTCACAATTTTCTTGTTAATAAAGTAATTTTGTTTGTAATTTAAACTGCCAGCATCCCAAAAACATAATTCCAGTTACAATAAAACAATTAATAGATTGCAGGCATGTAAAATATGTTTTATCTGTGTTTTTCTGCCCCAAATACTAAAACGTAAGTATTTTGGAACCTTGCTAGTCACTGCTTAAGCGTCAGTTCCCTGAAGGAGTGTTTGCAGAGCTGTATGTACTACAGCAAGGCCATACCTGTTGAAAAATTGATACGAAATTCTCTGAGGACTTCAAACCCCAAAGGAATTTGTTTCCAAGAGCAAGCACTGTGTGTCTCCTCGTGATGGTGATGGTCATAATGGATCCTCAAAGCAAATTTTGGGGGAGACAGATAACAACGCAAAGCCAAGGTGCAATAGGAGCAACACACCTACCTAACCATAATGCTGGTCAAGGTCTGACTCAAGTCACATATGGAAGAAACTACCATCATTAATTGGTATGCAAATATGACTATAAATTAATTCTCTTATTCCATAAACAGTGGACAGCCCAGGGCCCACTGAGCTTTCCAGCACAGCTGCAGCCTGCATGCCAGGGTCTCTCCCTGTTAAATTAAGGTTACTCTCTGAGGAATCGTTTAGTCACAACCGAAGAGCAAGACTTTATTTAATTTACAAAAAATTTGCACCATGATTTTAGTGTAGCTCTCTTTCCCCTTTTCTTCTTTCTCCCTTTTTCCTAATATTATATTATATATATAGAAATATATTTTTTAAATGCAATCTTCATTAAAAAAGTGTTTGAGAGAGGCAGTATCATAACAAACGCTATAAAGAATCTTTAGCTACAAACAAGAATTTCCTTCTCCGAATTCAAAACTTGTTTCTTCTTTTTCTTGATTCTGGATACTTGTTGAATTTTCTTCCATTGCTGAGGCATCAGTTGTATTCTTGCTTATTTGTGCTACTAGTATATAACTACAGCTCTTCAGGCAGTGATTACAGTACTCTACTGCAGAACTGTGATGAATAATCAGTGCATTCACTGTAGAGCTGACTGAGAACCAGAAAAAGGTACTGTGAAAATACTGCTCTTTTTTTATATATCTATTTCTCTTTATTTAGGTTTCAAGAAAACTAACCTTCTCAGACTGGAAATGGCAACTACTTGAAACCTGCAAAAGCAGCCATTTCAGTGTATAATACTAAGACTTGATTCTAAGACTCAAATAATTTTTCTGAAAAATTCTTGATAACGATGACTGTTTTGAAAAAGATAATTTTGTCTTACAAAATCAGAACCATTTCTGTTCTTCATATAATTAATGCGGAAAAGATATGCTGACGTATACTGGACCAAATTATTTAGAGTGCCAAAAGTAGGCCTTGTACTCAAAAGCAAAACTCCTTCTTGTAGGTCTCGTCAGGTCTTGCATACCGATAAAAAAAAAAATATATATATATATATATAAATGCATAAAAACTTCTTTCTGAATTAAAATGTATGTAAAATTTTGACCTGGTCTAATTATTTAAGTGAAAAAAGATTATGGAAGAATGGACAGAGATGTATATCTACCTATACAATATTTTCCTTCTCATTACCCTGGAAAAGGAAAAACACAATTTCTAGATTTAAAACAAATTTAGAAGAGTTTAAAAGGTATAGAAGCAAAATAATTTTCTACAGTTTTATAGTTAACAGCTTTCCAACAAGGAGATAAACAAGTATACTTACAAAACATTTTACATTTTTCTACTTTTTTTAAAAGTTGATTATTTTGATGTATCCTGCAAAAGAATATCGGAAGTTTACAAAGAGATGACTCAAAAAGAGGTTATTGTCTCACAGACAATCTTAACACATTTAAATTTTATTGTAGTTAATTTTCCTTATGTGAAGAGCATTCTTAAAGACAGACTGAGTATTTATTGAAAGTAACATGTACAAGAAATAGCTTTTTTGTTGAAAAGCAGAAAAGATCAGTGCAAGTTTCTAAAAACAAAGTCATTATTCAAAAAAAAAATATCATTAAAATGTTATGCTATAAGGAGGTGCCTTTTTTTTTAGGATTATGCCAATTACCTAACGAGGTCGTGATACAGAAACATCTCCAATAAAATAAATAAGGTACAGTCGGAAAGAGTGTCAGAAAAGAAGATGAGATAATTTCTACTGACAAATAGAAGTCCTTCTAGAAATGTTTTTTTTCTCATATATTTTAAATCAGTATACATTGATAATGATAGAATATTAGGTAATGAAAAAAAAAAAAAGGAAAGTTCCAGAGTCTGGTTTCTGGTTCTTCCTGAAACATAGAATCATTGGTTCTTTAGTCTACAGGAAGTGCTAGAACATAAGCAAGAACTCAGAAAGAAGAACTAAGAGAGTTCCCAGCCTAATGCGCAAACAAGTATGACTCCATATTATTAGTCAATAGTTCTCAAAAGGAAGAAATTCTAGTATCAAACTTCACTGGTAAAAGGACAAGGAACAGCGTGGTATGCTAAATTCTGATGCTAGATTAGAAAAACTCTGAGATTCATACTCTGAACACATGCAGGCAAGGAGCTAAACACCTGAGGCAAGTTCGGTCAAAAAGAAACAAAGATATGTCAAACACTTTAACTGTTGACAGTTGTCCTTGAATTGTTTATAATGGCTTTTTACTATTCATTCTAAGTGATTGATCACCTAAGTCACAATAGTTTCTGCAACCCTCTTTTGGATTAATGAAATAATTCAAATAGAAGAAATAAAGAATAATGAATAGTAAATAAGCTCCAGACTTTGGTTTAAAACTCCTGAGGTGGTTAAAATCCTTCCTCCAACTGGCATAAACAATTTAATGAAGGTCACACAGAAAGCCTGTGACAAACTGGGACTGTTGCTTAATCTTCAACTAAAAGCTGTTTTTTGTTTTATAAACTTGCATGTCACAAACTGGAAACTGTGGCATGAAAACTGTGTACATCTTTTGATACAGAACTGTAAAATAAAATTGTTTTTGTTAAGCTTGTTAAGCCTTGTAGTGTGGAAAACATGTAAAGCAAAATACCAAAACCTGCAGATTACTGCCAAAATTCCACATGTATTTTACTTAGGATGTCTTATTTTTTGGAATACAAGTTATTTATTGCAGCTTTCAAAAGTATTTCTAGAAATAAAAAACTAATGAGCAAAATTTAATTTTATGTCATGCAACTATAATTTGGTTATTATTTAAATTATTGTACGCTAAAGGAAATTTAGCTGAGTAAAATGGTATGTACAAAACTGAGTTGCTCTCCTTTTTATTGTGAGATGGCTCAAACACATTAGGCCTGAAAGATTTGTCATTTCCTGTCAAACAAAAAGATCACACATTATTATTTGACATTATATTTTTTAATATCATCTTTTATTACTATGTAGGAAATTCCTCCTTGCTATCAAAAAGGAAAGTTCCTTGGAAAATTGAAATAATTAGTAACTTTTATAGAAAATCATGATTGCTGTTTAAAGATGTATTTAGACTTCAACAATATATATTTGTGTTACATAGAAATCTTTCCTAATAGAAAAAATACAATGACTATATATATCTTTACATGATAATTTTCTTGTCGTTTATCTCTACCCTATGCTTTTTAAATCCATACACAAAACTCAGGACACAGAATCAGGAAAGCTCATTAGGGGGAAAGTTAATGGATATAATTAAGCATTTCTACAGAGCTTTACTGCCTCTCATAGCTCTCCTGCTTTTACATTCCTAATTAGCTCAATTTAATATACCTTGAAAGCAACTCAGATGTCTTTTTCTTGCCTGTATAAATATAGTGTATGGTGTATTTGCACCACCGAGCTGTACAGCTAATCAGTCAGCTGGACAAATAAGAATGGTAGCTTGAATAATCTTTAACCTATAACTTTTTGAGCTATCAAATGGGAGAATTACATTTTCTGCTCCTATTATTATGGATTATTACATTTCTTTTCTTGTTTTGAAGGTAGGATATTCTTCTGAAATGTAGCTGTTTGAATTAACTATATTTATTTCTTTAAATATCCAAAAACGTCACATAAAAACAGCAAAAATACCCACCAACAACAAAACCAAAAAAAACCCACAAAAAACCCCAAGCTATTGAGAGGTGTGTACATCTGCCCTTATAGTAGAGGTGGACATTTGTGAACTTCTCTGTGCATCTCAGTTTTTGTATTTTACTCTTCACTTGCTGACCTTTAGGTTATGAAATATCATGTCCATCACTTCCAAGAGCTATAAATGACTCAAACAAAATTAGATGCCATTCAATTATATACTCCCACGTCTCCCTTCAGGAATCACCACAGCTACCACAAAGACATAACAGTTCATGTCATTTCTGAGCGAGTATGGCAAAAGTGGAAGTCAGGAGAGCACTTCACAGTAATTTCATTCAACAGGTTATTATTGCCAGGGTGTCAGTTAATGTGGAGAAAGAGTATTCAGGGATGTCCAAAATGCAGCCTGGAGGTAGATGTGTCGCTCTTGTGTTTATTTTTTTCAGTTGTTATTGCAGAGTAACAACAAATAGGCAAAAATTTGCATACGTTAACAAGAGAGAAAAGGAAGTCTCACCTTTTGAAATAGATAAATAAATGACTATTCCCTGAAGACAGAACTTTTCCCTGTGATTTCTCTGTTGCAGGATACAGAACACAACTTTATTAACGATTACATATCACCAGCAAAAGCTACACAATCAACTTATAAAATTCTTGGAATTAGAGATTGAAAATCTTTATTTTATGCAACATTATAGAACAACTAGTCGTCTGAAGGCTCCAGAATAAAATCTGTTTTTTTGAGATGACTGCTGTGGCTTTATTTTTTTCCCTAAAGGAGTACCAAGCAGAGTTTAGAGAGGCTTGAGATGTCAGATTTGAAAGGTTTTTTTCATTATTATGCAACATTTCTGAGAAAGCAAAAGATTTATTCTGTAGTTCAAAATACCAAGAAATGTGGATTACAAGAATCACCCTTTTTTTTTCTTTTACTTTAAGATATAAACTGTTAAAAGTTATTCACTGTATTTTCCAGCTACTGAAAACTCTTTCACCTCAACTTCAAGTACTCAAGAATACTAGCAATTCCAAGCTTGAGAAATATTTTGGACACACAGATTTTCTTGTTAGTTATTTTTCATCATGTATAAGATTTTTATCATGTGTTAGATTTTCTCATAATGTGTAAGAACCTACAGTATTTTAATCAGAATTTTCCATTCTTAACTCTATCTTGGAACTTAAACCCTGTGTGTTACAGTCCTGAACTTATGGGTGCCTTAATTCTACAATGAATTTTGCTTTCAGCAAATAGAGCAGTGAGTGCTCCATATGGAAACAGTGAATTTCACAGCTGAAAGCTCATCTACTGTTCTGCCTTTCAGCTACTAAATATAAAAGCTGTGAGAGTGTCTAACGGAAACATTCCTGTCAATGCATGGAAGGAAAAGTCAATATTAAGTTAAAAGGAACTGAATTTCATTTTTAGGGAAAGCAAAACAGGGTATGTAAGTGGGAGTAGGTGCAATCACTGATGTTTACATCTATATAATTAAAAACTATTAGTTCAGAAGCGGTACAACCCAAAAAAAGTTGTTCTAATTAGTAAGAACACAAAAAGTCTTCTTATGAGACAACAAGCATTATTTTGATGAGGTTTTGTTGCAACTGAAGTAGTTATAGCTACCTTATAGATGAGTTGATTAAAATGTATAGCACAATATGGAATATACCAAATGTACACAATATGGAATATTGCAAAAAATATCGTATGCCCACTCTGAATGTTGTTTTCCACTGAGAATCATTATTTCTGTTTATTTTAGACTGAAAAATAATGAGTAAGTGCCATTTGGTTAACAGTTCCACACAGTCATATTTAAATGAGAACAAAAATGTAGATCTAGAATTTTGTGAAAACACCAGTCTAAAATTACATTTCTGTCATCTTTCCTTTACTCACATATGAGCTGAGATATAGATAACAGAAAGGTGGAGAGATATTAGAATAGTCTCTTTCATTATCTTAGTCTATTTATAGAGGTATATAGGTAACAAAAATATCTAAACTGCTCCTGTTCCCCCCACCAAAAATGAAGTCCATAAGTGAAGTGCAAAACTTCATTAGTGTAGTATTTTTTTTTCCATTATGCAGATTACTGTAGGGCCCCAAAAAAACCCCACTAGGCAAGTCTCTTAAAAAGGCTCATGGTCTTTCAAGCACTCAGAATTAGACACATGAGAAAAATATTGACATGACATTCTTAAGAGCTCAAAACAACAAAAAGAACTTTTCTGGAAAATCAGAGAACTTTGGCAAAAGTTTAGAGCAGCATTCAATCAACACAAAGCATTAACTTGTCAAACTCTAAATCCATCTGATTTTAAGTTACTCAAAACTCCAAGAGAGAATTAGAAGAAAAGGGGGAAAAGAAATTATATAGAAAAGAACAAGTATAGCCACCACTCCTGGTTCCAGAGGTGTTCAGCTGATAAAAATTCCAAAAGGAGGTAGGGTCAAGACATATGTTTACTCCATCTGCTGGGTTTAACACCCGTTGTCCTTCCTGGGCCCTTCCCCCAGGTGGGACTTTTGGTCATTTGGCCACTCAGGAGCTGGGATAGGGGCCCCAGGGGCATGTCTGGAGCATTGCCTCACGTGTGCAGGGATTGGTGGCCACTGCAGGGCTGGGATACAGGCCTGGGCAGGTGGGGTGTGCAGAGCAGCGCCTCATCAAAGGCAAAGCCTGACCTTGGCCCTTCTCCCACACACATGCACCAAATTTTTCAAGCCAGCAATCCTTCCAGTCTGTCACAGATTACATTCAATAGTGTTTCAATGATTTAGAAATAGACCTTTAAAAAATTGGTTTAACAAGTGTCCAATCATATTTGAATTAAATAGTTTTCAAAAAGAGTTCTTGAAGAGATATTGCCAGGTGCCATTCTTTAAATTTATTCAGTAATGTATATTTCATGTGTATCTGTAGGTTGAAAAGATATTTGAGAATTTCCAATTGAAATCTGTTGAATGTAGACATCACTTCTGAAAAGTACACTGCTGTCTAAATAAAACTTACTCCAATACAGCAAACTTTAGAGGAATAATGTTCATTGTTACCCATGATATTTACCTACTATAACTAATGCTTACATACATGTTGAGACAGAAACATTGACTGAGGGGAATTATTCCACAAATTTCAAGCCTCAGGCCTTGTATCAAGCTCTAAAACAAACTCAGTTAAAGTTCTTTCCTGGAACTGCAAAGTTTCTCAATCTCATTAATGCAACTGTGACTGTGATATGTCACACTTGAGAAATATGGTGCATATTGATACAAGGATTTAGGTCCAATGCTCATTAAAAGCAGGATGGTAACATTAAATAGTTGGCAGTGAAACCAAGAAATCTACAAACTGTGATATTTATAAAGTTAGCAATAAATTTGGAGCCTTTTCTGATTCTCCTAGGCCATTGGTTCATTAAATATCATCATCACAAAATAACTGCTTGAACACAGACCCCAAAACAATACTGAACTTGTTATACTGAATATATTGGATTTAAAGGGAAAGAAGTGATATATGTAATTTTAGAAACTTTAAATGAAGCTAAGATATTCTGTTAAGTGGAGGAGGGTCGTGTTCTTTTGATCAAAATAATAATAAAAGAACATGACTAACAGTAAGCTCAATGTTAACACTGCTTGCAAAATGCTAGTGAATATCAATGAAATGGGAGCTGGAGTGAGAGCCGGAACAATTGCATGTGCTTGGGTGATGTTTACCTTGAATGTACATCAAACAATTTACAAACTCAGTGCATTAAGTAGGGATAATTAAATCACCATTAATTCATACATGTAAAAAAGATGGTGTCAAGCTAAATTTTTACATTAATTTTATGGTGTCTCAGAATATTTTCTGTCTTTGCCTTGCAATATAAAGAGATATTAACACAGAAATATGAAAATAAAAGTTTTTACATTAATTAGCCTTTCCACAGATTTGCTTGAGAGTATTCAAGATATTTCAGTCTCCCGATGGTATTATAGGGTAAATCATATTTTCTTCCATTTTCCCCTAGGGTTAATAACATTTTCAAATAAGTATAATGAAATAAAGTACTTGTTCTGGTTGTAAATAGGAAAACAGCAAATTTAGTTTTTCTTTATCATTTTTTCAATATTCAGAGGTTATAGCACCTTGTATTACAAATCAATGAGCATTAATTATAATTCCCATGGACCTATATAGGAGATGTGCATACACTTCAATTTAGAGAACGAGGGTGTGCTGGTTTAAAACCCAGCTAGAAAATTAAACCCCAGCTGCTTCCTTGTTCCCCTGTCCCTTTCGATAATGGAGGAACACTAGAAGAGGTTATATGTTTGAATCGCAATTAACTGAAAAATTACAATAACCACAACAATATTAACAAAAGAGTGTATAAAAGATACCCACAAATGGGTGTTCACCACCAACCAACCAAAAACACTTCCCAAAGTCAGCACCCAGCATGGTTTCCCAGACAAAGGCAAAATGGCAACAGGTCCTGGGCTGCAGCCACATCATATTCAGAGAAACAAGACTCAAATTTTTCTGTGCTGTACTTGTTCTTCAAGGAGAAGATTATAATCATGGCACTTTGCTAATTTGATACTTCTTTTTGGAATTTTAAATGTGAAAATAATGCAAAAAATTTGCAGACTGTTATTATTTCACACATATTTCAGAAAATAAAATATTTGAGGCTATGATGGTGCCCCTTGTCATCACTGAATCTGTAGTCACTGGCGTTTTTTTCATGTTTTCTTGTTTTCTCGCTTTGAATCATTTAATCTATTTAAAGTTTCCTATTTATTTTTTTTTTTTTTTCCCCCAAACAGTCTGTGAGTTCACACATTTAATTTCTGGATCAATTTGTATATAATATGCCTTCAAATATGGAATTTAAATATTTTCCCCACAGTAATTGGAGGCTGGCCTGCCATGTTTCATTATTAATATCTTCATTTATGATGGGCAAATGATGGTAACTTGCTTTCTTTGTCAGTTATGCCTCTGCAAATGCTTGACAAGTTATGGGGTGAATCAGAAATTCTGAATGTAAAATCAGATTTCTTAAATCAGGATACAGCTATTATGATATAGGTAACAAGAAATAATTCATCTTTGACATCGCTGACATGAGTGAGATCTGCCTTTTTTCACCCTTAACAATACCTTTCATTGTAAAGTGACATCCACTGTTGCACTAGTAGTTCAATTCATTGCTGAAAATGTTAATCTATTCATAGAATTGCCATGGATTACTTATTCATAACAGCATTTAATTTTAAGCAAATGAGCAGCCCTTCAACAACAAACATGAATATTTATACAATTAAATTAAGTATCTGTTTTAAGTGTTTCCTTGTACAAAATAGCACTACAAAAGATCTCACCCAAATATACTACAACCAACTGAACCAACTTAGCAGTACACGATATGAACATTACATTTACATTGTCCTCCCAAGGCTTCAATAATGGCTGTTAGTCAGTCTGTCAACAGACAGAAATGGTCTCTTTCAGAGTCCTATTCATCTGACCTAATTTAGGCATCTATTTCGGGACAAGATGAATTGTATTATACAAGTAGCTGTTTTTCTCCATTGATGAGAAAGACTGTGATGATTAATATACACAGTAGTTTTCTACATTTGATCAGAATACCACCCAACATATCTTTGTTACGAAATGAAGTGCCATACAAGAGGCTGAGAGTAGCTCCAGATGAGCTTGTTCATATAATGCATAACACAAGTAGCACAGTTAAAGAAGCAGTGTCTACTAGCTGGACCATGCAATAACACTCTAACATGGCTAAATGATCTCCAAAACCTGAAGCCTGTTTATTCAGAACTACCATAACAATTTTTGAAAAAATTATGCTTTGTAAAAATATTCACATAGTATCATATCTCATGCATGAAAATATGAAATTTGAAAAAAAAGATAAGTTATAAATCAGTGGTTCATTTTCCTATATCATTGGGGGTAAACTTGAAAGGAACATGCACAAAAAAGCATTTTAAAGCATATTCATCCTGACATAGGACATAGTCCTGTATTTCCATGAAATTTCTGTTACTTAAATCTAATTTGTGTAAGAATAGTTTAGGCTTTTGTTTCAAACCTTTATTTATGAAGGTATGTGATTTTGTTCTGCTTGTATATTAATATAAGCAAAGATGTATGATTAAAGCAAAGTGGCACATCAACCTTACTAGTTTTTAAAAAAATATGCAACTACATCAGATGTAGTTCCATGAAGCATTTACTTAAAAAAAGACAAGGAAATAAGAAAAATAAGACTAATATTGTAATATTTCTTCTGTTTTAGTTGTTAATAATATTTGAAAGACACTGAAAAATCTCTATTTGGGACAAATGTTAGTTAAAGGACTAAAACTCTATTTCTGCACATAATTAAATACAGACCATTCACTGAAGGCAGAGGAACTATTCTATATAAACACTGGAGTAACTAATAGTGTAGTCAGGTTTCATAGGTATGGATTTTTTCAACACTCAGTAAAAATATTATTTCAAAGTTGTGAAAATAATGTTGATACCTTTGGGATCAATTTTGCTGAAAAGTTCTTGATGTGAATTGTGGAGGACAAGCATGACAAACTCCTTTACAAAACATTCTGTGTCGTCTTTCCTGAGCTGCTCTGAGAAAATTCCGCTTGTACTTACTTCCATGGAATGAGTTGACATTAGATATGACCAGATAAAATTGACCAGGGACAAATTTTTCATCTATTTGCAATTTTCTGAAAACTGACAGCTTCCTTTTAAATGCAATGTAATAAATTAGCTATCTTCTGCCAAAATTACTTCAGTTAATAGAATATAGCCACCTGTTGATTTCTTTAAGATTATAATTGTCTAAAGGCTAATGAGTCCTAGCTTTCATACCAGACAGTTATTGATATTTAATCCATTTCACGTGAGCCTGCTCGATGGGGTTTATAAAGCATCATGACAAAGATGTCAAAGGCATTAAAATTTACCCATCGTTCTTCAAAGAACCACTTGAGACACTAGTATCCCTGTTTCTCAAGAGGAATCTTGAAGCTTTTTCCTTCCTCCTGTACTCTAAAAGTTATTAAGTATCTCTGAAGGAAAGTCACAATGGGTGATCCTTTTACAGTAGTTTCCTAAATCAAGAATGCACTACACTGCAGATGACCCCTCACATCCAAACATAATTCAGAATTTTAAGGCAGTTTATAACTGAAGGTGACACGTGACTTTTTACTATTTTTTTAAAATGTTAAAAGAATGGAAGACTAGTAGTAATTTCTTCCGGGTCAATGCTCCTTCTCGTCTATTAAACCTTGGTCAAGGCTCAGAGCTCCAAACTTTTTGAAGCAATATTTAAAGCCACTTTAAATGACACTGCTTTCTCTAAAGCTTATCATTGCAGTACGTGTTTTCAGACAGAAAAGGTTTCTGACATTTTGTTATTCTTTCTCTCATCTTTCTTTGGTCAACATTCTCTCTTTGTCAAAGTAATTTTCATTTCATCAGTCTGCTTTTGTCACCACTTTAACAATGATTTTTGTGTGTCTTATAAATTGTATGTTTCATTTTATCTCTTATGTATAAAATATAAAATTCCACATTTGGAATAAATTCTAATAATTTCTGGGGGAATTTTGTATCTCAATGATGTCAGTAAGCAAAAATTGACTTTGCTACAGTCTTTATAAATTATGTAGAAGAACTTTACAATTCCTGTAGGATGTGTTATAATCCTTCAAGATGTTTTAAGAGTTTGCTGAGATAAAAATAAAATATGAAAGTGAGAATTCCTTTGCTCCCAGCATTCATAGTGATCATATTTAGTAATACCTATTTCTGAGATAGATTTGGCAAAAAAAGGCAAACACAGGTAAATGGGTGAAAACTCCTGTTGTCTATTCATAATTAATAAAAAAATCTGTTTCCAAGACTTTGTATTTTTGAAAAAATGTAAAGTGTCTAAACATAAGTGCCTAATACCATTGTGAGATACACGAAGGTTTCATAGATATCTGCATTGTGTTGACAGATGCAGAATTTAATAGATTGCACAATTGCACTGAAGAACAATATCCCACATAGCCTAAGATGACACTGATGCTTAGGCAACTGAAACTTACACATTTCTTCAATAAATTCAAAAGTATTTTAAAGATTTTTTTTTCACAACATAGTTTGGGTTCTGAGATTTATAGCATAATGCTCTGTCATCCTTTTTACTTCTTTTCTTTTTCACTTTCTTTTGCTTTTTTATTCCTCTATTTTTTATTTTTTAACTAAGTTACCTATACTTGTGGAATAATCACAAATCACAGAATCACAGAATGGATAATGCTGAAACAAACTTTTGGAGATCATCCGGTGCAATCACTCTGCTCAAGCAGGGTCACTAGAGCAGGTTGTCCAGGGCCATGTCTAGGCATGGTTTGAAGACTTCCAAGAATAATGACCCCAAATCTTTCTGGGTTACTTCTTCCAGAAGAAGTTCATTTCAAGGCACTCCTTGAAGTAAAAAAGTATTTTTCTTATGAGGGTCTGTCACTAGATATTTCAAAGAGGAGTCTGGTCCCATCTTCTTTACACTGTTCCTTCCAGTACTTACGCAAACTAATAAGATCAAACTCTGAGCCTTCTTCAGACTGAACAATCCCAGCTCTCTGTCCTTGTATGAAAGATCCTCCAATTTATAATTGTCCTTGTGACCCTTTGCTGAACTAACTGCAACAGCCCCATGCCTCATCTGTGCTGGAGTACTCAAAAAAGGGCACAGAATTCTAGATGTCTTTCATCAGTACTGTGTAGAGGGGAGAGAAAAACTTTCTTTGCTTTCTGGTAATACTCTTCCTAGTACAACCAAGGAGGGTTTTGACCTTTCTTTCTGCAAGGACACAGAAGGTGACCTTCAGCAAAGGTGACCTCTGCTGGTTCCTGGCCACCTCATTGTCCACCAAGACCCTTGGGTCCTTCTCTGTGGAACTGCTTCTAGTCAGACAGTCCTGAACATATACTGGTGCATGGGACCACTCTTCCTGTCCTTATATCATCTGGAATGCTGACCATGTACTCAGTGCCACCATCCAGTCCCTAAAGGAAATATTATGTAGTATAATTAACATCTGGGTTATAGGCCTAAACTACATAGTTGTGATCTTGCTTTTTGCCTTGTTCCCTCCCATCTGGATCCTCAATGGAACCACCTCATGGTAATTGCAATCAAACCTGCCTCCAACCTTCACATCTCCAACCATTTCTTCCTTGTTTATAAGGTGCAGCAGCCCAGACTCCCCTCCCTGGGTATCTGCATCTGGAAGTTATCAGAAATGCACTCAAGAAACCCCCTTGATAGTTTGTGCTCTACTATGTTTTGATTTTCCAGCTGATCTTGAGCTGACTCAATTTCCAAATAACATCAGGCCTACAAACATAAGGCTACTTCTTGATGCTGCTGTAGGGATCAGGCTCAACATTTCATTGGGCAAAGCTCCCAGCCATGTTTCCAGGGCACTAAACATTTTCTACAGTTACAAATCTGCAGGTGGAACAGCTTCTGATATTAAGTCATGAGTTTCTAGCTTTTACCATGATAGGCAAGTCCATTTCCCATCCCAAAAGGTACTGAATGAGCTCTACCTCATTCAGTAGAGCTGGAAATTTAGACTCCTCTTGTAACTGTAGGGTCTCAGAGAGGGTCCTACAGATTTCTTTCTGGTGATCTCTTGTGTTGCCCAGGCTGCTGTTCTTCTGTAACTCCTTCATTTGATGACACATATGGTCCTCCACCTAACTCCTGAAGGCAAGAAACCCACCTCCTGCTGTTCTACCCAGACCTTGTGGTATCACTGAGTTGTTTTATGCTGTGTCAGCAGAGTTGCTGGCTGCTTTTTCTGCACTCTGCTGCAAAATCTGATGTGAAAAATGCCTTGGTTGACTGCACTCTATTAAAGACTTTTGGTTTCAAAGGTTTCAACTAAAAAAAAAAAATGAAAGAGAGACAGCTTGGTACTACTGTAACATGTCTTTTTCTAAGACAACTAGGCGCTTGCTCTCTGCTTATGAATTTGGGAATACTTTCTGGACCACAGATTTGTGAGAGAGGTAAATCTTTTACCTGTATTTACTCTGACCTTACTTTGGTACTCTTAAGTCTCAGACATCAAATTCAAGGTGAGGAAGAACATTTGCAAGCAGAGGTTCCCACCTAGCTTACCCCATTCATCCAGCATGTATCTGTGCTGCCACAAAATGGATTTTCAATTTTTCCTTTCTATTTCCACCTCTCAGTTCTCAATATCAGTATTGACATCCATAGGACTGAAAAATTAATCAGATGATAGGACTCAGTGGAATAGTTTTGGGTTTTTTTCTCCCAGTGGAATAGGAGCAACTAGAAACAAAGAAAAACTACAGAGGGGGTGTGTGGGCCTGAGTATTTTAACAATGGCCTTGGTTTATGTCACAGAAATAATATAACTATAGCCCAAGTTAGCATTTTTTTTCCCTTTTTTTTCAAAGTCATATTTTTCAATTTATGCTGCCTGAACAGCAGTATAAGGATCAGACACAAGTGGCAACCTATTGGGAAGTCATTGACAATTTATACAAGAAATTCACTGACCATTTTAAATCTTTCTGTCATTAAAAGGTCCCAGTACGACCTAAGAGGGACAATTGAATTTGGGATAAATATTGATGGAATGTTCAATTGTAAAGCAGTGTCTTGCTATCAACAAAGCTGATCTCAAACTACTATCACAGAACTTTCTTTAGTGCAGAATAGCTTGATCCATGTCACGTCTCCTGCACTGATTATTCTTTAGAGTTTTGTTTTCATTCCAGTCTTTCTTCCTCCAACATCGTGGAGAATTAGAGCATTCACCAGTAGCAAGAATTGAGACAGACTTCACAGAGTGTATTATTTGTTCTCCATCTTCCATCTTCTGAGCTGTAAATTTTAAGATGCATGTATTGATGTGTTCATTTTCTTCTCTTGAAGTTTGTAATCATATCCATACAGAAATCAAGTAAAGACTATTACATTTCAGGGACGTAAGAGGAGAAGACACATTCCAGTATTGTTAGACTGATGTGAAGAAAATAGAGGGAATTTAAATGTTAACAGATATAATAATACCTAAGGAAAGAGTATACAACTAATAGAGACCATTTGAGAAACAAATGAATGATCTTGCAATACAAAGAGATAGAGAGCAATGCTGGGCAGTTTGGAGGACCATTTGAGTTCAATTCCATATGTTGCTTTTCTATAAAGAGTATAGGTAGAAGTTCATTCAAAAAACCTACCAAACCTACCATTCAAAAAACCATAGTTAAATCTCTAACTATGAGAATGAGAATATGTTCCAAACACAGGTTTCTTGTATAGAAGACCTGTTAGATAGTGCCAGAATGTCCAGAGTATTGTGAAATTTCCACATTTTAAATATGTTTTCAGATTTGTTCTTAATTCTTACCTAGCTAAAAAAACTACTCAACTTGTCTCTTATGGATAAAGGTTTCTTTACAAGTATATACTTTGTCTGCTGCCTTTATATTAGTTTATTGATATAAATTCAACAATGGGCGAAGAATTTATTTGCAAAGTATGCATATTGGTTCACTTTCTGTCTTTGAACTAAAATGCAGGATCCACATGATTTCAGTTACAATAAATGTAGTCTCATGATGAACATTTCTGAAATTCTCATTCTTGCAAGAGAAGGTACATTTTTAAGGTGCCTTTCATAATGGGAGCATATTATACCTGAAACTCACTGATTGGCATTACTAAATAAAATGCATGTTGATTATTTCTGCTAATTAAATCATCCCCTTTAACAGCTGTTGAGAACATGCAGTGAAATGTTCCAAGCTAATAAAACTCTCAAGCTGCGTTTTCCATCTGCTTGTCACTGTCTTCCAAAAGACAGCTGTTTTTTATTTTGCTAGAGTATCTGAGAATCCAATTCTTCTTTCTGCTTATTGGAGATTGCACTTTAGAGGAGGATTTTAAGAAGTGAAGACAACACTCGTGGGACTACATTACTGTCAGGTCAAGTAAACTAAGCATGGGTATTGAATGGCATTGGCAGGACAGAGGGATCAAGGATAAGTTACAAAATGCTGAGCTGCTGGTAATGGGAAACACTTTAACTTGGAGAAATCCTGGTGTGGTTTTCTGTACTTCACATTAAATCTCTAAGGTTTTAACTGTCCGTGGAGACAAATGATCATTCATCAGGAAAAAAGACTCACTGCATGAGGTCCCATGAAACACTATTCTTTTTTGTTCCGTTGATCTCCGATACCCAAAACAAAAATCACTTCTAATTTATCAGTTTTTGGTCAGTGTAGAGAAAAATTTAATGGATGCAAAAGAAATATATGTGCCTGTATTGATTTGTATATGATTATACTTCATGCCCAGTTCTTCTCAACACAATTTACAAGCACATTTAAATGAGATTCTTCTGTTGGTTTTGCATTGCCATTCAGTGAAAATGGCTAAGACATGCATCATTTTGAATTTTCTACATTGAGGTTTGGTTGTGCAAGAGCTGAGCAAATGCTGATGTTTCTATGTGATGATTCCCTCAAACTTTTTTGGGATATTTTGATAAATCAGTCCCCTACAAAGCTAAGCTGTAAATAAAATAATTTGGTTTTGAACATTCCCCACACCAGGCCCTAATTACACAAGTGTTTAAAAGGTGTTATTCTAGAACTATATTGATATATTAGAACCAAAATTATGGCTGAATTATTTCATATTATGGAAAAGCTCTAGCTTTGATATTAAAGACAACTTATTTTTTCAGAAGATGCCTAAATCTGTTGATGTTAAATTAATTTGAAGGGTATATGTGTGGGTTTTTGTAAAAAATTAAAGGAAAAAAGGAGAAAGAAAAGATGCAAAATAACCATCATCAGTAACTTCAGATAAGAAATATGATAAAAATCACAAATAATCACAAGTGGAGCAGTAACCCTCTGAAATTTCACTGACTTTGTTGCAAATATCAGACAAACTAAAAGCTCAGACTCACATCCACAAATATTCCTTTACATTTATTTCCATTTCCTATATACCCCCTTGCATCTTGCACTGTTTGCCTATATTTTTCACACTGAATATCTCACCATATATTTCTGAGGAGAAATACTAAATATGTTCATGAAGATGTGAACCTAGGCCTGTAAATCGAAGAGAAAATTTTTCATTCAGGAGAGAAAGAAGTTTTTCAAATCTGGAAGAGGCACACATTGGGCGGTAAGTCTCTTTACTGAAGCTCTCATAGTACTGAACCTTCTGGAATTACATTAGTAAGTCTTGCTCATCTCTATGGAAATTTATTTAGACATTAGTTTGAAGAAATGTGGTGAGTTGGCTTCAGTTGACTGCTAGGTACCTACCAAGTCATTCTATCATATTCCCCCCACCAGCAGGACAGAGAGGGGAAAAGAGGACAAAAGCCCATAGGCTGAATTAAGGACAGGGAAATGGCTTACCAGTTACCATCATGGCAAAATAGATTCGACTAGGGAAATTCAGTTCAATTGATTGCCATTTAATTGTAGCAGAATTGGATAGTGAGAAATAAGAACAAAACTAAACCCACTTTTCACTCACGCCTTCCTTCTTAAGCTTAACTTCATTCACAAACCTTTTACTTCCCCCCACCCCCAGCAGAGCAAGGGAATGGGGAATAGGGGTTCTGTTCAGTCCATAATACTTCATTTCTGCTGATTCTTCCTCCTCATGCTCTACTCCTGCTCTGGTGTGGCTCTTACAGAGCCTTTTTCCCTTCTTCCACTCTGACCTTGATATATGCAGAGCTATTTTTCTAACATTTTCTCACATCTCTCTCCCAGCTACTGGGAAGTGGGGTTTTTTTTGCTTTTTAAAAAATGTGTTACCTCAGAGGCATTATTGATGTTGCTGGTTGGCTCAGCTTTGCCTAGCAGTGGGTCTGTGTTGTAGCTGGCTGGAATGGACTGACATGAGAACAGCTTCTGGCAGTTTCTCACAGGAGTCACCTCTACATTACAAACACCTCCTGCTAGCAAAACCTTGCCATGTAAACCCAGTACAAGATATTCTTCCTGATAACAAATTTGCCTTCCCTCAGGATGAAAAACTCATGGCTGTATTAAAAGATTATATTCCAAATATTGTTGATTAATGCATTAAAATGGCTGAAACATATATACGTGAAGTAATAACATGGTTATTGTAGAGTTATATAAAGGAATAGCTCCAGGGGATTGCACCTGTCCTGAGCTGCAGGAATGATTTTTACAGGTGTCGATTTCAGTATATCAATGTTTCTTCTTTTTTGATTACATTGAAACATTATCTAGTGTAGACAGCTAGCAATGAAAGTATTACTCTTGAGATAGAAAAAAAAAAATCTCAATATTTACCCAAATATACTCCTACCTCAGCTATTGGAGAATGTCAGTTACATAGAATGCAATGTTACAGAGTTTAACAAAAAAGGTCTCCTTCCCTCTGATGTCATAAAATAGAAAAACACATAAAAAACATAGAGAGACACAGGTCTTACAGGCAAACAGTAATGGAGACAATGGCAAGAAATGAATCTTGTCAGTCACAGTACTTGGCAGGCTATTAAAAACATCAGGCACAGGTCTGGAGAGGATCACCCACATTTTGTAGCTAAAAAGTGGGAACTAAAGACACACAAGGGGTTGGGATACTACAGTGAAATTAGTAAGTCTGTGTAAACGAATAAAGAAATGTGCAGCAGAAGGAAACTGGTAAGGAGCAAAGAGGGAACTGACAGAAAGATGTATTCACGTGTAAAATGGGGACAATCAGTACTCTTCTCTGGCTGAGCCTTGCGCCTGATCAGCACAGTCTGTCCTGTCTTCTTATTTAATCCTAACCATTTCTGAATAATCTCACACTCTATTCTGCATGTGTGTGAGTGCTGCAAGAAGTGTCAGCTGCTGGGATCTGGTTGGAGTCAAGAGGAGTGGGGAGTCCTGGCTTATAGCATCTGCCTTGAAGTAAATGGGGGTCATTAGCCTTCAGACAGTGGGGTGGGAATGTGACTGTTACTTATATAACTGAGTTACGCTTAATAGACTCAGGGGGAAACGAAACAGACCTTAAACTTTTTATTAAATATTATTTTCTTCATGGCAGAACTCATTTAGTGTTTAGTCTTCATGCTTTTCTGTTACTAATTAGACACTTGAAGAAAAATAAAAGGAAGATTTTAATTTAACAGTCAAATTCAATATTTTGACACATTCTTCATGTCCATGGGATTTACAGTTTTATAAAGGTCATTACTTAGGAAACAGAAGTCCAGTTTAGGTTGCTCTTTTTTCCCTTCCTCTTTTATTCTCTTTTTGAAAACCTGATTTTTTGGCTAGAGTTGCCAGGGACTAATAATTCTCTCTGACCATTCATGCAATTTCTATGTGGTGACACACTATGATGTAAAAATAAATAAACTAATTAAAATTATCGCTTCTTATTGTGCAAAGTAAATTTAAAATAAAATACTAAAACATTTATTAAATTTATCTTAAAAAATAAAAACATAAAAAAGAACAAATAATTTACATTGCAGAAATAGTCATTATGGTATTTGGTTTTGGTTCCCCTTTATACAAAATATTCCTCTGGCTGATGTTCACACAGTATACATATATTGGGAAAACTATATTAAGTTTGTCAACTTTGTCAAACTTATTTTCTTATACAGAATGCATCTCGTAAACCAAATAACAGTTTTATTCACATTTAAACAACTAACATTTGAACTTAAATTGTAATCCAGGCAATATCAGATATCAAAGAGAGACAGATAAGTATTGGGTAGCAGTGAAATGGATGTGTTCTTGCCTTTTCTTTCTCTTCTTGTCAGAACAACGCTGTTATAGTTTGAAGTTCTCAAAATGCTTTGACACATCGCTTTTTGATTGATAAACAGTATTTTAAACCTGTGAAGAAAATGAAGAATATAATATAAAGCAGCTTTTTTTATGGCAATAACATTTTATATTTATTACAGTATTTTTCTCTTTCTTCTCTTGTCCCTGCCCTTTCCTCTTTCCATTAATGCATGCATGCTTGATAGTATATAGAAATTGTACAGAATTTAAGAAATAAAACATTGGTGTATATAAGTACCTTACTATTATCATATTATTTGTGCATTTGTATTGATTTTTTTCATCTTTCACTATGTATATTGGCATCTCAAAATATATTGATTCAAACAATAGTCCTGTTTTGAGGACTCTAACTCATAACAAATGTACTGTTTAATGAACGATTCAGTACCAATAAATTAATTTATTCAAAAGGGTACACTACAAGTATCTGACAATCCAAAAATACTCTTCTTACAAACATATATTAAATGGTTTTTTCTGTATGTGTTTACCAGTATGTCATGTACTTCAGTCTGCAAATGAATGCCAATGATTCACTTCAAAGTTAAATATTTAGCTGTTAATTTTCAGCAGTTCAAACAAAAATGAGAAAATCCAGCTGTATGAACAAACTAACATTGCAGAACAGTTTGAAGCTTTGAATGTTTTCCCTGTGCTGGAAATGGAATGTGACACTTTTTATGGTATCTGTATCCAAAACAATATAGAAACATGATAACTAATATATTCATTTTGGTATTTTTCCTGTGGGTAACATCTGACTATGAGGAGTATAAAAATTTTACTAAAGATTCTAGAAGTGATTGAAAACATTGCTGATTAATGGCTCTCTGGATTTTTTACATAAATGGCTTGTGTATTCAATATTCTTTAACCTAACCATTGCATTTAATAAAATTTAAAAATTGTAATATAATAATACACATTACAAAACAGAAAAACTTTGAAAGTCTGAGTTATTAGAATAAGCACCACAACATATTGTTGCTACTAAAGTACTCCAAGAAAAAACATTTGTGAATGCACAAATAAGCAAAAATTTCACAAAAGACTGCTGCATAAAGATGCACTTTCTAAAAATATAAATAAAAAGATTAATGTTTATGAAAGCATGGACATGTCTATTATCACAAAAGAACATTGCTCACTTGTATGACCAAAACTAGAATTTCCTTTTGAATAGTAATGATCCTTTGTTCTTACTCAGGTTCAGGATATCTTCAAGAATATAATTTTAAAGCAAGTATCTAAAACTTCACCACAGGTTTGAGCACACGTTCATTTATTTAAACAAACCTTTATTGAATGCATGCTGTTCAAATTTTGCCTGTATCTTTACAGGCACTACCTCATAACTTGAGTTTAGATTCTCCATCGATTTTCCTCACTTACTGCAAGTCAATTTCTAAAAGGAGTAGTATGACTTCCACTTAGTCTACTGATGTAATTTATAGAACAATAAAAAAAAATTGTTAGAATTGGATATTTTTTTTCCCCTCAAGTCTGAATATGCTGTAGTCAACTGAGGCATTTGTGTTAAAATACAGTCACCCTCTGTAATCAACGTGGAGAAATAGTTTTACTCAGAGAGTTCTACTGTCCCTGAGCGAGTTGAATCTCTCACTTGAAGTGTCAGTCTGCTGAAAATTATATTGTGAACACCAGGGTCATGTTAGAATACTGTGTTCTGCCAGGGGGAAAAAGAATCAATTTTGTTTGTTTTCACATAGTCTGCATTAAGAAGTTTGTATGGCTATTCTGCATAATGCAAATTTATTTAAGGTAAAATTTCAAGATATTCCAAAAACCAACTGCTACTGACAGGCTTTGGCAATTAGCATGACCGTTTGGTACAGAGCATCAAATTTACACATATGTGCCTCCATATGATCCAACAGAAAACTAATGTTTCAATCTTAGGAGAAAAATGGAGGAAGATTTTCTGCTTTAAGTTACTGATTTAACCTACAATGTATGGTGATTAGACTTATAAACAGTTCCAGCCTTTTCCCAGCTTAGAAAGCACTTTACACGGACACCTGGCATGTCCCAGAAGAACCTCTCCCAAGGAAAGACAACAGGAGGATTAGTTCAACTTGAAGGGAAAGGTTGTCAAGTATGTAAGGAATACCACATGTAGCTGTCAGTGTTAAAATATTTCCTCTCCTGAGACAAAACATATCTGTGGGAGAGCGTGTGCATGGGGCCTTCCTTCAGGCACAGTCACTATCTTTGGGATGAGTTGTTTGCTTTGAGAACTGTAGGATAACCCTTCAAATTAAAGCAGAAAAGAGATGGCCAGCTACACCCACATCAAACTGTGAATGTACCTTTGTCCTTGCCCATGAGCAGGAGCAGGAGGGACAGGGGTAGCACAGGCTATAAAAGCTATTTAAGGAGAACTCTCAACATTTTGCAGCAGACTAAGGATTGCCATGCATAAGAAGTGTTCAGAGAACATGTAGCCCACAGCGAATTATAGTCTTGTCATAAATGGAGGCTTGGATGATGGGCACTATGGGCATTCTTCTTTTAGTTCTTTTTGTTTAGTTGTTCAGCTGGTCTACGCCAAAGAGGAATAAAGGGTACTAGGGTATCTGCCATGTGAGGAGAGGCTGAGATATCTGGGACTGTTCATTTTGGAGAACAGAAGTTTCAGAAAGGTCTTGTCAAAGGGGAGGGAGATACAAGCAAGGCAGTGACAAATTCTTCTCAGTGGTCCAATGAGCATAAGAGGAAATGCTTATACTCTGAAATACATAAAATTCAATTTAGCACACATACAAAGATTGCTTGTTTATTTTGAGGGTGTCAAATACAGAAACAGTTTGTACAGGAAGGCTGTGAAGCGTCTATCCCTAGAGTAAATTTCAAAATCCAACTGAGCACAACTCTGAGCAATCTGGTCTAAATGTTATGTATTAAACATGGCTGGGAAGTCATCCAAAACTGTGATTGGAAGTCAGTCACATATTAATACTGAATAGACTTTTCAGAAGAAGAAAACCAAAAATTTGATCAATATTTGGATCATGAACTAAAATTTGTGATAGCATAGGTTCTAAAAGGTCTTGTTCATTAAAGTTGTAGCCAATATACAGAAAATTGTCTTTTCTGTGCCATCAAAGGAAATGATAACTGCCTTTATACAGCACAGTTTTGTTGGTAAAATAACATTTGCAAGAGAATTGGAAGATGACCTTGAAAACAGTGGATTCTGTAGACTTAGTGCTAACACAAAGTTGCAAGATGGCATCTAGCATAAGTAATATTCCCACATAGCATAGTAATATTCCCACATCTCTGAACTGGAGATAGTTATGTACATACAATCTTTTGCTTAGTCCTAACCCTTCTTTAGAGTACTTCAAGAAATACTACAATTAAACAAATTTTACATTTTATTTCCCAGCCCTTCTGGGGAAGATAGAACAGTTTTTGTGTCTTTTGAAGTATTCGATGTATTTTAAAAATACATACCATATAGCAAGTAAAAAATTATTTTATAAAACAAATATGTCACCCTGATATATATATCTGTATGATTGATTAAATATTTTACTATCATTTTATCAAACTTATTTTACTTATTTTTAATATACATGAAAAAGTCTAAGCTCTCGTATAATTTAGACTTCAGAGGCCAAAGTAATAGAATAATACAAGAAGAGAACCCAACAAGAAGTAGCTAACAATTGATATATGATGACAGTATGTGCTCTACATGTTAAACAAGACAGTTGCAAATGTGTGTTGCCATTATGTGGTATCTGCATATTTCACTGTAAATTTATTTTTCTGCTATCTGCAGTGGGTCAGCCATGATTTTGTCACTTGAGCTGTTTCTCATTAATAGCCTGAAAGAGCAGATAAACTATGTTGATGGAATTTGCATGTGAAACATAGCTGTGAGCTTGAGAAAAAATGAAAAAGAAGGTTGAAAAATTAGAATAGTAGAAAGAATATAAACAATGTTAAACCATAAAACCAAATTATAATTCCAAATAAAATCTGGCATCAAGGATAGATACAATTCAGGAAAACATCACAAATCACTTAGGCTTGACCCTTTCAAAATGTAGGTAAGTACTTAAGTGTGCTTATGTAATAGCTTTATTCTTAATTGAAAGCACATTAAGAGGTACTTTGCTTGATTTTGGTGATTCCAGAGAAAGCAGAGTTGTAGAAATACTGATTGAGGTAGCAGTTAAAAAGTGATATAGCCAGATAAGTTACACAAAAATGGACTGATTTATTTAGATGTAGACGCAAAAGAGAAGCTACCAGTAATAAACCAGTGCTTCCCTCCCATCTCATCTTCAGGTAGAGCCTGCTCACCAAAATATGCTTACTCATGTATGTCCCATTAACAAAATATGTTGATAACTGGAAGGAATTCAGAACAGAAACCTTAACAGCTAGAAACCTGGTAAACTGCTCTATACATGTAAAATGAAGTAGACTTACATTAGCGTTTAATTATTTTAATGAAGTGAGCTGAGATTTTTTTCATTGATTCCATGATTTCATAGATCAAAACTTATGTACATATTTTGTAGAATATGACAGGCTTTAAATACTGGAAAAAATGCAAATTCTGAGTGAGGAGAAAAAATGTTAAGAGAACAACAAAAAACTTCATACAGTATTCATAGTGACGCTAAACACAGTTTTAATTTCTGAAAAAAATGTATATAGCATTCAAACCTCAGTTTGTATTCATTTTAAAATCAATCATAGAATCATAGAACAGTTTCAGCAGGAAGGAACCTTTGCAGGTCATCTAGTGTAACTTCCTTGCAATAAGAAGGAACAGGTTAAGATAGATCAGGTTGCTCAGATACCTGTCCAAGCTGATCTTGAATCTTTCCAGGGATGGAGTTTTCTCTCCCACATTCCAAGACCGTTGTTTTGTCATCAATTGCCACAGATTACAACAGTCTCTCCCCTAGCTGTTAAAGTCTAGATTCACTACAATAAAAGATGTCCCTTTGAACTCCATAAAATAGTGATCTACAGCAGCTAAAGAACTTTTTCCTTTATTTGTTGTTTCTCTCAGTCCTGAGAAGGGTAGTACCTCATTCTTTCAGCATTTTCTGACTTTGAAAAATATTTAGAACTCAGCAACATAAAAGGCACAGATGACTTCTTTTTAAACATACTTCAAAATATGGAAGCATATGGAGCAATTTCATCTGAAAATATTTAGTTGAATTTTATTGAGCAATGAATTACAAATTGTATGATGTAGAAACAATACGGACATTTGAATATGCATAGTCATTCTTTGACAGATTTTTTTTGCTTTTGTTGGGTTTTTTTCCATCAGTTTTAGAACCATTTAGGTATGGACTAGAATTTTTTCATAATGCTATTCTGTCAGGGTCATTAGGCTTTGGCTAGATGTTTGTTTTAAAAACACTTAGAATGACAGCTAGAGAGTATGAAATAAAAAGTTGGGTTTAGGCCTTTGTCCTGTTTTCTTTTTCTTTTTTTTTTTTTTTTTTTCTATGTCTTGTAGTGAGACATTTTGAAAGCTGCGAATAAGTAAGGCATAAAATAGCACTGTCATATGTTTTAAGGAAATATTAAAGTGAGAGACATATCAAAAAGATTTCAAATCAAATTGGTTGAGTTAGAGAGAGGACAGATATTGAATATGCTCAGGCTGAGGTTATTCTATGTGTTAAAACAACACACAATAAAAATGTAAATAAATCCTAGCAGTGTGCAATCACTGACCAAGAGATGAATGAACTACAAAACTGAACAAGCCTACTGAGACATCTTTGAAAAAGAGGTGTTTGAAAGCAATTTTGATTGTCTCCCATTTCTGACAAAGCAAAAACTGCACATTCACATGAAAGTGAAGGATCTGTTTTGGAACAGTACTCTTCACTGTTCAGTCTATTTACATCCATTGCAGTAAAGTGGTTAGTAAAAGCAGAATGTTCAGGGGGAAGAGAGGAAAGCATAAGTAAATAAATGCTTGACACAATGGTAGAAACCTGGTATATTAAGACAGATGAGGAATATGAAATCAAAGCCATAAAAGTTGACAGAAATAAGAAATAATAAAAAAGACAGAGAAGGAAGCATGTAACAGGGGAAAAACAAGAGCAGTTATTACTGAATCATAAAATGGTTTGAGTTGGAAGGAACTTTTAAAGATCATGCAGTTTAAACTCTCTCACAGTACCTTGCATTTGACCTTGTTGAAGTTTATGAGCCTCATACAGACTGGACCCACTCCTCAAGCCTGTCATGGAATCATTCAACCACTTAAGTTTGAGAAAAACTTTAAGAAAATGAAGTCCAACCATTAACCAACCCTCCAGGTTCACAATTGATCATGTCCCTAAGATGCCCCATGTCACACCTACACATTTTTAAATGTCTCCAAGCATGGTGACTTAACTTTGGCAGCCTGTTCCTTTGCCTTACAACCTTTCTGTGAAGAAAATTTTTCTAATATATAAACTACATCTCCCTTGGCAAAACTTTAGGCCATTTCCTTTTGTCCTATCACTTGTTACTTGGCAGCTTCAGGTAGTTGTAGACAGTGGTAAAGTCTCCTCTCAGCCTCCTCTCCTCCAGGCTGAATAACCCTAGCTGCCCCAGCCACTCTTCATAGGACTTATTCACTACACCCTTCACCACCTCTGCTTCCCTTCTCTGGACATGCTCCAGCCCTTCAATGTCTTTCTTGAAGTGAGGGGCCCAGAACTAGACACAGGACTTGAGATGTGGCCTCACCAGTGTTGAATACAGGGGGAAAAGCACTGCCCTGGTCCTGCTGGCCACACTGTTGCTGATATAGGCCAGGATGCCCTTGGCCTTTCTGGCCACCTGGGTACACTCATGTTCAAGCAGCTGCTGATCAACACTCCCAGCTCCTTTTCCACTGGGCAACTTTCCAGCAACTCTGTTCCCAGCCTGTAGCACTGCATGGGGTTGTTGTGACCCAAGTGTAGGACTTGGCACTTGGCCTTGCTGAACCTCTTCCCACTGGCCTTTTGCCATTGATCCAGCCTGTTCAGATCCGTTTGCAGAGCCTTCCTATCTTCTAGCAGATCAACATTCCCACTCAACTTGATGTCATCTGCAAGCTGACTGAGGGTGTACTTGATCCCCACTTCCAGGTCCTTGATAAAGTTATTAAACATGACTAGCCCCAGTAGTGAAGCCTGGAGGTTGCCACGTGGAACAGACTGCCAACTGGATGTAACTCTATTCACCACCACATTTTGAGTTCAGCCAGCTACCCAGTTTTTCATCCAGTGAAGAGTACACCTGTCCAAGCCATGAGCAGCCAGTTTCTCTAAGAGAACGCTGTGAGAAACAGTGTCAAAAGTTTTACTAAAATCTAGAAATCTGGGTAGGAATATGTCTTTCTGGATGACATTCCTTCCATGTAACATATTATCTGCACCCTGCAGCTTGGTATCATCTACAGACTTGCTGAGGGTTCACTGAATCCCATTGTCTATGTCATTAATAAAGGTACGGAACAGTACCAGTCACAGTATAACTCCTGAACGACACTACTTGCTACTACTCTCCATTTCACAGAATCATTACTGTCTTTCCAAGGGAGGATGCAGAGGCACCCTGAAAAGCACCTGCTTGAAGCCTTGGTAGACTTGATTTTGTCAGAGAATTATATACCAACTACTAATTTTCTGCTATTGCATTATGTTGCATTCTTCTAACAGGACTGTTGTGAATCAATTCCCTTGTTTTGTTTTGACAATGCAAAAAGTAGAGTTTTCTGCATTACTCAGAAGACAGAAATGGAGGTCCTGTTTTGAGGTTCCAATCCTGTTTTCTTGAGAAGGGCCAAGAGATTTTCTTTTTTGCTTCCTTTGTAAAACTGTCCTGTCAAATATTTCGAATGGTTTGGTGGTTACTAGGTAGCATGTCTGTCAGTGACACCTGCAAGATCTAACTATGGTTTAATACAGGTAACAACTTGATAACAGAGAATATCAATTAGGAAAAATATAAGAAATGCAAGTTGCAGTTATATCTGTGGTTGTGTACACATGTAAAAGTGAAAAAAGATCAATGGTTTGTGTCCAATAGTAAAAGTGATTGTCTCAGATCTGTGTCTCTAAAGACTAGTCCCATTGCTACAAATTGATTTTGAAGAAAGTGCTATTGTTCAGCAGATCAAAAAGGAAGTGAGCTAATTTGGAACTGATTTAAGAATAAAGTATTTCAAATAATCCAAAGTGTTGAATATTCGTAGTTATGCACATCCCCATTCTTCTTTATATAGTAGTGCAGATGAATTTTTGGAGCCAAATATCTGTTTTGATAGGTAACACTAAATTTTGACATATCATCAACTGTAGGGGAAAGGTGATGAAGAAAGGAGAAACATGATGAAGGAATAATTGAAAGAAGATAAGGGGAAGAAGAAATCCACAAGAAATATGTGGATTACTTTTGTTTTACAGTTCTGGACATTAAGTAACATCTCTAATATAAACATTTTAAACTATATAATTAATTTGAACAGATACTTTTACCACTGTTCTTAGTATTTTTGCGTCAATCTAAATGGAAGAACAGTGTGATTACTGAAAGCACTATGCAGATAAAATTAACTTGCATGCTATATAAAAAGCACAACTGGGGAAGAAAAAATTATCATAGCTGTAAGTATTGATAATGGCATCTGATGTTTATAATTACAAAGACTAATTCCAGCCTTCTAACAGTAATAAAAAGCCACTGCTACACCAGACAATTCATGAGACTCATCATTCCTTTACAGCTTACCTGCAGGCAACAGTTTTCTTTATTATAATGGTTAAGATATAAGTGAGATTAGATAAAGGTCAAAACCACTCAGAATTTAATTATCTGTCTCAAATGTCACTGGTTTTAAAAGGATCAATGACCTTATCCCTGGTTGTATGGCATATATCATGCCGCTTGTATAATCCCATTTAATATTATGCAATCGGTTTATATGCTCCTTTATTTGAAAGAGGTTTCTCGAGGGAATTATTCTATCCTCTTATAATTTGAATTTCTCCCTGGCAGATGGCACAGGATGACAAGACAACAACTACTGTCCAAAAATGGAAGGAGAAGTGGGGACAAACCCTGTGTACACAAGCATTAAAGTGCCTTACCAATAAACACAGACCAACAACAATGGAGTAGAATTAGGTAAGCTGATTGCTTTGCTTAGCTCCCCTGTCTTTACTTCCCCTATGGGTAAAATTAATAGTGAATTTCCTGTATTTGCAGGAATATATTGTTTAAAAAAAAATTATAATTATAATTTTTATTTTTACATGAGAGTTGATATGTTATTTTAGCCTTCATTTCAATAGTATTTTATGCTTGTATTACATTTAAATATGTACCAATAAATGCACATTTTCAATATATTTCCCCTATATCAGATTTTTTTTCAAGAAATACTACAGCAGGCACTGACTTTCAGTGAGGTAAATGAATATTAATAAAATTGGTTTATAAATCTGGATGATATAAAGGTTGTATAAGAGAAATACTTTGTAAAAGTGTGTATGATAAAGTCAAAGTGGAAGTGGAAAAGTTTCAGTTACAGTATTAAGAAATGGATGAAAAATGCACAACCATGTTACCATAATGTAATGATCTAATTAATTGTGTATTGATTGCCTAATACAAAACATATCTGTAGAACCATTGCCATTAGAATAAGAGATTGTCAGAGTAATGATATGCACAACTGCTGTGTGAGTCCACTGCAAAACACAAAATGCTTATTTATCAAACATGAATCTTTCTTTTTCTGATTAATCTCACTTGCAGGCTGAACTGCATTCTGTGTTCTTGCATCATTCTAATGTACCATTTATGACGGAGCTATTTTCAGAGATATATGTAATTTTTTTTTTTTTTTACTCAACATTTAGTTTGTATAGTTACTTTAATTAAAGCTGGGAGAAGAACCAGAAATGCATTTCTTCTCAGCATATCAAAGACAATAAGAAAACAAACCTCAAAATTTATAGGCCACAGCATGAAGATCCCACTTCCAGTAACTTCTGATTCAGAGATCTTAGTGAATTTCACAATAGTATATAAGTAAGAACATAACAGATTCTGAAAACCGTTTTCCTATTTTGTTTGAAATCCCCATTAAGCCCACCATAATTTGGCATCTCCTACTTTGATTCCTACTGCAATGACAGCCATAATTCATTTAAATTAATTTAAGATAGCTTTATGATAAGCACTGGCAGTTAATTTACCTAGAAAGCATTTTTACTGTTTTATTGTTAGTGTGGTTCTTAACATCACTTTATTCTGAAAAAACTGGTGTTCATCCAATCAGTCTTCAGGTATGGCTCTGGAGATACCATGAGCTAAAGATCACTCCAGTGGGTAATTTACCCTGGTCACTCCTTTTGAGATGCTTGGAATCCCATGCCAGTAGGTACCAGTGCCAGAGAACAGTCCCAGTAGTCATTTGACTACTATGAATTTACTCTTTTTTGTTAATCACATTCCTCCATGCTGTCTCCTTCAGGCCAGTGCAGCACTCCTGTCTCTGGTTCCAAACACATAGCCTGCAGCATTCTCAGACAGTTTTCTCCTGGAGGTGTATGCAGTGCGAAAGACACAGTGCTCTATACAGATCTTGAATCTTATCAGTTAGCTGGGACAGTTTCACTGAAATTTCATGACGGCAATTTGTTTGCAGAGCAGGACATCTTAACAGGCACAATAGTGGCAAATGACACTGGAATGCAAGTTATTCTAAGCTCTTCTTCATATTTCTGCTGATGTCTTAAAAAATTATGGGACATTTTCTTACTTGATTTCAAGCTATCCTTAATAATCTAGATTCAGTGGCTAGATTAATATAAAAATAAGTATCAGACAGAAGCAGAAGGAAGAAGGGAAAAATAGCTAAAATAGGATAAAATAGGAGGAAAAAATATAGAAATTTTACAGAAGGATACATCAAGAAAAACGGCACAATCAAGAATACATAAAGTGAAATTAATCTATTGCCACAATTAAATGGCAAGAGATTTTACAGTAGACTTCAGTAATTGAATGTTTCTACTTTTACCACATCATTCCAGGGTATAGGAAAGGAGACTGCTGTGTGTTCTTATTCTGAGGAACAAATTTTCATTCTGGCATTTGTGCTAATCTGTACATATGTGTGACTCACACAAATACATTTACTATGTAAAATAATATTTCATACAAAAAGAACAGTATGGAGACCACAGTAAACTGCTAATAAACATAAACCTGTTCTTCTAATGTTGCAAGTCAAAATAAACAGCTTGTAAATCTTGTGACATAATTTGAAGAGGACGATCCTTTTCCCTATTTTTCTGTGAATATGTTTCATTGTTTTAATCAAGGTGCATTAACATACCACAACCTCTAGCATCAAAATTGCCATATATGGCACATTTTTCTCCCACTCTGCAATTGTATTGGGGTTATAAAATTACAACAGAACATTTTGTGCCTTACATGTGTGGGAAGAGGTACTTGTACAGAAACAAACAATTTCTAGTGTATTGGAACAGAGCAATTAATCATAATTCACTACACTTTTTAATGTATAGTTTCACACTTCCGGACTCAATTAAATACCATGTCCACCCATACCAGGAGATAATTACAATTTACAAAATATAAATGAGAATATTAAGAGTGATTTTGTAAGATAAATAAATACTAAACACAAATGTAATTTAATATAACAGAATATTTCAGCTGGGAGGGACCTACAATGATCCAACTACCTGACCAATTCAGGTTTGACAAAAAGTAAAAGCATATTATTAAAATCATGATCCAAATGTCTCTAAACCAATGATAGGTTTGGATCATTGACCACGCTTGTAGAAAAGCTGTTCCAGTGTTTGGTCTCCTTGGTAAAAAAAATGTTTCTTAATGCCAAAACTAAAACTCTCTTGGTACATGTTTGGACCGCTCCCAGGTATTGTATCAATGTATACCAAGTAATACTGTAAGCACACAAATAAATAAACAAATATTTTATTCTCCCAAAGGACAATATTTGAATTCTAAGCAAAAAAGATGAAGAAAATCTCCCAAAACCTGTATTGGAAAAATGCACTTCAGCAATGCAGAAAAAATGGGATCTAGTGAAAACTTTTCTAGCCTCTACATCATGCTTCTTTTTTGTCCTGAAAGCTTTTGCTGCTTTTTTGGCAGTAAGCTTTCAGAACAATATAACTTAGAGGCATGTGTCTTCTTTTTATTTTCATATCTTTCTACCATGTCACAAAGAGAGGAGAATTTCAGCAAAGGAAATAAACACTACAGCTGGTAAATTACTCAAGTATCTCTAGGGGTTTAAGAATCAAATGACCATATACCTACAGGACGCGTTATTTTAACATTTCATACACGTCATTTACCTGACTTCTACAGTTTCAGTGTATAGCTCTGTACAAATTAATTTTCTGGATATGACCTCCCTATCTACTACTGTGAGATGTGCAAATTTTAAACTGCTTTAAAGATTTCTTTTATAGAGTCATAGAATTGTTAAGGTTGGAAAAGACCTCTAAGATCTAGTCTAACCATTAACCTAGCACTGCCACCTGTTCGCCACTAAACCATGTCCCCAAGTGCGACTTCCACACATTTTTTAAACACTTCCAGAGATGATGATTCCAATCCTTCCCTGGGCATCTTGTTCCAATTTTTGATGCCACATAATCAGTAGCTACCATTATCTTTACCATTATTAGTCTCCTCACTAACTATGGAGGAGACATTATATGCTAATAGCAATTAAAGCAGTAAAATAGAAAATGTCTGTCACTCTGACAAAATCAATACATGTTTGATATCCTAATCATTATTTATGTAACCCCATAGGTGTTGTATGCAATATGTAATAGGCAAATAAAAATGTCAGCAGAATCAGCAGCACATAAAATATGGACACAGAGAGCAGAAGACTATAATCTGTTTTTCTAGGCACTGATGAAGGTCATTAATTATCCAATTCTACATCTCCATGCCTTGCTATCACTTTAAGTCACAGACAGCTTGGTAGATAAAACATCTAAAATCCAATCATTATAACACTAGGATTGAGGTCTAGGGACTTTTTGTTTATTTCAATTTATTCTTACATGCCCTGAAGACTGCTTTGTATGGTCATGTTTCTCTTTACAGCAATTCTCTTTATATCCCTCACTGTTTGGAGACAATGGTTTCAGATGAGGAAGACTCTATTTAGAACAATAGTTTCAATCACTGAACTAAGGACTGAATTAGTTATGAAATGTGTACATAGGCATCTGGTAAATTTTGAAAACATTTCTGATGAAACTTAGTGATTCTCTTCAAGTATACTTGACTGGTCCTTCTTTCTGCCTCTCTTGCTGGAAAATTTGAAGAAGGAATCTGACAAAGCCATCATTAGACATTAAAAATGTCCCCATTTGTTTCTTTGATCTTGGCTTTAACATGAGTTATATATCACTTAAACTGAAGCTTGCCTTCATTAGAAAAGAGGTAACCTGAAGATCTGTGACTAGTCAAGTAAGAAAGAGTTGAAAAGAGTGCCTTCAAGTTTTTATTTCCATTTTTGAACTAAAACCTAACAACTTATTAAGTTTTCTTATTCAAGCTGGCAAATAGATTGCATTATTGGAGAGACATATCTCTGAATATGTTTATATTTCTCTCTATGCATATGTTCATATGTGTACATATATAATGCAACTAATTTCATGGAAACTTTTATTCACTGAAAAGAAAGCCAAAAGTTAGTTTTAAATTCTTAAAAATTTGAGATGGTTTTTGTTTATGCAGTATATAGAAGTAAAAATAGCAAGATTTGGACTTGTACTCTGTAAACTGGAAAAATTTGCACAGTAAGTGTTTTGGTAGCTTCAAGCATGGTCACTGGCACGGGTGGTCATGCTGTTCTTCCAGAGAAGATGCTGTATATTAAAGTCTTTTCTTTATTGTAATTAGTGCAAAGAAGTCACTTTTCTATAACATTTGCAGAACAGATGAGTAATATCTGTTGGTCTTGCTAGTGGATTTACAATTTTTGTTGGATAAGTTAACTGCAATAATAGTACAAAAATATTTTGCATTTCTGTCATAACAGAAGCTGCCATTTAATACAGTTGTGAGCATGAGTATAAAAGAAAGTTAAACTGATAGCCCTTAAGAAGGACAAAACTGTATCAGTGAATAATTCATAAACATTTTCTGAAATGAAATACTAACATTTGCTATTTTGCTTAGACAGTGATTAATATGAGCTAGTTTGAGTATTGGCTTTATCTTGAATTTCTTGTAAAATGCTGACACTATGAGACTATAAGAAGCATTTGATCAGATATGGAGTTCAGAAAAGCTTAGGCTTGCTTTTTAAATGCTCTACTTGCCCTCGTTTTGGTCTGCTTTGTTTGTTCTTTAATTTTTTATCTGTGTGTTTCTACTTAAAATTATATAGATCAACTTTTTATGAAAGAAAAGTAGCATATTTTTATGCTCATAATTAACAAGGAAAAGTTGGAAATCTATATTGATTAGTTCTTGTCTCTCTTATTAACCTGAAGAATTTTAAAGTAGTCATTTTCTTTATAAGCAAAGATTTATAAAATAATGTTCTTTAATTGTGCTTCCTAAAGAAAATAATTTCTTTTGAATAAGCAATTTAATATTTCAGCTCTCTTAATACTTCTGCATTTACTAGACCACAGTATCTTTCAGGTTTTGCTTATTTATAAAGTAGCAAAGTAACACACCTTCCACCATTAGAAAAAGCTTCTGAAAGTTTATGATAGCTAAATGCACTTAATATTAGTAAAAAATATTTCTGTGAGTACTAAAATAATATAAATATAACACAAAACTCCTATGTCAAACAGCTTTTATCAAATCAATCACAAGCTCCAACTCAGTGTGGAGAAATGGGTAACTTTCATGAAAACACACACTCCAATATATATTTACATTTATGCTTTTGATTATGATCACTAGCTATCAGTGCAAAATAAATCATTTTCAGATGTATGAAAAGCTAAATCAAGTCAAAATCAAACCTTGCTTTTCACAAAGAGAAATTAAAAATGCATAAGTATGAATTCCTTAGTCAATGGTTACTATTTCTAAGTATATTGAATACAACTTTAAACCCTCCTTTTCTTTGATTTGACCACACAATATAAATTCTAGAAATATTACAATATAAAATATATTATATAAATCCCAAAAGAAACCTATAGAACACAAAAAAAAAAGATATTTTATTCATCATTTTTTGTTCATATTTTTCAATCAGCAAAATATTGGTAATCTTTGTTTTTTATTTCTCAGTGTGAGCAACTGCATCTCTCCTTTCCTTTTTTCGGTACCTTGCCTTGCTTCATTTAATCTCCTCTTTTTGTGTCTTCCCTTACTTCACCTCACCTCCCTATACCTCTTCTGCCCCCAGAATCACTGATGTTTCCCATCAGAAATTAATAAAGACTGTTAATCAAGCTTGTATCAATCAATCTGTAGAGATGTGTACCACAGTGTTTGTAAGTTGAGTTTTTATGGGTTGGTAGAAGAAAAGGCATTATGGTTCTATTTCTCTACAATGAGGTTGTCTATGACTTAATTGGTTTTAAGTCTGGAAGCTTTCTAACCCATCTCTTGTGACTTGAACAGTCCATATCTGCAGTTGAACAGTAACATTTCATCAATACTTTGATCATATATAAGGGCCTTCAATAAATCATGAAACAATCTGATATGCTACAGGAAACACAAATGTTGTCTACTTGGGTTTCTGGAGAATGGACACAAAAAACCAGGGAGATAAGTTTTATGGAAATTTACTTTCCTTTGCATTACCCAAATAGGAGACACTCTGTTTTACCATTTCTTCTTGACCTCTGTTTCCAGGATCTTTTGATCTTTTTCTTTACTCACAATCTTTGTAAGTATTATCTTTGTTGTAATGTATTTAATGGATCTCACCAGGATTCACTGTAAAGCATTTATACCACCGCTGCTTTTCCTGCTTATGAGTCTATTAAAATCCTGCTGTAATACGACTGTTTAAGGAGATATCAGCTCTGGAAAATCAGAAAGCAACATGGTCATTACCCTGTCCTGCGTCTCTTACACGGACTGATGTATAGTCGCAATATTTTACTAACTTTCACTCTTTCAATAAACAATTTACAAATTTCTGTGAATTGCACTTTTATTTACACAATCAGTGTGATAGGATATTCCTTTTTTGATGTATTTGATACTACTTATGTTTTCATTGCAAAAAATAGCTGTGGTGTGTTTTAGGTTTTTTTTCTTCGATATTAAAATATCAATTACTTCTCTCTGCCTACAAGCAGTTCTATATGGTTTTGAAAATTTAGAAACATCTGCTCACTGGCCTATAAGTGTTATAAAATTTGGATATTTAAAGCATCTATTTCTCTACCATCTTAGTAACATAAAAAAATAACTGCAATAAATGTGCTGTTCCCCCAAAAAATGTCTTTAATTCATTAAGAAGATCTCATTCTTATTTTCAAAATGCATAAATACAAATGGGAATAGAGTTTAAGTCAATGGCTGAAAGGCACAAAATTGGCTTTAAAAAACAGTCTACATAGTCTAAGTGACTCCAATTGCCTATGGAATCATGAGAGATCTGTTAGAAATAAGGATGTCTGGACTTGGAATCGGTGCCACTCCCTACGTCTGTTCAGTATGTGCTGGCTTTTATCTACATCTTGTTATATCTTCCTTATTGTCTTTACAAGGATCCAGACTGCTAACTGAGTCACAGAGACTTTCTAGATTAGGTGTAATGAAGTGTCAAGAAACATTTTATGCTAGGTTGGAAATTTACTCCAAAAACTTCACTGTGTTCCTTATTTTTACTTACATTCATAGATGATCCTTCTCACTGCATCAGGGGTTCTCAAATTTCACTAGTTTATGCTAGAGTAATTTTATCATTTGTAACTGTCTGACTCCTAATTTAAACCTGAGTGAAACAAATGTCTTGTCTAACATAACTGCCATCAACAAAGTAGACACCAAATGCAGAAAAAATTCACTTAGATCTTTAGGTACAACAGCATATGCATTGCATTACCATATTTCCAAGGACAACAGTACATGAAGATACAATGTAAAAATCACCAAAACACCTGAATGATAGAAGATTTCAACGAATAAAGACTCTGCACTATGTTTTCTATATTAAATTTTCTTTGGAAGCAAACTTATGCTCTATATTATCAACTAGGGCTGTAGTACTGAGCAAGTATCCTTGTCCAAGCATCTTTCCTTCAACACCAACAAAGTCAAAAGGAAATGAAAAAACTGCAGATTCAAAAGAAACCCCCAAAGCCAACAAACAAATACCACCCCCCCTCTCCAAAATCCCTGCCAAAAAAACTCCAAACAATAAAAAGCACTCCTCAAATGTCAGGATCTCTGTAGACCTGATTAAAGTGTCATTCTTTCAAGAACAGATAGTTCACATAAGAGATAATTATTACAGTGCACTATAAAATGCTACTGATTGAACTATTCAGCAGTGAAGCCCAGACCTGGCTAGTTATAGGTTTTGATCCCATTAAATTCGAATCTGATAGATATCAAGTACTCAGACTTTCATTGTTCTTTTCTCTCTCCAAAACAATATCATCTCAGGAAGCAGTGGTTGATGTCAGCTTCGCCATTTAAATAAATGATCTTGAATCAGAAATGCATGTTCACTCCCAACAGTTAAAAGTTGAGAGTGAATAAACATTCCGAATTCAAGACCATCAAGACAGTATTGCAAATTAGATAGATAGATAGACAGATTTCAATCTTTCTTTGATATGTACAAGCTAATATACTGTGCATCTTATAATAGATACCCTGAGTTCTGAGCATCATATTCAGTGATATACAGTAGTTCACCCTTTGTGAAAGGCAATGAAATATAATATTATAATTATACCTAATTTTTGGAAATTTTTATTTATATGTTTTGTTGGTTTATATTTTGGGTTTTTTTTACTTCTACTCTACCCTTCACATTTATCTGGAACAGTTCACACAGTGTTTATTTAAAATTTCAAAAGAAGTTTGAACCTTACATATGTTGTTGATCACTCACTTATGCAATGCTTTCCATAGATTGACATGAATATGAGGACATATATGATACTGCATGGACCTTCAGCTTTACTCTCCATGCGAAAATAAATATATCTGGAAATATTACCAGAGTATTTCCTCCTTCATTAATCAGCATATGGTTTATTTTGTGGAGAAGAGATGAGCTTTTTCTAATTATCTTCTGAAATACATAGACACTGTAGTCAGCCTGTAGCAAACAATTGTGCACTGGAGTCGAAACCTGAATTACATAAACTGTCCATTCAATATAGGTAAAAAATGTGTGCAATGAAGTGGAGCTATCAAGTAAAATAATGAAGTCTAAATATATCAAACAGCACAGAAATCATCAGTGAATCGGGAATAAAGAGCAGATGATGGAAAGGTCATGGCAATATCACAGTTCTCAGACAGCAGAATCACTGTGTTTGAATTGATGAAAAATTATGGTCACTGTACACTGCTTGAAATTATGTCTAAAGCAACCACTGCTACAGGCAACAGACGACTTTGGGATAGCATGACTTACATATAAAAGAAAGAAATCATGGTGTGCGAGTTCACAGTCACGAAAATTACCATGCATGTTAAAGAAAATAAGAATAAGAGACTGAAATTAATATTTGCCAGTGTGTACAGAATATGGAGCAAATACACTTTTAACATGCTCACATCTCTCTGGTCTTGATTTTACTAATTTTTATGTTAGTTACTGTTTCTTCTTTCCTATATAAATGCAAGTGGGGAAAATCCCACACAATACAGAAAGCACAAAAAATGCCTGTGGAAAAAAGTCACTATGTTTATGGATCCTTTCAGAATTGTTTTTGTGGTAGCTATTAATTTAATCTTGTAGGAAAGTGCTGATTTGTATGGCTTTTGTAAGGGAAACCCATCATAGGCAAGGACTGAGAGCCTTGAGAGCAGCTTCTGAGCACAGAGGTAAAAGAAATAAAGCTTCTCTTGTCTCTTTATCACTACTGCAGAAAGATCCCAGGTCACCCAGCTGCCCTGTGCCATAGCCAGCCTTTGGCCACAGCAGCCAAACCCTTGAGGGTCATGGATGCATTCAGGGCCCTAGCTGAGGCCAAATGTCATATATTGTATGGGGCAAAGGGTTCTAAACCTGGCTGAAATACTGAAGGTCAAGCTGCAAAATGCAGCAACATTTATTAAACTGTCATCTCTACTTCTGTTTCCTCTCTTCCTTTAATAAACAGAGCTTAGAAGACAATGTATAGCAGAGCTGACTACAGGTGGCTAGCTACCCCAGCTCTGAAGTGGCCTCCCTACTGTTTCTTGTAGTCCTTCTGGGTGTGGCTTACACTGTGTGAGAGTTAGTTTGTAGTAAAGACTCTGGTTGCTGCCACCTGGAAATGCAGGAAGCCTATGTGAAAACATTCAAGAGAACAAAACTAATCGTGGTAACTTAGTGACATTGGAATAACAGAGTAACAGGTAGTGAAATAATTGGAAATGTTTTTATGATTAATTCATTTACTGGGAATTCTGCTTGAACCAACCATGTGAAAGAGAAAGACATTCAGTATTGTTTCAAGAATGACTGAGTAGATGGAAAACCCGACATTATTTACAGCATTTATTTGTGTTTATTCAATTAACTGCACTAACAAGGTAAGACAATGTCTCCATTTATTCAGATTTGTGATGAATATGCAAGATTATAAAAAGGGATATAGAAAAAAAATTTATAAAAAGGGTCAATATTGTAAAAAAATCATGAGAATACTAAGCAAATATCTTTCCTAAGAACATTATGTATTGCATTATACATAAGAATAAAAAAGAGATAACATGGATCAGTTCAAAGGGCTGGTCAGTCAATTGATCCCTGTACCTTGCACTAAGGAATTATTCTAAGAAATAAACCAAAAAAAAAAAAAATAAATTAGTGCACCTTAGATTTTTCCAAGAATTTGCAGGTTATGGAATTCTATATCTGGAGACTTCACTCACACCCTTGTACCTATTAAGTAATGATGGATGTTTTCTTGATTAATTTATCCTGTTATTCCTTTAACGCATTTATTCCATTGAGCTCTACAGTAACTGGTGGAAAAGAGTTCTGCAATTAAAGTATAGTGTGTAAAATATGCATCCTTTTATTTATTTCAAGCAAGGTATCTGGTAACTGCATCAGAACTTATTGTGTTAGGAGAAATACTAAATCATAGAATCATAAAGTAATTTAGGTTGGAAAAGACCTTTAAGAACATGGAATCCAACTGTCAGATCAAGTCCAACTTCAATATTATTTTTCTGTGTATTCAAAATGTTATGAATGTATGCCATAACTCACCTTATTTAGCTTTTTTTTCAAGCTGAGAGCTTTCATTTATTTAGTATATCTTACTCATTAAAATGGAAACCAAGTGAAAATAATTAAATTTGAAATCTTTATTGTAAGTTAGGGATATATTTTGCAGTAGTCATTAGTTTTTTCTTGTCAGCATTAAATTTGATCTTTCATTTGGTTACATGGGCTTTCAAAATCATGACACCTTCCCATATTTCATTGTGTTTTGTTTTACTTCTGACTATCCTGAATAAATTTATATATACTGCAAATTTTGCCATTTTTATGTTTGAACAATATGAATGCCCTAGTAATTTATGTATATCCTTGTAGAATCCTATGTATCTCTGTTTCCATTGAGTAATCTGAGCCTTTATTTGTGTAAATAGTTTCCTAGAACTTTACTTTTTCTATTGTGAGAACTTGTTAGGAAGCTTTGATACCACCCTGACCAAATCACCATGCTTCGCCTATTGACACTATCAAAAGACTCCAGCATTTCCCACCCTGACTGTACTCTAAAAGAGAAAACAAAAAAACAACCTATCATAGAAGTATAGGATCATAGAACTATGAGATTTGGAAGGAACCTTAAAGATCGTCTAGTTCAATCCCTCAGCCATGAGCAGGGATGACATTCACTAAATCAGGTTACTTGGGTCCCCTTCTGCCTGGCCTTGAACACTTCCAGGGACGGGATATCCACAACCTCTCTGGAAAACCTACTTCAGTGCATTACCACCCACACAGTAAAGAATTTCTTCCTAACATCTAATCTAAACCTTCCCTCTTTCAGTTTAAAAACTTTGCCTCTTGTGCTGTCACTATCTCTCTGCATAAAAAGTCCCTCTCCTTTCTTTATATAAGCCGTCTCAAAATACTCAAAGGCCACAGTGAGGTTTCCCCGAACACTTCTCTTCTCCAGGCTCAGCAACCACAACTCTCTCAGCCTTCCTGCATAGGAGAGGTGCTCCAGCCCTGTGATGACCTTTGTAGGTCTCCCCTGGACCTACTATAACAGGTTCACATCTTTACTGTGCTGAGGACCCCAGAGCTGGATCTGCTCCCGGTGGAGTCCCATGAGAGTAGACTAGGGTGGGACAGTATCTTACATTGGGTCTATTAATTCTATGATAATACGTTTTAAACAAGATGGTTTGGGTAGTAAACCAGTCATTTAATTGGCTTGTTGTTTTCTGATCACAATAAGCACACAAAAAAAGCCCCACTCTTTTGAGACTGAGATTGATTCAAACAATAAATCCAGTGTGAAAAGTCAACAATTTTTTCATTTAATTTCTTTGTGTGATAGCACTGTGTGTGCTATCTCATTACGATGATCTTAGTTATTGTTTTGAACACAAACAAAAGCATTGAAAAATGTTATTAAAAGGGTATACATAAAACATCTCTTTATATAAACATACATGCTAGTAGACCTCATGCAGCCATATTAGCTTTTCTGACAGATGGGAAATTAACACTGTAAAAGGGAAGAAAAATCAAATGTGATGAAAGTGTAGATATACCTCCACTTACATCAGGAACGATGTGAATTGTTTTTATTTTCCTCAACAAGAGGACATTTCAGAAATATTAGAATGAATTATTTGTCATATTTAGAAAAAAGCTGTATAAGTTTTCTCAAAGTTATTTACACTATCCTTCTTGTCCCAGTTTTCCACTCTCTAATTTATTTGCCTTTTCCTCGTAAAGATGGAAATATAATTATCCCAGGAAGCATTCAAAATTAAATAAACTGGTCAAAATCACAAAGAAATTTAGCAACAAAATCTAATGTCGAAATCCCATCCTGTGAAATATGTGATCAGCAGGCTCCAAAATTATGCTGTAATATCTCACTCTATCACATTATTAACCTAACTCTGACTTCCAGAAGTGTTCATTTGGACTGAGAAATTGCAGAAGTTTATCTCTTCTTTAAATCCTGAAGTTGATCCGATTATAACTATCTTCCCATCTTGAATTTGGCAGTGGTATTAACAAATATATTTTCCAGTATACTTATATGTATATATATTTTTATGTATATGTAATACCAGATAACATGGTTGACTGAGCTCATTGAAAATGTATTAAAATTGTTTTTATGAAAGCATAAGCTTTAACTTTCAAACACCACCAAAAAAAATTGGCTTTATATCTCCCTGCCTCATAGAATGGTTCATTTCACAAAGGTGCTTACACTGTTTTAAGTGATAAAAGAGATCCTATAGATTGAAGAAAAAACATCAGAGCAGGAGATGCACTCTTTAGGCTTCTTGTGCAGGCAGACAGAATGTCAGATATGAACACTGTCCATGAATTTCAGGCAGACTGTACAGCTCTGTTAATGGCCTAAGAAATTTTATTATCATGCTTGAACACAGCCTCAGCCCAAAACTACTAAGGTTCCTGTTTTAGTCAAACATCTAAAACTCCTTTTCTATTGATCAGGAGCTTCAAATAAAACTGCAAGAGAGCTCTGAAAATTTTTGAAGCAGACATTCCTGAACTAGAATTCAGATCTATCAAGAAGACACTCATTTGTGGGAGTCAGGGGGAAAGTGAAATTGCATTAAAATTCTTGAAAAATGAAGAAGTGGTGATGCAGTGAAAACCATAATGTGTTAACTTCAGCAACCTGATTTCCTAAATCAATTGTTTGACTAGTTTGTTTGTTTGCTTTCTGATAGGGCCTGGTTGAGCCCCATGGTTTCACAGCAGCAAGAAATTTACTTGGCCAAAAATCTCTTGGCTTGACATAACCAAAATATAGTTTATCAAGACTAAGAGAGTTCTGATTTTCTGCTCTTCCCTTTCCGTTTTCTATTAATTGAGTAAGATATTTCAAGAAATCAAGTGTTCAGAATTCTGGCTTCCCTTTCCACCATGTAGAGGACTAACTGTCCTTGCCAAGACCCAAGATCTAGAATTGTGGTCTGGCTTAACAAGCAGACCCTATAATTTAGACATTTTCTGTCAATCCCTGCCAAAATTTCTTAAGTGATGATGTTCTTTAGCTCTTGTTCTGAATTAAAAAAAAGAATATTAGTAGAAAGTGAATCATTCTTTCAGATTCACTGAACCTGATTAAGAGATATTTTCTAATTTTGGTTTCTTTTTGAATTTACTGTAAGAATACCAGCAATAAGAATCCTACCAGTATGTTCTTAGTTCATTTTGACAGATTTTTGTTTGTTGCAGTTCACCATTTGCTGATCTTCTCATAAGAAAGGCAAGGACGATGGGGAGGGGGAGTGGGACTCGAATTTTTAAAATGACTTTTCTAAATGCATAACCTAATGTAATCAAAGAATTTTAATATAAATGTTTAAATTTTATTAATAATGATAAAGATATCTTATAAATTAATTTAACATTTCCTTTAGGTTTCTATGTTCTTTCTGGTTCTAAGTTGCTTAATAAGAAAATACCTAAAAAGATCCCATTTCTGAACATCAAAATTCCAAGAAAACATAAGAAAAATGACAGTGATGTGCTTGTTATTAGTAATTTTAGAGCAGAGAGGACAGCTCTTTTACATAATGATTCCAAATTTTGAGTAAAGCATAAGAAAGGAATAAAGTAATTAATTGTTGTGAAATTCAAAATACATATCTAAGGACTGCCATTGTCTTTATTTGAAGTCATTATGACAGTTCTGGTCATGAAATGAAATGAAATGAAATTAAACAAAATTAAATTAAATTAAATAAACAGACAAAAAAACCGCAAAACAAATACTAACAACAAGTCAAAACCAAACAAAATGTTACAGAATGAAAATCAGCAAACATTTCAACCTCTCTTGCCCACATAATTTACAGCCTGAAAAATCCTTCTGAGTAACAATTTAAGGTAAGGTAACAAAACATCATTTTATACAAAGAACATTTCAGAAAAAGAAGTTCTATTTAAAAGAAAATTGCAACTAAATGTAAGGGAATATTCCAAGATGTGCATCTCAATAGAACATGCCAGACAAATATCTTTATTCTTGATCACTACATTTGTTTTCTAAATTAAAGCATGACCCCTACAAATTATAAAAAACAATACAGACAAAAAATAATCTCTTTTCTTTCTAAAACATATTATTTTCACAGATACCTGAATCATAAACAGCAGATTTAACAGATAGCTGATCAAGCTGTTTCATTTGTGAAAAGGAAAGAATGGTTATGGATCATACCTAGTTTTGATTTGTATAATAAAGAGAAAATCATGGGAGAAACTTCTTCCTGTGGAAAGTCAGAACCCTAAAGTTTCCTTGGTTTGTTTCTAGCCACACTTTTACCAGGAAGTTGACTTATCAAAACTGCATTTTTGAAAGTGGGAAGAAATGAGTGACTCATGTTCTACACTGTTAATGGTTTTGGTTTTTTCTCATCTGTGAAGCAGAAGTACAAGATTTGTGCTGCTGGATGTTCATTTGTGTGATGATGATTCACACAGGGATGAGAAAAGCTGCAAGTACAGTGCCTCAGGAGAGACCCAGAGGCTCAATGCTCTGTTAAAGCTGTGATGGAGATACATGCCCTGAAGACCCAGAGAGGACTGAATGGAGTCTGTTGCAAAAAAGGAGACAATGAAAGCTGGTGGACCAAACAGGTTGTAGGAAAGGAAAATATTTGCTTTCCAGTTACTCTTTAAAATTCTTATTAGTTTTTGATTAGGGTGATTTGAATTTTCTCTGTATCAAAGGTTACTTAGTTCTAATTCATACTCTGATAAAAGTCTGTATAAATTCAAAGACTAATTCATGTTACTGGAATACTCATTGTAAAGAAAGGGGCAGGTAAATCTGCCTCAAGCATTTTATTGTTCAAGGAATTGCCACTCTACAGAGATTTCCTTTCCTGTATAGATTGCAATTCACTCCAGATTGAGCTCTAGACACACAATTAACATAATGCAAAATTTTATTTTCTGTACACTTAACCATTTGCAAATCCAGCTTAGAACATTCAGTGAGAAACAAAAGGTATATATGTAGGAAAGCTGGACAAGAGAGCAAGAAGAAAGAATGTGATTTCTAGATGAAGGTGCAGAAGAAACCATTGGTTATTGTACTATTCATTGGTCTTTTCAACTAAAAAGAAATTAAAGTCTACCAGCTGTAAAAAAAGGTAAAACAGCTGGTGAACTGCATGAATGTTCATCTTGAGGATTATATAATGTCACCAATATATAAGACATAATTTAAAATACACACACCCACCAATATTCTGCGGGACTGACCTCTCAAGGAGATGGGTGGCAAAGTTCCTAATTTAGGCACTCTTGCAAGGTTTACAAATAAAGTAAATGCTGAGCTATGCAGATTGTCATTGCTCAGTCACTTCCTATGTGTAAGCAGATATGTTTTCACTTGGAGGGGACTGTTTTTGAAAAATGAGTTGTCTCTAAAGGGCATGTAACTAAATTTCACTCTGGGTTCTTAAATACCACTTGACTCAAGCACACTGATTTCTTGTTTTTCCTGCAATACATAGATACTTTTGAAACCCTACCTTAGTGTACTGGAAAATTAATAGCTACTAGACAGTCTTCTTTCAATTATACACTCAGCTTTCTTCACAATTACATTGTTCCCTTAATTATATAATTAAAACAAAATCTTTATTTTACCAAAGACAAAGTCATAGATCAAGGTACATGGAAGTTTGTAAAGATACCTTCAGGCATATTTAGTTCTTCAAGAGTTTGGAAATTTCAAAGCTTACACAGCTGTAACTGAACTAATAAAACCTCAATAATGGTCCATTTTAATTGGCCTTCAGCATTCTTAAATTGAAAGCAATTATGGGGAGCTAGAGAACTGAAGTACAGTGTGAGACTTGAATTGTCTCTCTGTATAATTATATACAGAAATATGCTGAATATCCTCTTGCTAGTAAGTGAAGTGCTGAGGAAAAAGAGCTAATCAAAAACCCATATTATAAAGTCAGTCCTTTAGCAAAACCCACAAATTTAATATCAGCAGTTCGTGCACTTGTATGGTAGCAAATGAACTAAAGGTTAATGTATGGCTGAGGAAGTGACCCAAAAGTAATATGACCACATTAGTATGCCACGCACAAAAACATAGTTCATTTTTTTAGGTGCAATGAGATTTTTTTTTTACTTTTTTTCTTTTTTCTAGTAGCATATGAAGATGTCTAGAAGGACAATGATGGAACACGGCATGCTATAACAGCTGACAGATTCATTATGCCATAACTAATAAATTTGTCTGCGTGTATATAGATGTATACATAGAACAAACACCAATTCCATCTCCCAAAAAAGTCTCAAAAGTAGTCTAAGGTGATTCAATGAATTATTTCATTGCTGGGTCTGATAAATTTGGATAGAAACAATACCTCTGGCTGATCTCAACAAATAGCACCTTGTTTTGCAAACCTGCTCCGATTAGCTATTTCTGTTCATTGCAAAGTCAGAGGTAGAAGTCCATGGAAGAATAATCATCAGGAAACAGATTGTTGACAGGTTTGGGGGTTTAAGCATGAAGAATGAACACTTTAGATCAGTTCAGTATGATACAAATTTTCAGTTCAGAAATTTTTCAACTGCACTGATTTCTTTAATTAACTGTTATTCAAGTAAGCATAAAACCACAGCATCACAGAATTGTGGTGTGGGAAGAGAGATTTGAGATCTTTTGATCCAACTTCAGTTCAGCTAAGTCAGGTTGCTCAGAATTGTGTCTACTCAGATGTTCAATACTTCCAAGGATGGAGACTCCATGACCAGCAAAAATAGTGTATTTAGCTATGCTTAACATATTTAGAGGAACCAGAAAGGGAAGTTCTAGGACACTGCCTAGAAATTACCATCTTCATATGCCTTTAGCAGTTCCTTGCAGACCAGTGGCTGTTCTAGCTACTACTAGCTACTACTCAGAACTTGAGTTTAGGACATTAAAGACACTTTATGGGCTCTGCCAGGAAGTAAATTTGTTGAAATTTTAATTATTATGATGAAAAGACAATAAGGAAGATCCCTAAGAATGCATACATGAAGTTGTGACTACAGTAAAATTTATTCTTAATTGTTTGGTAATATATTTGAAGTTCTAAAACAGAGAACATAGTCTTTGGTAATACTGAATTCTCAGTGAGAAAATCAGAATTTCATCAATTATTTTTTTCTTTCTTATTAGCATCTGAAGCTTGGGATCAGTGTAAGCTTTACTAAGATGGCAGCTTCTTTGTAAACAAGTACAAGAAGTGGTTGATGCTCTTGTATTCTGTTCTTTTGAACTTCTATGAACTATGAAACTTTCATTGTGGATTTTCTCGCTCATGTTAAAATACACACACACACACACACACATATATGTTTATACATTATGTTCTTTTAGAAGAACTTGAAGACACAAGGGAGGAAATCTGTTTTTTCGTCCTTTGAGCAACTGCACAGAGACCTCTGAAAGTCAGGAGGAAGACTGAACTTCTAAGACCAGTGAAGAATGCTCATATGAAAAACTTTCCAGAACACAGACATCTTGGGAAGTCCCTTTAGCAGCTTTTGAGTATTCACATTAACAAAGAGATGGTGCCAATCCACCTCAAAGCTCTGGAAAAGTATGAATTCTTTAAAACATATAAAGCATCCTTTTAATTTTTTTTATTTTAGTCTTTTTATTTTGGATAACTTTTGTTTGCTATTGATGTTTTAAAATTGTCTTTTTACTTGTGATGAGAACCATGACATAAAAATTATTTTTGGAAACAGTTTTAAATTCCACGTTTCATGCAAGAGCAGAAGCTAAATCATTCCTTTCAGCTCTATGTTCTCATCCTATGAAACTCCTTGGAACAGTTTAAACCTTAATGCTGCTTAATTCCCGGACCTTCTACTGCATGTTAATTTTCCATATTTTCAAGCTTTTCCACCTACAATTAATTTTAGATGTTGTACTGCTGACCACTAAAGACACATATGAATGCCCAAATCTCAAGCTTCATGTATTGTTGTGACAATGGACATATAACCTATTGTCATGATGGCTAGACACTTGCAAAGAATTTACTTTGTGCTTTATTTTTCTGTTTGAAAGATAGTTCTCTAATTTTACCATACAAATTCTCTCTGTACTCTGTGGAAACATACACGAGATTGATTCATCCTGTTCTGAAATCAGTTTGCAAAATATGTGAGATAATTGCCTCTGAAACAATCCATTACAGAGGCTGTAATGTAAATGATCCCCTAAGACTAGACAGCAAGATTTTAGATAGCTAGAGAAATTACACGGATCTCACACTGACTGTTGGCTTATCCAGAATATCTCATAGTAAGTCTGTCTTCCCAGTCTTTGATTAAAGTTTGGCTGAGATGTGGACAGATTTTTGATTGGGTTTGTTTGCTGGGTTGTTTTGTTTTTTTTTTGGTCTGAGATCTGTGTATGAAAAAATAGTGAGATATGGAAACCCTTTACATGCATTTTAATGAACAGCATAGCATGCTTTCATTTTCATGACAATATTTTTATTCTTTCATTAGCTATTTGAACTCAAATCACACATCAGTAAACCTAATGTCAGGGCATTAATACGAAGATGAATTATATGATTTAGTCATAAACAAATTCTCTTCTGTGTTTTGCTTAACTGACTGATATGTACATGTTACCAAACGCAGATAGATTTTTGCAGATTAAATTGGATGCAAGCCATCTAATTCAGGTAATGCTTCCAAATACATGTAAGTATTGGCATCTTCTGCCACCAGCATTATGAATTAATTTCCTTACATATTATTGAACTCAGCAATTAACAAGCTCTGTAATCAAAAGTCTACTTCCATGAAGAGTTTGATGTATAGTTGAAAAAAATGAACGTTCCGAGTTTTGGAAACAGAAATCAGCCTTTATTTTAATCCTATTTTCATATTATATCCACATTAGAATGCATTATTTGGAATACCTTCTTCAAGCATCTAAATAACAGTTGTTTACAGCTGCACTGACTATGAGATCTCCTACCAATTTTAATGTCTTTGAGTTCTGAAAAATTATGTGGTGATTTTAAGACCAGGGCAGAATTTTCTTGGATGAAAAAACCAAAATGATTCACTAGGAATCCTTTACAATAAGGTGTTTACTCTCTGTATCAGAAAGCAATTCAGCTCTGCATAGCTTAAGAAAGGTGTTTGGAGTTCGGGGGGCATTGTTTTGTTTTGTTTTGTTTTACTTTGTTTTTCTTTTTCTTTAGTCTACATTATAATAATGCTAAATCCTAAATAAAACTCATGATGCTGCCATAACAAGAGACTGCTCTTGCTCTCAAATTTCTTAAGCAATATATCATCTTAAGAAGTCTTTCCTTACTTTTAGCTGCCAAGGGAAAAGTGTATTTTAGACAAATCACATCTTGACACGTTGTGCCTGGTTAAATTGTGGCAAGACATTAGCAATGTAAAGTATTTTCTGACAGAAAAATCCTAGTCATTGTAGTGTCTTCTTTCTGCTTATTATTATGCCCTCAAACAAATGCATTTTCCTTCTTATCACAGACTTCTTGCTTCCCAGATGATGTCTGGAATTTGTACAACTGCCTTCTCCAGCCTTATTTGACATGAAAGTCTATTATTTTTTACACAATGGCCACCTGATTTTCTCAGATCCTTGCTATGTTTGTGGTTCAACAAGCTGAGGCTGCAGTAGGTGAGGGAATAGCCACTTGACCACTATAGATGTTACAACTGAGATTGATACAATCTCTGAAAGTCCTGAGTCCCAGCATTTTGTATGTTATGTAATGCCTGATGTTTTTGAGTAGTAATGGCAAAATCCTAGTTCCATGGTGAAATTCAGCAAAATTGCTGGCAGAATGTGGACTAATGAAACTATGAAGCTTCATGCCTAAGCTACATCTACATTTACACTTCTGTCATATTCAACAAGTGAGAACATTATTTTCATGGAATGAGTTTATGGATTTGTCATTTAAAATGAGCTAGACAAATTAGACTTTTGCAGGAATGCCCTAATCAGAACTAGGAGACTATAGTTAGAGTTTAGAGAAATGAAAGGATTGTAGTAAAAGTCTTATCTGTGTAGAGATCTTTGTAGCACTTTATTTTAATGGAGCAATGAAAAGCAGAGAAATAAGGCATGTCATAGTGTTTTGTCAAGCCAGTAGTAACATGTAATAAGTCACAAAAGTAAATTCAATGTCAATCATCATTGTAAACCTATTGTTTTCTGTCCTGTAGTCAGGAATTGGTTGCACTTTGAGTTATGTTTAGCACTTTTTTAAAGAAAGATGCATTAATCATTTTGATTCAATCTTTGTTAATCATTGTGATTTCATCTTTGTCAAGACCTTAACCACATATTTGAGTTGCCTGAAGAAGCTGTTAGGTGATATAATTTATGAGAAGACCTAGAGGACAAACACTACAATAATAGTCTTACATGGTATATTTTGTCCTCTCTTTGCTTAAACCTGATTTTACTTTAATAAAATCAGAATAAGTTGTTCAAAAATGTTACATTTTTTAAAATTAAATGTGTATTAGGACATCTGTTTTGGTTTTTACTTATATTTAAAGTAAATAACTTTGAATTATTTATATTTTAAAGTGTTTGATCCTCTTGCACTAATAAGTGCAAGAAGAAACAGAATGTAATTTTAAATATCATGGTAAAGACATTTTAAAATATTTAGATTTTTTTTTTTTACTTACAGGTTCTGTTAATTCAGCATACACAGCGTTTATTTAACAAAGCAATTAATCACTGATCCCCCTTCTGATGACCAGAAAATTTTGCTATTATGCATCTCATAGGAGTATTTGACTTAAAATAGAAAAAAGGATTTTGTGATTTTCATTGATTCCAACATGCTTAGAAGTTAATACTTTTTTTTTCCCAAAAACTTCGATCTGATTTGGGTTTTGTTTACTTGTTATATAGAGTATTATAAAAAATAACTATAAACATTTTGAACAAATGAAGTAGAAGTTTACACTATAATTTTAAGAAAGATTTTTTTTTTAACATCAATCTGGAATAGAAAAACTCAGTAAAACTTTATGATACATGAGACAAATATTGAAATAAAAATTGAAACCATGTTTACTGTATTATTAATTTAAAATATCACTACAGATATCTGATTCGTAAAGCCAGACTAAAGGTTTATTTAAGTTAATAGACTCCTTTTGCAATATTCATTGAATCTTGGATCACATTAATATAAAACAGAGGAGATGGAAGAGAGTACAAATAAAATCTTGGAGTGTGTGAAAGCTTAACAAGTTAAGATTGTCATTAAAGCAATTTTTTTTTCTTAGACCAATACTGCCATAGATCTTCCCTCAAAATACAAGATAGTCAAAACAAGACTCTGTCTCTGTTAAGAACCTAATGTTTCCGTAGCGGACTGTGCAGGAAATCTTCTTCTGATGGAGCTGAACCCAACAGAATTCATTCTGTAAGTTTAAACCAGCAAGTATGAGCAAAAAAAAAAAAAAAAGAACTCCTGATGAAGAAAATTGAGATCAACACAACTAGATTGGGAACACTTTTATAGAGATCAATTCCCACATGGTTTCTAACCGTGGACTACTGAAGACATGCATCAGTCAAAACCAATCCTTGAATATATGACTAATTTGCATCTTAAATATGATTCATTTATTATTAGAGTTTTCAAATAGGGTAAAACGGCTGTAAATTATTGAGAAGGATTGCTACAAGATCTAACATACTTTTATTTCAAAGAGAAGGAGCAGCCTTTTTCATTCGGATAGTGTCTCCTTAGGAAAGTGATATCACATTTCAGCAGACGGATGTATTGCTATAAAATATGGTGTCATCATTTTCTGGAACGTGTGCTGTAATGAAGGGACTATGTAGGTGGTCTTTTTAAGCTCCTAGATGGCAGACTGAGAGTTTTTATTAGCAGCTTCAGAGCCACAAGCAGATTTACCTATATTGTCAAATCATGCACTTCCTGGGACTGGATTCCTAAGTACCGTCACTGAATAGATGAACAAAGAAGAAGCTGAATTTAGTGGATTTCTGGGGCCCAGAGGTTTCTTTTTCCCACCCTACTTGAACACTGGCAATATCTCTAAGTTCATCTGATAACCAAGGCCAGATCCTGGGCCCTTTGCTTCATAAGTATCTCAGATCTTGTGCTTTTGTAGATGCATGTCTCCCTTAATTAACAGCTTAATTTGCCCCAGCAAATTACACACAAAGAAAAGAGAGAGTGAGGTCAGGCAGAAAAGGTCCAACGTCCAAGCAGACAAGTGTACTGACAAGCAGTTTATTTCAAGATGACCGACTACTTTATTATCCCCTTCTCTACATTTTCTCATTCAGATTGGGATAGTTGTTGCTCTTCCCTTACCTACACTGCCTTTCCTCCCTTTCTGGTTCATCTCTTTCCATTTCTTATCTCACATCCAACAACATTTTGTGGTCTCTCCTGCTAGCTAAGTCTCAGGCCAGTCCCTCAGCACCTGTCTGCATATCCTAGCACACTGTTGCATATCTTAGCTAATAATGAGGCAGAAAAATCACAATCTGAATGAACAAATGATGAAATAAAAGGAAAATATATTGTTGAGGAGTACCAAACAATGCATATCTAAAATATAACTAACTACATACATAATTATAGCCTTTAATGGAAACAACCATACATCATATAACAGATCTTGTAACTGTAGACAGTTCTTGGAAAAGTATAGCTCAGCACTCAGTTACAGTCAAAAATTGAATTAAATAATGTGTAACACATTTGACTGTGTGACGTTAGTTCAATGTTTCATTTTCAAGAATGAAAAAAACCAGCAGAATAGATTCCAGGAAGAAGAAAGAAACTAAATCATGAGAAATTAAGTTAAAGTCAATGACCAGAATTTTCTGTTGTTGTCATTTCTATCTTTCAAAAGAATGTCCCACAAGAGCTTCAGTCTGGTATTTTATCTGGGGGAACCACATATATTTTGCTTCCATCCTCCTAGAACTGTTTTTCCTCTTTATCCTTTCATTCTACTGGCAATAGCTTTTTTTCCTTTTCCACCCTTGGGCCTCTATATTTTCTTTCTCCTTTGCAGCTCCTCTACTAGCCTTTTGACACTACTGTTACAACATAGACCTTCTAAGATTATTATTCTTTTTGTTTCCTTTTTCTGCTTTCAATCATGTTTCAAATAATGTACAATCATATAATTGCAGAATAAAGAGCTTATATATTCTGCCATGTTTAAAGAAAACAACAAAACCCCATACAAAGAAACCTTGTATGAAGTAGCTAACAGCTGTCAGTAGAAGAAAACAAAGAAGAAAGCATGCATGTAAACAATCTAATCTCTGCCTTCTCAATCACAGAATTTATCAAAAAGCAGACTTTCAGATTGTTTGTTACTCGAGCGGGTTAAATTTTCATCTCTTTAGTAGTTTGTTTTTAGTCATATACAGGATGACTTTCCTGCTAGATAAATGCATATTTAAACGTTAGTGAACATTTCTGATAATGAAAAAGCAGACTATGATGCTTTTTTAGTCATTTGTTCATCTGAATTTTCTATCCACATGGATCAGTCAATACAACTTCGACAGCAAGTGCAGTTTTGGGTCAGACTACTTTCCTCCCTGAAGAGAGAGGGTATGGATACAAAGGTTAGAAACTGGGATCTGGATATAAACACATCCCATGATTTTCTACAGGGTCTTGTTCAAATATGCTGTTGTTTTTACAGTTAAGCCCAGTTTAGGCAGTAGATGGTTCCAGTCATTTTTATCTGTCTTTGACAATTTGCAGATTTATGATTCCAGATATGAAACTTACAAAAACACTTTAAGCTAAAAATTTGAATTGAATTCTCTCCAAAAGATGAGTATATATATATATATATATATATATATGAAATGTTTCTCTGTAAGCAAGATTGAAATGAACCAGGAATTTTAACACTATGGTTCATCACTAAATAAGCATGTGAAATATTCTTATTTAAGAAAGGATTGAGTAGTATTTGTCCTATATATCTTAAAACTGAGAGAAAAAAATTGAATTCTGTACATTTCAGCAGGTGAGAAGGAAATGAGATCCCATTTATCAAACAGACTTACATTAAGCTTTTTACATCTGCTTCTCATCAATCACATCTCTGTCATAGGTAGTGCTGCAAAATTCAATAACTTTGTCATTGAAGACTGCTTGAGGCAATCGAGAGACATTTCCAAATCCACCAATATGCATTCTACATATCACAACAGGGCAAAATATACAATCCCAGAGATATCTTTTTTCTGTCAAACAGATCACCTGAAATTTGTTTATTCAGCTGAGCTTTATAACAGGTAGAAAATAAAGCAGTGAAAGGGAAAAAAATATAAAAAAACATAACCCAGAAACCAACACTCACACTTTCTCCAGGAAAGCTGAGACACAAATTATGAGAAATACAGACTTTTTCTGTTTGATGGCTTGATTTTAGTTTATGAAGAACAACTATTTTTCAGCTGTAGAAAAAACAGAAGCCTGTAAAACTTACACAAATGGCATGCCTTGAATGTAAATATAAGTAAATACACTGAACCAGTGTAACTGGCAATAGTGTATAAACATTTTTTAACGCTGTGATGACACAGCTGCACGACATACGAGCATTTTGGGTAAGTATGTGAGCAATGTAACCACCAAAGAGCAAAGACTTTTGCAGTTGTACTTCAGTAGCATGGAAAAGTATGAGAGAAGCAACATAACTTGCACGATAAACAACAAAGAACAAGATAAGATCAAGGGACTCCAAATGGGCAGGGTATACTGCTGTAAAACCTGGAGCTGGGAGATGATAAAATCAGTAACAGTATTGAAAGCAGATGAGCCCCTCTTCCCTTTTGGCAGTGATAAAGAAGCATAAAAACATCAGACATGAAAAGGAAAGATGGTGAAGAAAACAATCCCATTTCTTTCACTGACAAATCTTCAAAGGCTTAGTACAAATCTAATTACTATAAAAAAAGAAATAAAGAGAAGCAAAGAATTTTAAAGCAAAAAATCTCAGCAGTAGCAGTAAAATTTAATTTGGTATAAATATTTTTCTCAGTTTCTACCCAGTTCTCTTGTTATGTCCATGTTTCCATTGCTTCTTGGAATCCTAATATGTATTCAGTATTGGAATGGTGAGTCATTATCATTCTGGGTAATATCAGGTTGGTGATGATGATTTCTTCCTTCTCATTGTAAGATGTACTTGGCATTATTACATAATTTTTAAGATTTTTACTGTTTACTTTTTCTTCATTGATGTGAAACCTCACATTATGTCTGAATTTATTATATTTTTCTGGTTTACATATATTAGATACCTGCATTTTTTATCCCTGTAAACTCCAAGCCTAATTTTTTTCAGTTCCCAGCTCTGCAGATCACTGACCATTAGTGAGCTGTTTTTACAGCATTAAGATTTTTAGTGCCAGTCTCTGTCCACTCTCTTGTGTCCTACACAAGCACACTGCGTCTTACATTCCTACATTTCAAAATTTTTGTTATTGTACCTTGTCTATATGCCTGTATACTACTACATCTGTATGTTAGATTTGCCAATATTTTACTCTACACAGATACTCCTTTTTAGTGTGGCAATTATTTTGACAATATGCAAATATAAACAAAATTAATCAGTCATAGACACCATTAGAAAAAAATGCTGTTACAAATAAACCAAATGAAAAAAACCACACCTATCAGGTCAAATTCAGAAAAACCCTTATAAACCTTAGTTCTGACACCCTGCAAACCCAGCATAAAGCGCATGGCCTGCAGCCAGCAGCAATGTTATTGTTATTTGCAGGACTAACAAGGAAAACGTGAAGCAGGAAATGTCTCCTACTGAGAAAAAATTGTGGTTCATCCACACCAGAACTGTACAACCCTCAGTAAAACTCTCCAGAGCGCTATTTCCCTTCAGCATTTAGCAATGAGGGTACTCATCCCAGCTTCACTAGGCCTGGGAGCAGATTGTGTGCAACAGCACAGGGCATGAACAGTGCCTGCACCATAGCCTTTGTCTCTCTCCAAATTACGGAGGTGTGCATATGTTCATTTTGACTCAGTGGGAAAGGCAATGTACAGGAGAAAGGCAGAAGTTCCCAGCATCACACCTAAACTCTGATTTCACTGAGAAGTGAATGATGACATTTCAGAAATTTCAGAAAATAAAAATGTTGAGGGTTTTTATTTACTTAGGTTTGATTGGATGCATGCTTTTAGATGTTTTGGTTGGTTGGTTGGATTTTGGGTTTGTTTTTTTTGTTTTCCCAAAAGTCTTTCTCGTCATTTCTGTCATTGACTTCTTTGTTAAAGGCTTTGAATACATTTTTCCACAGAATTTCTGTTGGTTTGGTTTTAGTTCTTAAAGACAATAAAATCCAACTTAAACTCATTAAGATGTAGGCATCCTGTGACATATTTTACTACTGTTCTTCTTCTTTAGTTACGTCTAAGCTACTTGAATGTCACAGACACAGCAAGTAAAAGGGTCAAAAAGAATAGTCTTGTCTGAAGTATCTCTGCATGTCATATCAGTAAACTTCCATATGATCACAAATATCAGAGCCTTACATCAATGATACACACATCTCAGGGTTTTTTAAATATTTCATTTCCAGTCCCATTCAGTTTATAAGTGTGAAGGCTGAGGAAACCTCTCAGAAATTTCTTAGCTCAACCTAATAGAATAAAATGGAACACTGTCACGTTAAAATTTGATTTTGATGTCCCCTATCCCTTGCTAAAGAATTATGATGATGGTTCTACAGAATATCAAACAGAAGGTTAATTAGTTTTAATGCCAACAGTTTACTGACAAGTGAGACCTTTAAGTCTGCCACTCTGTTTGGAACATTTGACTATATTTGGAGCAGGTTATCTTCCTATGAGATCAAAGAAGACAATTTCAAATTCTGGATGGAGTTTTCTTAACAATTTTGTAGCACATCATAAATTATAAATATGCTTTACAAGATCGCTGTGAGGAATTACGGCTCAAATAGCAGTGGAGCTCCCAACAACCTTCTGTTTCTGAGCCTCCTGGTTGTGAACTGACAAACGAGGAGTGAAAGGAGAAGGTTACTTGATTAGATCCCAATTTGATAAGTATAAACTGGTTGACATAGAAAAACTTCCAAAAATATCCATTTTATACCCTATGTAATATGTGACAGTTATAATTGCTTAGAATTTAAGTATGTTTTTGAAATTAATTATACTCCTACCAAAAATATTTTAAAATTCCTATATATAGGATATGTTTACATTTTTAATTGGCAACTTGTAAGACATTTCCTACACCTTTTTTTTTTTGGTTGTTTTTTTTGTTTTGTTTTGTTTTGTTTTGTTTTGGTTGTTTTTTTTTTTTTTTTTTTTT
>VZTJ01001486.1:377079-543405 GCA_013397795.1 Orthonyx spaldingii | reverse complement strand
TGTTTTTTTTTTTTTTGAATTATACAAAGATTGAGAAAAATAGGAAAAATATCATGGAGCATAAAAAATAGACATAATAAAATTCCTAACATTTGGAATACTCATCAAAGTGTAACAGAAGGCTGCCATCTCCTGTATTTGAACTATATATATGGAGATTAATTACAATTCATAAGTGATGCCATAATTTGCCAAGTTGACTAGATGTGGAAAAATCTGTAGCCTACAATTCAAAAAGAAATGGTCTATTCATTCCAAGTCAGTGATAATCACAGAAAATCAGAACAATGGAAGGAAGAAAATACCTTGCAGTTCCATTCTTTCCTTATACATTAAAGATGTAATTGGTTGATTATTTGCTATATCATCTTTCTGGAAGCACTCAGATATTTTTAAGTATGCATGAATCAAGTTGTGCAACTGAGCTCTCTTCCCCTAAAATTCTTGGCTGACTGGAAACTCACAATCACTTCTGCTACCACCACAGCAGATTTTCTGTCATCTTGAGAAATACAGAACTTACAATGTCAGCATATGTGATGCTTTCACATTGTTCTGGCAAGGCATTACCATTGAGCATATCTCCATAAAATCTCCATTTTCATAATAAAATAGTAGCAATGCACAAGGATCTAAAATTTAGACATTTTCAAAGAATGTTTAATACAGAGTTATTTTTAATTAAAAATGTTGGAAGACTGTTTTCTGTTCCTCTATGTAAATATTACTATACAGAGCCACCAGACAGAGCTCATCTCTATTTATTTTCATGTATGTATTTCAGGTGTATTAATCAAAAGCTTGCATGCAAGGCCATTTGTGGAACAGAATATATAAATACCCTTGAAAGGTAAAAAGAACATCTCAAAGAATGTTGATCTGTTTCAAGGTCTCTTACTCAACTTTATATAAAACCTCAGATCTCAGTTGAAGTGAATGGCATTCCACATCAACTTATAAATCATCAATTTATTACAGTCTCCAAAAGAATGAGCAGGTTTTTCTTTCAGGTTGGATTTCAATAAGTATTTACTGAATGATGAGGGCTTGGAAAATTCCATTCAATAACATTATGTTTCCCTATGTGATTCAAGAGCATAAATGTCTTTCCTATATGTACCTGCTTTCTTGTTTTGTTCCTCTACAATTCTAATTCCAATATTCTTATTTAAGTCTTCTAGGTGGAGTGCCTTGCCTGGTGAAATTCATACTATATATGTCACAAAAATGGTTACTTTTCTAGTTCCTGAATGACCCTTTTAGGTAGTGAAAGCATTAGAATTTACAGAAACATCTCTTTAGTGACCCTCAGGCAACCTACAGCTTTTCTTTGCCATTTGAGAGATGTTATGTCAGAAATGTTCTCTCATTGTTTCCGGACAGTATAAAATAGAGTTATGGATTGTGTTACAAAATTGTACTAACCTGAAAGATCAGTCATATTTCAGGAACACTGTGAACAATGTCACCACTATTACCTCAGGGGAAGCCACAGGATCAAGGTTAAAAAGCTAAATTGTATAAATAAGTAGGGAAATTGATATCTTTTCATTTGAAAAAGAGAATAAAAAAGAACCTGTACCTATTACAGAAATTAAGGTATGCATAAAAAATAGTGAGATGTTCAAATATAAAATATTATTATTTATGAATGCCATTAGAATGTTGTAGTTTAACCCATCTGGCAATTAAGCCCTGCGCAGCCATTCATTCACTCCCCCACAAAGGTATGTGGAGGAGAATTAGAAGAGTAAAAGAGAGAAAACTCATGGGTTGAATTACAGAGTTTAATAATTTAAAGAAAAAGAAACTGCAAGGGCAAAGAGCAGAGCAAAAATACAAAAAGAGAGGAAAATAAAGCCAAAGAAAACCAAAAAATGCCTAACCTCCCAAATTCTCACCACTAACCACCGATGACTAGCCAGTCCCTGAGCAATAGTAGCCCTCCCCAGACTTCTTCTACCCAGGTTTTATTGGTGAGCATGATGTTATATTGTACTGAATATCCCTTTGGTCAGCGGGGGTCAACTGTTCCAGATGTGTACCTTCCCAGCCTTTTGCCTACCATCAGCCTACTCACTGGCAGGGCAGTGTGAGGAGCAGAAAAGTCCTTGACACTGTGTGCTTGACATTGAGCATTGCTCAGGAATAACTAAAACACCAGAGTGTTATCAAAATTATTTCCAGCACAAATCTAAAACCTAGCCCAATACTTACTGTGAAGAAACTTAATTCTATCCCAGCCAAAAACAGTACAATAAGAAATTGAGATTATGGAACAGGAGATCCAGATCTTATTTACCTATTAGGCATCCAAGAGAGCAACATCAGAACAAGTAAATAATGAGGACTGCCCAGTAGAGTTTAAATCTAAGGCAGAGATATATGATCTAGTCCTCCATGTGTTACTGGTGACAGGTGAAACATTTCTGAAAGAACGTGCCACAGGGTTTCATACAGTCAGAATGGCCCAAGTGGACTAAAATTAATGAACAAATTTTCCCTCTGGAGTCTGTTTCAACTGTTGAAGATTTCTTTCTTTGGATATTCATTAGGCATTCAAAAACTTTAATGCAGGCTAAGTATCTATTTTCAGGAAACAATTTTTATTATGAAGTATTTCCATAATAAAACGGAGTCTGACATTAATTTATTCACTACATAATCTCATGCATATTTTTAAAGACATAGATACAGAACTGGGTTATGAGGAACACAAGGACTGATTTTACCTTCTTTCACAATATGATAACTGCATAATTTCTCTTTTTACAAAGCAGAGGTGGAATTCTCACACTATTTTATGAGTGCAATTTCTCTGTCCCATACCAAAACCCTGCCTTCTGTGGGCATGGGCCTCCAGATGTCTCTCACATATAGTGCATCTCTACAAAGATATCACTTCTTGATACTCAGTCACTGACAGACATGCTTTTGTCTCTTTCGATTAATGAACATCTCAGGCAAAATTAACCAAAACTTAATTGACTGCTCCAGGTTGCTGTGCTTTCACTGTAGTCAATGGGAGAGACAATGGTACTCCTAGTTGCAAGTGATTCCCTCTTTCTTAGAAAACTTTTTTAACATGGGATGATTTGCTCTAAGAAATGGCCTTTTTCTTTCTAATGATTAAAAAGCAACCAAACTGCTAGCTCGCATCTGAATTGTACTTCAGCTACTTAAATATAGGTTTCTAGTACCATTACAAAGGTTTTTTGGGTAATTTTCCTAGCCTCTGGCTGCTGCCCCAGAGGAACAGAGATGTCTTCTGTGTTCCTGTCTCTTGAAGTTGTACACAGTCAGAAAGACAGGTAAATTAATTTTTAACATTTTACAGGAAATACCTTGAACTAAAATTTTAGACCTAAATTCTCTGTGATAGAAGTATTGACTTCAGCTTATCTCAATACTGCAAAATAAAGCTCTGTGTTAGAACTAAGATGTAGAAATGCAGGCTTTAATCTTTCAGTATCCAGGACATACTCATGCTGCTCATGTAATTAATTACAAAATGAAAGTTCAAGTTGTAATAAAATTTGAAGTGGCGTGAATTAGTTCAACAAAATTGAAACTGGGGGACCCTGCTGATATTAGTGAAGTGCAGAAAGTTGGTTTTAATATGTGTCATTCAGCAGACAGATTTTCATTACCTACAATTCCACAGTATTAATCCATTTGAAAGAGACAGACTACTGAAAATTCATGACAGGAAACTCATGTAAGGGCATTTAAAAAAAAGATATAACTTCAATCATGCCAGTCCAGCATCTCTGAATTTAGCAGTGCCCCCTGACTGCAATGAAACAAAACAAACTTGTGCACAACTGCAAAATGTGCAGAAGAAATAAAATTAAAAGGTGTGAGACTGATCTGACTTCTAGGGGTGATAGATGTTTGACCAAATGCAGAAATCTAAAGTGTGAATGCCATGACCAGAGCCTTCTCTGAAATACCCCATGGAGAGAAATTCATCTTGCAAGAACATAAGTCAGGACAGAGGTGAGTCCAGTTCAAAAAGTACGTGCTTCCTTTCACTGACTAGAAATAAACTGAGTACAAAAAAGATGTAAACAACTTAATTAGACATTTAAAATGAGGGGAGATTAAATATATTGCAACGATTTTTTATCATATATTCTTTCCTATTTTTATACACATGCATATATTACTATCTCATAAAATCATGTAATGTATAGAAACAGAATGGTCTGGATTGAGACGTACTTTAAAGATCATCTAGTACCAATCCCTCCTGTCATGGGCAGGAACACCTTCCACTAGACCAGGTTTCTCAAAGCCTCATCTAACCGGCCTTGAACCCTTCCAGGGATGGTGCATCCACAACTTCTCTGGGCAATACATTCCAGTGCCTCACCACTTTCATAGGAAGGAATTTTTTCCTAACATCTAATCTCAACCTATCGCTCTTTCAGCTTAAAGCCATTCCATCTTGTCTTTCACCATCTTGTAAAAGTCCCTCTCCAACTTTCTTATAGGCCTCCTTTAAGTACGTAAAGGCTGCTAGAAGATCTCACCATAGTTTTATCCAGGCTTAACAATCCAAATTCTCTCAGCCTGTCTTCCATCTTAAGTCCAAGGTATACTACATATTGATAATAATACTTACTGTTTAATATTTCACTGTACTGTTATGCATAAGACATTATATGATATATTTTAAATAACATTGAGTTTATGATTACTACTTTGGAAAGTGGTTTTTTTTCAAGAAAATGGGGATTCTTTTTTGTAGCAATGGGCAGACGCCAGGAATCCATCCTGGTGGTCTGACCATTCATAGCGCTGCTTTGTACCTGTCCCTCCCCTGTTCACCCAGGACTGGCCAGATGTCACTGGTCAGTCATTTGCCTATTGGCTCATCTCTCACCTTGCCCTCCCCCGACAGAGGGCATAAGAGATTTGGGTGAGAGACGAGCTGGACCACTCTTGCCGGGTTCACCATCTCACAACTTGTTCTATGCACGAACCTTTGCCCTCTGTGAGGGAAAATAAAGAACACTGATATATACGCAAGTGGTCCGTCTGTCTTTACCGGCAAACAGCTGCCACTGTTCTGCCCTGGACTGGAGCTCCTGGAATAAGAAGCTACTGAGGGCTGGACTCGGTGGTCCAGAGGAGTCCAGAGTCGAAACAGCAAAGATACAGTTTTTTTCCCTATTATTCTTTTCATTGTTTTGTGTTTGAGAAGTGATTTGAGAATCTACATACATATGTTTCGTGCCATATTGCATGCTTTACTTCATCGTATCTGTCCTCCAGCTGTCATTCTAGAAGATTGCATCTCCTGTATGCCTGATATGATATCTCTCAAATCCAAGGAGATTTAACATGGAAATTGATGTATCTGTTCGAATATTCAGTTTTGAACCATGTTTCATATTTTTCTACAATTTTCTTATCATAAAAAAATAGACATGAAATATTTCTCTCATATTTATGAAATGTGGATCAAAATTACTTGAGACTAATAATATGTATGAAGGAAAAAAGATTCTTTTTTGTATTTTCTTCTCTAAAGAATAGATTTGGTTATTCAACTGCTTTATAAACTGTGAAGAACAGATATCTTTTATGTCATGTAGTTGTAACAAACTCAGTCCATGTATCAGATTTTCATCCAAGTCAAAATTATTGAAGAGATATTCTAAAGTCCTATGGCTACTTTTCACCATTGGAAATTAATGGGATTTTTCTCATAGTGTCAGTTACAGCAATAATCAGTGAAGGACATTATTTCAAGTCAGGCCTGGGGTCAAAAAAGCAGAAATTTATTTGAGAGTCTTATTTTCTTGCTGCCTTTTTTAGGAACCAGATATGAAATTATTCAGGACATGACTTTATTTCAAAATGATTAAACACAAATGTAAATTTAAAAAGTATGGGTGCTCACAACCTTGCTTGAAGTATTGCTTAAGTCTCCCTCTACTATGTCATGTACTTTGTATTATTAAATACTTTAGTTTTGAAATGTGATTTTGGGTCATTGGACCTGTTCGTCTTCTGGGACAGATAACCTTGGTTTTTGATTTACTTACACATCTGTATTTGAAAAGGAGAATATTTTTAGGTCTCAAAAGTCCTTTTGTATAACTTTCTTCATGAGAAAGAAGCTGATAATCTAACTTGTGATTTTGTTTTGTTGAAGGTTTTTTATTTTGTCATAATTTTTTTCTATTTTTACTAAAGCTGTCTTTCAGTTCAAACAGTATTTTTATGTAATTATAGACATCAATCATATTCTTCCTTAGCATTTGTTTTCCTGTTCTGAACAAGCCAAATTATGTTATTTTCTGATTGTAAAATTCCATTTCATACTATTAATCTTTCTCTGTACTAGCTAAGTTTGAGTTCATTCTTTGTGAACAATGGATGGACTAGAACTATATACTGTACTTTCTATAAAGGCCCAATAAAACTTTGAACAGACAACAAACCCACTTTAATCTATCTTGTTGGAAAAAAAATAATTACATATTAATTCATCATTCCCTTATCACACACTGATGAAATCCCTAATTAGACAATTTTCTTTTCCAGTATTTATTTAATAATAAGGTCATGGTTTTTATTTGACATTTTTGTTAGTAGATCCTTAGTCAACAATTTTACTACCTCTATTTTTTCATTTAATTGTGTTTAATGTTTGCAATTTTTTTTTTTTTATCTGTGGTATATTAATCTTTTATACTGACAAGTATCCACAATGAGTTTCAAAAAAGCAAATTTCATTTGCACATATCCAAATCTTATTCCAAGGTAATTCAGGGGATATTTGTTCATTTTTGCTAGTTATTTCACTCCTTCCAGTATTACCTGTTTCTATCTTCCTATGAGACAGCCATCAACCACTCTGCAAGTTGTCCATTATTTCTTATCTTTTTCTAATTCCATGTGATACTATAGCAAATATTTCACTGTCTTGGAGGAAAAAGTGATCTACCACATTTCCTGCAGCTCAAAACAATTTTGTTTATCACAGAAACTTCATGTTAGTTCCGTATGATGTACCTCTGCTAAAATCAACAGAATTTTACAAAGAATTATATTTTTATACATCTGCCTTAGATTTTTCTTATCTTAAATACTAATGCTGAATCTTTGCACTACAATAAAAGGAGTAGCAAATTTTCCTATTTTTTGCCTAGTATTGTTTCTGATACTCTTGAATCATGTGGCACTTGTCAGCTTTATAGTTGGGTCAAAAATCTGCTTCTGAACTTATTAACAATGAATGTGCAGTGTTAACCCATTATGTTATGCTCCTTTTGGATCTGATCTAGCTCATATGTATCTCTTTTAGCTTTTGCATTGTTCCTACCTCCCATTTGTTACTGACTTTCGTGCTCTTAGACAATTAATGACTATAAATTCTTTTTACAGACATGGTAATAATGCCTTTTTAGAGTTCCCTATGCACCAAAATGGCAAAAGATCACAGACAGATATACCCAGCCCTTCTTTTTTCAATGGACTCCCTAATAAAAAGCTCAGGCGTTTAAAAAAAAACCAAACATACAACAAAACTAAAAATAAATCCCAAACAAAGCCCACAACAAAATAAGACATCTCAGTGCTAAACCAAAGGGGGATGAGACACCAATTTGTAAGATTAAAGCCAAGACATTGCTTAGGCCTGTCCCTCTCTCTCTGAGACACATCTTTGAGAAAGGTTGATTCAGTGGTCCAAACAAGCAGGAATTGCACTAATACCTTAAATAATGAGAAAATGGTTCCTGGGTATCTTTTATTTAGCAATGTAAATTGTAATAAATAGAAGAAAGGAAAGGAAGGGGCTTTCATACAACACTTTGCACTGTTTCCTTTCAGGAAGGTCCATGCTTTCAGGCTTGATTTCAGTCAACTCAGTGACTGGCACAGAATTCTACATAGACTACCCTTTTTTTTTTTTTTTTTTCCCATAGGAGATTACTCTTTGAAGCCCTTCTATGCTACTGTTCCCTGTTTTTTTCTGAATTGGAAATCCTTAATCTCCAGTCCTGCCTGACAAAAACCACAATCTTTTGAAATTTCCTCCTTTTCAATACAAATATACTGCTTGCTCTTTCAGAAAATGCACAAATGTTCCTTTCTCCAGAGATAAGAGAGTATTGAAATGTTTACAAAGATATCATCTGTCACACTTGATGTGAATTTCAGGTGCTGGAAAATGCTGTAGGGATTTATACCAAATCAGAGAAATGAAGCAGGTCAATGAAGTTAACATCAAATATATTCACACTAATTATTTCCCATATGAAATATCACCTCTTGCACAGACATATTATGAGTGTTGGATAAAAATCAATAATTTATTGAGATTTTCACATAATGAAGACTTGCTTAGGGAATAACATCGCTCAAGCAGGCTGATAGGTCACTACATGGATTGAAGCAGAAGTCTGGATTGCCTGTGTCCTTGCAACAGCTTCTTCAGCTCAGTCAGGTGAAACTTGGCAAACTGCTGTTCTGCTGAATTTGTGTGATGCACAGTTATATTGGTTCATATAAAAATACATATTCTAGACTTTACAATTCTGTTTATCTATAATTATTTATCAATCTTTTTCTATTTCTGTATCCTTCAAACTTTATTAACAAAGCATTATCATTCATGGGATTGCAGAGAGGAGGAATATTCTTATTTCTTAAGAAGGCAAAGGAAATATTTGTTTGAACAACAGAATAGATTAAAACTTTTATAATAAAAAAAATTGCAAAATAAATTATTTTTCTCTCAGAATGATAAATTACTCACAAAAAGTTTAAGAAAATAATTGGTCTGCCTTTCTCCTCTTTTCTTCTGCACCTACAGGTGCTGATTCTTTCGGGTGCCACAAGAAAGGATCAAACTCTCTCATGTAATATAAGTATTATCGTAAAAAGGGCAATAACCAGGTTTAAAATCTTACATCCCTTCAGATATTAAAATCCCTGAGCTGGTGCAGCATTAGATGAACCTCTTAGTGCGACCATGGCTTGCTGCAAAGGTCCTGTCCAAGGGGACAATTTTGGGCAATATGGTCTTCAGAGGTTTTATAGGATTTTTTAATAAGGCTGTGATAGAAAAGGATGTTTGTATGAGATATTTCCTTGCTTCATGACAAAAGCAAAGATAAGCCAGTGTCAATATCGCTGTTGCCAAGTGGGTGCAGGCTCCAGGTTCTTCCATTACCATCAGAAATCTGGGTTCATATCCTGGGAAGGAATACGGGCAGCACAGTACAATCCAGGAGGTCAACTGATGTGAAATTGTGCCTTCTTAAGTCAGGTGTTATGTGGATCGTTAAATCTGCAAAGTACAACAGTCTTTCAGTCAGAATCACTGTATCTTCTCTAGTTTGTGTGAATGAAAGGCAAAGGGTTCAAAGGAGGATACTGGCAAGAAACATTCAGTCCTGTTACTGAGAAAGAAAAGTTATTTAGTCTTCAGAAGCTCAACTGGAATGTTTTTATCTGCTAGTCAGCTATCTCTTTTTTTTTCCCTTTTAATCTGTTAAATAAAATGAGAACTCAAGCAAATGTAAACATGTCAAGATGAAATTACTGATTATGTAGAAAGAAGTATATGCTATTAGGAAATAATTTAGATTATATCTTTCTGAATAGATATAGAAATAAATTCAATCCCTTCCACCATGGGAGATCTTCTGCATCACAGTAGGCGAATCACTTAATCCTCTCATTTCAAAAGTGGCAATTTATACCACATCCTATACTTTGTATGTCTGACACATTTATGACTTAATTACTGGGATAAATTATGCAGAAATGCTTATCATTTTAGGAAGTGGCTGAAGTTACTGGAAGCTTCAGGGGTAGGGAGAAGAAGGAAAGTACTACAACATATGAAAAGGAAAAAAAACACTGAATGGTAAGTGAATGTGGTTAATTCTGTACCCCGATTATAGCAGATTCTTCTGTAAGAAAAGGGAAAATATATAAAGTCACCTGATGGAAGACTGAATTAGACATATCATGGATGAAGGATGCTCTATCCTAACTCTTTCTGGTTTAAGTTACACTACTGTGCTACAATGGCTTAATAATTACACTTTTTTTCCATTTCTAATGATCCCACAAGAAAAATGGGAAGAAGACTGAAATGCATACTTAGGCTATAGTCAGGGATTTCACATAAGTAATCCCAACCATCACATAAAAAGCCAGATAATGGGAAAAAGATTGCAAGGTATTATATGACAGTCTATTGTGTGACAGAAATATTAGAAAAGATAGTGAATATATGTTAGCATATTCAAGAAAACACTAGTTTCTGACACTTCGAAGAGCATATGTTACAAGCTGTGTTCCCCAGGGGTCAGTACGGGGTCCAGTTTAGTTCATTCCTACTGGGGTGACTGGGGTGACTGGGGTAAAGGGACAGACTGCTCCCTTAGCAGGTTTGCTGTTGTCACAATCCAGTGAGGAGTGGCTGACACACCAGAAGGACTTGCTGTCATTCAGTGGAATCTTGATAGGTTGGATTATTGGGCAGAGAGAAACTTAATGAAGGTCAACAAATGTAACTGTCATGTCCAGCAGCCAGGGAGGAATAACCCCACTTACTACTGCAGGTTATGGACTTACCTACTGGAAAGGAGCTCTCTAGAGAAGGGTCTGGGTGTCCTGGTGGACATGGACAAGTTAACCATGACTTCTCAATGTGTCCTCGTTGTCAAGAAGGTCAGTGATATACCAAAGTGTATTCTATAAACAGAAACACAGGAAGTTTCATCAGAATATGAGAAAAAACTTTACTGTGAGGGTAGCAGAGCACAAGAACAGACTGCCCAATTATGGCAGTTATATCTGCTTTTGGTTATTCTATTCTCATTAACATGTCCTTAGCCTGAGATATTACTGTCTTCCTAATAGAGAAAGTAAAATGTCCTTTCTTTCTCAGATTATCATATACCAAGAACACTTAGGTAATACACCTAAATTCTAATCCTGTTGTAAAGGAATTGTGTTTGTAAACATTACTCATTGTTTACATTTAATTCAATGAATCAATAATGTAATTTGCTACAATCCATCTAAAATGAAAGAAGAGAATGTAAACTTTGATTTTTATCTGACTTGCCCACTGTGTGCTACAATGAATAATTCTATTAACAGAAGAGGTATAATTCAAAATTTAGCTGTTAACATAAAATTCTAAAATAAAAAATTGGGAAATGTTTTCAATAATATTTTACATTCCTTTCCTATTCCTGGCAAAAGGAGTATTTTGAGAAAAAGGAGACAAAGTTTTTGTTTTGGTTTGGTTTGGTTTGGTTTGGTTTGGTTTTTTTGGTGGTTTTTTTTTTTGTTGGTTTTTTTTTTTTAAGCAATTTGAAGCAATTTGAATGAGATTTTCTTTTTTCTTTATACTTCTTGGAAGAGGAAAACATTGCAGGCAGTGGATTCAAAGAATTTAGACATGTCTTTAGAATTAGGACTGAAATAGTTCAACTACTTAAAACGACTTAGCATTTTAGATTTAAAATTTCAAAGATCTGGATTCAAATCTATAATTTTTGATTTAGTCAAATGGATATTCAAGAATATATACATATATATGTCCTTGTGTTCTCTTGCTGTTGTACAGTTTCATCACTTCTTTACTTTGCCCTTCACATAAAAACAAATTTGTTCACATAATAATCTATAACATTTCTCTTGAGTACAACATTGTTAATGATAGGCAAGGAAATAATTACAGGTTTGCAAATTTCTTTAACAATTTAACAGTAACTGTAGAATATTACTTCATCAGTTATTCCTTCAGGTGGTGTTAGACTACTAAGGAGTATAAAAATCAAGGTTATTTCCCTTAGTTAAAATACTTAAATTTGTACTGGACTTTAATTCTTCATAGTACACAGAGGAACAAGCCATCAAACTTGGTCCAAAACACAGACTATTGCAAACTGGGATTAGATGCATGAATTATTACCATGGTTTAACTACAGCTATCAACTAAGCATCACACATCTACTTGCTCACTCACTACCCCTCTCCCCAAGCAGGATGGAGGCCAGAGAATAGGAAAAATAAAAGTGAGAAAACACGTGGGTTGAAATAAAAAGTTTAGTAATTAAAAAAAAGAAAGAAAACAAAATAGAGAGGAAAATAAAACAGAAATGATACCAATAAAAATAATTGCTACCAACCAGATGATGCCTAGGCAGTACCTAAACAACAGCACTCCACTGTCAATCTCTCCCCCAGTTTTATATGCAGAACATGATGCCATATGGTATGGACTATCCCTTTAGTCAGTTGGGATCAGCTGTCACAGCTGTGTCCCCTTGTCAACTTCTTACACACTCCCAGCCTACTCACTATTGGAGTGGTGTGAGGGGCAGAAAAGGCATTAACCCTGTGTAAGCACTGCTCAGCAGTAAGGAAAAGATTCCTGTTATCAACACTGCTTCCAGCACAAATCCAAAACACAGCCCCATAATAGCTACTATGAAGAAAATGAACTCTATCCCAGTCAAATCCAACACAAGTACTGTTTTTAACTCCAACTATTCCTTTTAACCTCACTTACCATCTTTCTCAGTGGTGGCTTTGTATATGAGAAGTTTTTGTTCTGCTCTTTGCTACCAGTGTTCAACTAAAGAGTTTTCTTTCTTTCAGATTTTTATCAAAATATATTTCTGTTCTTATCAATGTCTTAAGGATTTTAATCAAAGACCTTTTTTAAATAACTGTTCCTAAAGTATTGCTTTAGTCCATCTTAAAACTTCACTTGAGAAATCTTATTAAAATTAGCTTTGTAAGTTAGTGCTAAAATAAAACATTAACTAGACAGACATTTTACATTTCAGGGAACTCTAGCATCACTTCATTGTCCTTTGATCTATCACTTGGTCTATGTACATATTTATATATTGACAGGCAATAATATTTGCTTTATTGATAATACTTACTGTAGCTTTATCATGAAAGAGTCCATGTAAAGAAACACACTTAGAAGTACACACAAGACCTAACACTATAATGGGGGTAATGAATGTGAAATTAAGTCACTGTGTAAAAAACACAACTTTACATAAAGAATGAATATATAATTATGTTCCTATTGATGTGCTAATATGTTAGTCTTCAGATACTTAATTGGAAACGATCAAGGCAACTGCAAATCAAGTAGTTTTAACTGTGTATTTACAACTATAATATCTTTTATTAATTCTTTCAGTAATTTTAGCTTACTTTTTTTTCAGTAATTTATGCTACTTTAGAGGCTGTTTGTCTCTTCTTGGGTTTTTGCAATGTTATTTATTCAGGCCAAGTAATGCTGAATGCAGGCTAAATTTTGGTAGTTCAGACTATGAGACAGAGCTGTCTTCTCTAGTATATATCTGCCTTTCATTTCTAACTTGTGATTGTAGTAGTTTGAAGAAAATTCAAGGAACCATGAGGAGGCAAAATCAGAGCTCCAAGTGATCAGTCTATCACAAAAAATTGTACTTACTGTTCTCTGAAGCCTGACTATATGAGAAACAATGACAGAGCTCACAGTACTTACTTTGCTTCAAAAAAAAATAAGTTTGTGTTAAAGGTTTTTAAAAGTGAGGAAAAGCCGTAGGAAAAATAAATAAATAAATTACTTGCTTTACATTTGTTATTAGGATATACAAATAACATATTACCTCTTATTGTTTTGAGCCATAAACGAAAATGAATGTATCTGTGCAAGATTTATTAAAGTTTTTCAACTTTTTTTGTTTGTAAAAACTGCAAAATTTTTAAAGCAGGTTGTCTTTAACACGTGAGCAGAGGAAGATTGTTCCGTTCATGGATGAACCTTTTAGTAAGGCTGTTAGATCATGTTACCAGTTTCATTTTTTTCCTGGGATGGACACTGCTCACGGATACCAGGGGATTAAAATGAACACACAGACACACATATACTTTATAGACTTATTCTTTGTTTTAAGTATAGAAAGTATCTGATTGATAATTTAGTATACTTTACTTGAGAAAGGAGTAATTCAACAGCAAACATTTGACATATAGGAAAAACAAGCACTGTTTAGTCACTTAAACACAGCAAATTATTTACTATACTGGTATATATTTGCAGTGAGTTTCAATGTGATTTCATGAAGGGTTTTTTTTCCTCCCTCATAAAAATGCTCTTTGGAAATGACATTACAAACCTTTTAGGGTCTTTGAGGCTTGATCCGCTGGATTTGCAAATATTTATTTTTAAATAAATTATTTCTGATATTTCTTGAGGTTTGGGTTTGTTTTGGTTTTTTTACTGGAAAAAAGTTAACAAGTGATAGCATTTGGGGAAAAATTATGGGATTTAGTATTCCTAGATGATTCTTCAATGTTTTTTTCTGTAGTTCAGAGTCCAACTGCATTCACAAAGATAAGATGGATAGTTAAAAATTGAGCTGTGAACCACTGAACCTGGAAATATCACAGCGATAAAACAGCTAAATAGGGAGAGGACAAAATGTAAAGACAATTTACAAAAGGCAGACTTGTTCCATCAGCCTTCTACTCTCTTCCTTTCTAAGCCTTCCTTCTTCTTTATGAACCTGCACACTACTTATGAAGGGAATTTTAAAAATTTGCAGGAAAACGTAGTATGCATTTTTTCAAATTTAACTATTGCATTTACCTTACAATACCGTGTATTTCAATTTTTCATGTGACCCATTACGTAAACACTGCACACGCACAAAAAAACCAAGGCAATGACACTTCCCTCCCCTGCCCCCCTCCAAAAAAAAAGGCAAATAAAATTAACTTGATTGAAACTAAAGTCCCTCTGCAATTTAGAAGAAAAAGGAGTCTGACCAAACTCAAGCTCACTGGAGTATTGCTTACTGCTGGTTTTTAATATCTTCAATTATTTAGAAATAATGCCCTTTCTTTCCTTGAAGAGAGAGTTAGTTGTCCTAATTACCTCTCAGACTACAAAGATGTTTCCCTGAGAAAATTGTGATATATTTCAGTGCTGTTTCTTTGCCAAAATGCTTTTGTACTCTTCTTTGCTAATGCTCTATTAGTTGCAGAAGGTGTCCTTTTCTAACTTATAAAGGTTCTTTCCCCCAAAGCAGAAAATATTCCCTCAGTATAATGAAACATACTATCAGACAAGAATAGCAAATGAAAGTATATATATTAGATATTTGTTCTTTCTGTCTCTAAATCACTGCACACAGTGCAGCATAAGCAATGAGATGCAAGCAAACAATAAATGTCTTTGGTTTTAATAATGAACTATGAATGGAATAGCCAGAAATATCTCTGGGCATACTAGCATTTATAATAATTTTGGCACTTAAAAATATGTTCACTTCAGAGATTTGAATTCAGTAAGAAAAGAAAAAGGGTTCTATGACCTTAAAAAGGAGCCAACTGGAAGCTATAAAAGAGAAAATTATCAAGTATAGAAAAAAATGAATATCAGTTGGACTGCTGAGAAACTGTCTCATTTATGCCATGGAATACTCAGGAAGCTATTGCAAGCATAAATATATTATTTGAAATTTACTGATTTTCTTATAGGCTGATGCATACTAATGCTCTAATTAATCACTGTGATGACTCTCAGAATGTAATTAATTGCAACTAACTTTAGAGGTCTATACTGTGGATATTGTTCACTGTTCTGAACTTTTGATACGTGATTCATCCAACCAGAAATAGACATCTGCTTTGTAAGGAATTAGGTTTGCTTAAAAATGTGTCCATGTGATAGACAGCTATATATAGAGACTTGGGTGACTCCAGAACTCTGTCCTATATGTTGTAGATAAATTTCCATGTCTGTAGAGATGAAAATATATGCTTAATTTACCACAGATGATAACCAAATGCTGTAATATTTTTGCTTCCTAGTAGTGCTTTCTATCCCTCCTTTAACAATACTCGAAACCAACCTCCAACAGCAATCATTTATAACATGAATACTTTAAATTAGCAATTTTGTAGGGAATGCACATGTTCAGTGCTTGTTATGAATTTTTTTTTGTAGAGAGTATTAAAAACTATTTTCTACATACTATTATTTCTTCAAAATACTACTGACACTATATAAAGTATGTTGAAATCTACTGAAATCTACTGAAAACAAGAACAAATGGACCATAAAAAAATTCTTAAAGAACATAAAATTGTGCATATATTTCACTAGATCAATTTATCACTGAAATTTTGCATTCATACATAGTGTTCAGGATTTTGATTATAAATTTAATCAATCCTTGTAAAAAATTCTTTAATTCAGTAGTTGCAACAGCACCCTTTAATTTTATTCTGATATTTATGTCTTTGCATTACTAAGTGAAGTCTGATAAAAAAATCTCATTCATTTAATTTGAAAAAATATTCAGCTATAGGAATAAGCATTTTTGTTCATATATGTTATTACATAATTATTATAAAATTTCTGTTTCTCATTTATATGTCTCTAATACATTAAAATAAATTTATCATCTTGTTACATATATAGATGTGTGTATATACATGTATTTTCTTCCTAACATACACTCTTCTTGATTAAAACTTCTCAAATGATCCTAGCTAGAGGAAATTATTGATCTCATGATGTCTCATATTTTATTTCACATATATTTTTATATAAATGTTTTCTATTTTAATTATATATTTACAATATAACAATTCCTCACATGAGATTGACTGTTTTCCTTCTTACTGCATGAGAATCAAGCAGATAATGATAATTTTCAGTTTTAATTCAGGCATTATACTTAACTCGATCTGCTTTCTTAAATATAGACATCTACTATTATCTACTTTTGAGTATGTTGATGAAAACAAATAATCCTCTTTTTTCCTCTCCCTTTTTTTTGTTACTCAAGAATTTAGGAGTTGATGTTGATATTAAGGTCTAATTTCAAAATCATGGCTGGCTTACATATATGACCATTACTGTTGAGACTCCATATCTTAAAGGTTCTTTTTTTCTTAATTAAAGCCAAGAAAAAAAAAAAAAACAGTGAAGAAGTCCACAGACTTATTTCCTTTCTTAGGATTAAAGCTCTTGATTTAATTTGGGAATTGAAGTTTGGAAGCCATTATGTCAGACCTGCTAATAAAACAAAAATAATGAGGTTTTGTTTTGCTTTGTTTTTAATTTTCATTGACATTGTTGCAGTTGACTAATGAAATTTTAGGAAACTTTGAATGTGAAAAGTAATATAAATCTAGACAAATTGAGTGCCCCTTGACTACAATACAAATTAAAATGAAGCAGCAATTAAAACAACTTTGTACACTTTTTATAAGGTTTTATTGCTAGCAAATTTTCTAACAGAAAATTTAGTAAAAACATAGTTGTTTATATTCAGCCAATCTGCTAGTTATGCCACCTTTATATAGGAACTGGTCAAAATAAAACTTTACTTGTGTCATTTCTACCACCTGTGATACAGTAAGGCAACTGCCATATGCAAAGAAAAACATTTTTAAAGTATTCAATGCCAATGGTCTTATAAAAACAAAACTTTTGTAAACTCAGTAGGTACAAATAATTTAAGATTCTGATTATGATTATTTTTGTTCTTTGCATGACTAAACCTTTAAATGACAACATTTCCGTGTTGTCTTCTATTTGTTATCAACTTTCATAAGCCACTAGGAACACGAAAATTAATTCTTTATATATATTTATATATATTTACAAATACACACAGAATTTTCTATGCTATTCATTCAGATGCAACATTTTTTGAAGTCAAAAATCTATTCTTATGTTGCTCAAAACTGCAATTTTATAAGCATTTTTATCTATAGTTATCTCAACGAACAATGTGATTGAGACACTAGAAGAATTTAGAGTAATCTAGATCTGTTTTATTTAAAATTCTAGAAATATGGCTGTGGATTGATATACTCACAGGGACCTGGGATCAATACCTCAAATTCAATCAGTTCCTTTGCACTATGAAATTGAAATAACTTCTTAATTCAGATCTCTGAATTAGCAATAAAAGTTATATAGGAGCAACAGATAGATTAGGTCTGCTTTTAAAGAAAAGAAAATAACTTAGGTTATGTCTTGCATGAAAACATTAAAATGGTTTTCCTCTCTCTTTATATCATAAAGGAAAGCAAAGGAATCATAAAGGAAACCTTTATCATTAGTTTTACCTCCATTGAACAGTTATTATTCTTTTTCTTATATTGTTGAAGAAGAAGATATTCCAGCATGTGGAATGCTTTTACAGCAAAAATGTTACTAAGTATGAGACAGAGACATTATTGGAAGTTTTAAAAACAGAGACTGATTGTTTAAATGCTTCAGCAAGAAATTATCAACTTTTTTATCAGATTCATAATTGTAACTAATTACACCTTGAAAGCTGTAGGATCTGGTTTATCAGTACTTGCATGGATTAAAACAAAATTGAATTCAACTGTCCTATACTTCACTACTATGCTTAAAGCCTGTTACTTTTTTTTTTTGTGTCAGCTGAGCACTCCTCCCACTGTATACTGTTGTTGCACAATTTACTTAATGTTTTCATGCTCTCGATTTCACCATAATTTCAATAATTTCCATTATTTTCATTGTGTCTTATGAAAGTAGTAGTGATTACTATTACAGTTTAATACAAAGGAGTCAACAATCAAAAACTGATTTCTGCTTATGGTCCAAATTATAAGGTTGTATTCTTCATACAGTTAGGGTCATGTTCCTAAGACAACTAAAACAAGAATCTAGGAAATTCAGAGTTTGGCTATATAAGAAATAAATGGAAGTCAGAAATCTTGAAATTTGCTCTTCCCGGCACTGGGAAGATCCAGATCATCTATTATCAACACCATCAAAAGCAACATGAACTTTTCTCTAAGATACAAGGCTCCTATATTTAGATGCCTAAATGTAGAAATGGATTTCAGCTCATACATCTAAATAGAAAGTGATCTACTCAGTTGTCTAAATACAGGTTTCTAGTGCTTGTTCAGGTGATATATGCTACCCTACTTCAGTTCAGGCTGCATCTTCATCTGGACTTAGGTGTCTTGTAGGACATCTCTAATATATCTTCCAGCCTTAGCTGAAACTGTGTCAGATAACCTAGGGAATGTAAGAGGTGAGCAGACTCATGTTTAGGCACATGATTCAGTGCTTGAGATGTAAAGTCCCAGAACAGAGGGAATAGATGTATAACTCTAGTATCTTATGCCATTTCAGAGAACCAAAGATATTTCACTTTGCCTTCAACTGTCTCTGCTCTCAATTCTATATCCTATCATCAGTACCCTGTGGATGTCTTTGATATCTTAGAAAATATTGGAGAACACAGGATATAAGTGCACAGGCAGCTGAACTGAATATCTGTCAACAGAGTAAATGGACCCTAGAGAATTATTCAGGTGACCAAATATAGATTTCAACAAATACTTTCCCAAGACTTCATTGTCTACAGTGGCTATTACAACTGCTTCCACACTAAGCAGAACTTGATGTGTCCTGACAGAAGCTTATTTTCTTAGAATACAATAGGCTTTTTCAGTTGGAAGTGCTTACAGCAATCACCTGATTCAGCTGCCTGAACACTGTGCTGATCAAGTTAAAGCATGTTATTACAGACTTTGTCTAAATGCCTCTTAAACACTGCCAGATTTTTAACACCAACCACCTCCCTACAAAGCCTGTTCCAGGATTTGCCAGTGCCTCCAGTGAAGAAATGCTTTCTAATGACCAGTCTGGACCAGTTTGGTGCAGTCTTGAACCATTCCCATATGTCTGATCACTGGGTACCAGGGAGAAGAAATCAACACCTCCCTCTCCACTGCGTTGTCAGGAAGCTGTAGAGTGCAATGAGGTCACTGCTCAGCCTCCTTTTCCCCAAACTAGAGAAGTCCAAAGTCCTCAAGCACTCCTCATGGGACATTCCTTCCAACCCTTTCACCAGCTTTGTTGCCATCCTCTGGACATATTCAATTACCTTCACATCCTTCTTAAATTTTGGATCCCAGAACTGCACAGAATATTCAAGGTAAGGCCTCACCAATTCAGAGGGATAATTGATTCTCTTGACCAGCTATCTCCACCTAATCTTCGAACTTTAGCAATATTTTAGGAATCTCCTTAACCATATCAATCTGAAGAAAGGCATGATGTTCAGCCTTTCTATTTCCCAGATATGGGAAAATAGACTTTTAAAAGCTGTACTGAAATTGTTGTTCTAGCTCAAAGTTCAGCTAAAATATAGTCAATTAAGGAATTACTGGGTTTGTGCAGATTAAATTCAATTCTTCAGTTTCAGTTAGCTTTGCTACCAGGTAGGTTTCAATTAGCATTATAGTTTGTAATTGACATAGGAGTTTTAAGGTGCTAGCAGATGCAGTAAAAAGACATCACAGTCTTTGCCATAGCCAAAGTTCACCTCATACAAAAACTTTTAAACCTCTTCTTTTGGCCTCCTGTAACAGACTTTGAAATGAATACATTTACAGTATTGGTATCATAACCCTGTGGATCTGACAATTTTCTAGTGTTATAGTGATTGAACCCATTTCGTGATTGAATTCTTACAAGAAATAGTTCTTTACTTCCATGAGAGTTTCCTCTAACTAAGGTGTCACTAAAAAACCCCAAAACCTCACACTTCTCTCCTAAAATCTAGAACTACATGAGAAAAATGACTGCCAGCTTTGATGTTATCACAAATCAGTGAGAATATTTGTGGCAGATGATGATCTTAGTTGCACACTGTAAACCAAAGGAATCTTCACTAGAATTGTTCTTGTCTGATGCTGCTTCACAGATTCAATTTATCTAGTGCATGATTTATTTTTTATCAACTGTTTTCAATTATGTTTTCTTTTTATCAGCATGAAAATTTTAAAAGCAACATTGGAACTGAACCTGCATACTAGAAACACACACATACAGTGAATGAACTGTAGATTTTAAAAATTATTCAAGGCATTTTAATGTTCAGGGTGTTGCATTATGTATTGCAATGCCATGCAGGCACATCATTTAAAAACTGCAATGTTTCTCCTGCAGTGTTTCCAGCCTTCTTTGACTTGATACTAGTTAAACCACATTGGAAATATCTCTTTCAGATTACAGTACAGTTTTAAAAGAAAGATATTCCCCACACAATATAATTTTCTAAGAGTTAAATCAAAATAGTGTGTACTGTTTTCATTATATTTAATCCTACAGAAGCATGCAAAGACAAATAACAAAAGAAATAGGCCTTGAAAAAATCTACTGAAAAGTCACAACTCCTAATTATATTTTTGATCTGAACTCTGCCTTCATAATGATCTGAACAAAATATTAGATCCTACCTTTTCCAGATTCTGAGATGCTCAATGTTAGAATAAAGTTTTGAATATGAACTAATATTAATTGTTGTCATGGTTTACGAATGGTACTCTCCAATTCAGTGCCCCCACAGAGACTGTCGCAAACCACAGACTGAACTCTCACTCCCCCTTCCATCACCCCTGCTACTGTGACAGGATGGAGTTGAGAATTGGAGGCAGAAAAGGTGAAGATCACAGGTTGCAAAAAGTGATGAGGTAGGAAAACGATCAGTAACAGCAATGATATTAAAACCAAAAGTGTACGAGAGAGCGATTCACATACAAAGTGCTCACTGAGCCCAATCCAGCCCAACCACAGCTGGTGTCATCCCATCACTCTCTCTGGCTTTGTGACTATCGCCACACTACTCTGGCTGCTCCTCCACCAAGTTTTTTCCCAACCAGAAACTACACCCTTTCCATCAGAAGTCAGAGTCCCTTCCCCCTGCCCCCAGGAATGATGTGAGGTGATGTCAAATAACATCTGGATCTTGGCCATGACCCCTCAGCCGTTTTCCCTCTCAGCTACTGGAAAAAATTAATATTGTCCATGGCTGAAACCAGGGTAACTGTAAAAATGTCCTAGATGGAATTATACTAAAAATTATTTTAAAGTAACTAGTAATTTTTCTGGTCTAAGGTATTCATTCTGTGAATAATAATTGTTTAATCATGCCACATTCCTGTAATTGAAAAAAATACCCTATCACCATTAATAATACAATTATTAATTTATTAATTTAAATTGTTTAAAAAAAAAAAAATCTGCCCAGTGTCACTGCACACACTCAACCAACACCAGGGATGTTTTTCAAGACGGGCTTCAGCAATAACAGTATCTACTGCTTCATCATCAGCCTTTTAAAATACAACCTTTTATACCATACAGCAAATCCTCCTCCCCACACCATGATTGGTTAGCTTAGCTGCCCCACCCAGGGTTACAGTTGAAACTCATTTAAATTAATGTTTCCCACAGCCCAGAATGCTTTTCTTAGTATTCCAACAAATGATTTGATCAAAGAAAAAAAATTAATTATATGATTCTCTGTTCCAACTCACCCCTCCAGGAAAAATAATTTGCTAATAATAAACCAAAAAAATAGTGACCTCAATGATTGAATGTGAGAATCAAAACCGCTGGGGACTTGTTGTGTAATATTAAATTTTACACAGTTGCTAAGCTCAAAACTAAATTATCACTCTCCTAAGTCTAATTTTATTAATATATGCAAATCTGAGAGCATATTTATAAGTCAGCAGTCATTTACTTCTCCGAAAAGCTCTATAATTTCAAGTGAACACATCAACACTGGAAACTCTGCATGTTCATAAAACACTGTGAGTTAAATTCCTGGTGGCAACAAGCACTACAGCAAATAAATTCACAGATGCTCCCTTCACAGTGTCACAGAGCTACTCAAGAGGAAATAGATTGTGCAGTGTGTTTTCCTGCTCCTTCAGGAAATTAGTCTTCAGTCGTAACAAACAGCCATTTAACTCTTTCTAGAGACTGGACAATCAAATCAATTGGATGTCCCTTCTTAACATTCAAAACCTCCAAAATTCTTTCAGAAAACAAGGATTATGACTGATTATTACTGCGTAATAATAAATAGGCCTCAAACACATACAGTTAAATAATGAGCTTTCTCTTGAAAGGACAATTTGGTATCTTAACTTCAGACCAAAAACCAGCTCCTAGGATGACAATTTTCGCAGCACTGTAGAATATCCTTTTTCTTACAAAAGCATTAATCATTTAATTGCATCATTACTTGTGATCTTTTATTTTATTTCTATTGACATACAAGAGACAATGTATATACTGATTTTGACAGCATGCAAGTAGACATCAGATAGTGACAGTACTTAATACGAGGGATGAAAAACAACTTACAGTTGGCAAATTTTGCAGTATGTGTCAAAGTGTGGCATCAATTAAAAGATTCATCTCCCAACACTTATGTTAAGTTTCCCATACAACTGAATGACAGATGCTACAGTTGCTAATAGAGTAGTTCTGTGCAATGATTCACTTTTAAAAATTACATCAGATTTTCATTTCCAAGAGTACTGTAAAAGGACACTGATTAGAAGAAAATCTACATTCATTCCACTTCAGTAATTCCTTCCTACAGGCACCAGGGCACAAAGACAATGTCTTCATACCAGTAAATATTGCTAAGAGCCACACTTGGGTGGACAAACTCAGAACTCTTCCCAGGTGCCTACTAAATACTCAAGTAGAGATCTGTCATTCCCTTCAAATACAGGTGGATTAAACTTTCTCCCATGATTATCTATCCCACCAAGTGACCATAGCATCCAGCTACATCTCATTATGTTCATGAAATATATTTTATACAGTAAAATTTTGTTTATTTGAATCTAATTCTTACTATCCACTATTTGAAGATTTTTATGCTGAGAGTAAAACACTCATTAAGTAAGTGCCTTGCACTAGTAAAAAATTCCAGTGTATTAACCTCAATTTTTTTGCTTACTCTTGTTATTTTGCCCTGTAAAATTCTCTCAGGGGAAAAATTATTCCACTGAACATACCCAGAATTCTCCATTTTTATAGTTTTGACCAGTTTGGCAGAGGTGCTATTTTGTGATGAGTTAGCACAAATCACTACACAAAATACATTGACATACAGCAGTGAAGTCACAGCACCTGAAATAATGAGGCAGTATCAACTGTTCCTAGTTGAAAATTTGAAAAAAAACTAGGAAATCTTCCTTTATACACCCACAAGGATTCTCTGTACTCAGTCAAACTACTCACAGTGCTTATAGCTGCCAATTATTTTCAAATTCTTCACATAACAATAGTGATGGAAGTGATTATTCTCCTAACATGTAATGCAGCTACTATTGAAAATTTTATAAGCTGGCCATCCTGTAAGGGTACAGTCTATTCCCCTCCAATATCATATAGTTTAAATATTGGCAGCCGTTCAGAAGAGCACTCTCCCAATAAAGCACTTATTTTTCATTTTTCAGGGACTGATGCATTTTCAGAAATCATAGATAGTTTGTCCTGAAGAAAAGACAGAGTTTGTGCTACTTTTTTCCCAAGTGAAATATAAGGAGGGTGGAATTAAATAAAATTTTTTGGGGGGTAATGCATTGAAGTTTATTTAAGTATGTTTAAAATGGCCTTAAAGCCCATGAAACACAAACAAGAATGAATGCATGTGCCTAAGAGAGACACAGAAAAGCTCATCCTAAATCTTTGGCAATTGAAGCAGTTTATTTCTTCCCTGTTATTTTGGGTTTTTTTAATTACTCAATACATCAAAACATCTAATGTAATGATGAGCAGGAATGAGGAAAATACACTTCTCTATTCTAATTATGTAATCTAATATGGAGGCTTAGCCTTTGACAGTTGCCAGAATCCCACCCAGCCATTTTAATTACTCCCCCTCCTCAAAAGGACAGGGGGAGAAAACAAGATGAAAAGCTTGTAAGTTAAGATAAAGACAAGGAGAATGCTTACCAATTACTGTCATAGGCAAAACAGGTTTAAGTAAGGGAAAATTAATTTAACTTATGTCAATTAAAATAAATCAAAATTTAAAACAACCCTTTCTCTGTCTCAGCCCCAGGCTCAACTAGGCTCCTCTTTTTTCAAGTGCTTAATTATCATCACACAGATTTCTTTTTCATTATACCAAGTTACAACCTCCTGTTTCAATTTGTGGCCACTGTCTCTTGTTCCCTCACTATTCATTTCAGTAAAGAGCCTGACATTGTCAGTAACCTTCCCTTACACACTGGGAAACTACTCTTCAGTTCTCTCACAGCCTTCTTTTCTCCATTTTAAATGAGTCTTGTTTATTAACATTTCCTCACAGCGCAAATGATCCAGCTCCTGGTCATATGGGTGGCTCTCCAATGACCTCACCCCAGGTGATCAACTTCATTCTTGTGCTGCTAAGTTCAAAGCTAGATTCAGAATTCTTGATGCAGCTAATGAGTACCAGGTAAGGTATATTCAGTTTCCCTATCAGGAATATTCAGTTTCCTTATTATATGGATACAGCCTGGTCTGCTGCTCCTTCTTGACCACCAATGCACACTATTTCCTTCTGTTTGACCTACTGTCCACCAAGATCTGTCTCAGCAGGGCTGCAACTCAGTTAGACTCTCTCCACAGTACTCTGTCAAAACTGCTATTATGCTGCACTTGTACATGATCCAAAAGAAAGACCAATGTGCAAAATTGTGTAGAAACGACCCTTTGATAGCTTACTGAATTCCTTGTTACTATTTTATACTTTGATACCTTAATGTAGCCCCTATTGATATTTTTTATAGGACTGTAGGATGGATATTCACCACATCTCACTGTGGAAATATAGAAAAGTAAGATTAGGCTATGCAGAGCTCTCTAGCATAATTTGATATGTTCAAGTTTCAGATTCCAGGAATTCTGTTTCAGGAGCTGTGGGTCTTCAAAATCTGTCATATCTTCTAACTCCTTACAATTTTCTCAGATGCTGCATAGCATCTGAACCAGTACCAGAAATCTGTATTTTAACTGTTAAATTGCATTTGGCTCTGTCTTCAGTCGCTTCAGCACAGTTCATCACATCCTAAATTAAATATCTGTGTTTAGTTAATAAAGTCTTGCACCTCAGATGGATAATTCCCAAAATTTGCAGAATACAGATCAGACAATTCTGTGTCATTAACTTCCCCTTTAAATCCATGCCAAGATTTTAAACCTCAGCGTTTAAGTACTGGGTGATTTAGGGATTGGAACAGCACATTAAACCTTGTCTGCCAAATCTAATAGGAACCTGAAAAGACAGCTAATATAGGTTATGGATACATTTATTCCTCAGAGACTTTTTCTATGTGGAGGAGTTTCTTTCACAAAGATTTTCTTTCATTTGCTTTTTGGCTAGCTGGTTTAATTTTGTCTAGTTAAACACCTGAATTATTACAGATTAGGTTTAATCCTTGGAAAAATAGTATTAGCTTACACTGCTAAGGGGAAAAATTACAAAGATTCAGTAAAGGTCAGATGAACAAGGACAGGTGAAGAAAACTTAATAATCTAATCAAGGCAAATGGACTATGTGGAACCAGCTGATCTAAGACTAACAAAGGTGAACAAGAATATTGTCCCTGATGTGAGTCCACCCAGGAGTAGTCAACCAAAAAGATTCTCTTCACAGAACTCTTTGCAGACTAGAGGTTTATTGCCTATGAGGACCCCAGATTTATGGTATACAGGAGGAAGAATATTTGAGAATTGTGTGGAAATTTACAGAAGAATGTTTAAGGACATTGTGGGGATATTGAAGACTTATGGGATGTTTAGGGCAAAGAGTAAGGAAAGGGAGAGACTGAGGCAGATCAAGGATCAAGAAACTTGGGAAAAAGAAGGGAGAAGGGTATTAAGGGAGGTTTCTTCACTTAGTGTTAACTAGAGAACAGTAACATTTCATTAATGATGTTTCCTATTCCTTTGCATTGAAACTGTGAAGAAAGGGTCTAGTGCACCTTTTGCACTTTTAGGTAATGTAGGGCTTGCTTTTGTGCTGTTTAGATTGTCTAAGACCTGCCTGTGATATGCTGGTTGATGCTACTGTAAGAGAAAAATTTCAATTTTCTGTATCCTTCTCAAGATGTCACAGCTTTTCTGAGTGCTGTTGATGTTTTTATTGATACACATTAAGGCTAGAGAGCCACAAAGGAGCCACAGGAAAGATCCATGGTCAAGCTTTAAATTTTAAATTGCAACCTTATTAGAAAGAACACAGCAAGTCATTAAAACAGGAAAGACTGGGAGATCTGCTAAGGACTTTCTGAAATAGAATGAGATTTTCTTTCATTTCTGCACCACTTCTCTCTTGCAAGTATTTCTAATATTTAGAGTGTTATTAAGAAAGTATCTGCAAATTATTTTAATTTAGTTTGATTTTTTTCCTTCTTTTGGGTGGTTAGGCAAACCCTGACAGTAACATGACATTCTATGCTTTGTAAAAGTTTGCCAAAACTTTTTTGGGTCACCTTAAGCAGTCAGTACCTTAACTGTAGCATATTCTCAATGTTCTAAAGCTAAAACACTACATTCCCTTAGAAAGTTTGTATTGCACAAACCAGGGTAACAGAAAAGTCTTCCAATAACTGCTGGTGACATCAAAGGCTTTCTGGCACACAGAAAGGTCTTAATATGCACACATAAGTCCATGCATATACATGTAAATCAAAGGAAAATCCAACAGCTATTAACATTTCTATACACATATGTTAACTTACTGTAATAGGCATCTGTAATTCCAACTAACTTTATTAGTTTGTTCTTTTAAGGATTCCTGTGAAAAAAAGCTTGATCTACTTATTTATGCCCTCAAAAGCATAAAAGACAGTTAGTAAACTGACATATCAGCTTAATGTTCTAGCTGTGAAAAATATCTAATATTTTCATTTTAAATGGAAGACTTTTCATGCTCTTTTGTGTTTTGAACAAAATCTGGAGTAATCCAGACATGTAACTCTTATTTTTTTCACTTAGTCTTCCCAGAGCTATAGTACAGCAATATTTAGAAAATCATGCAAAGAAGCTTGAAATGTTGTAGCTAACACTGGTATTTCTTCAACATCAAATTGGTTATTTTGTCAATTTTTTTAAAGTTTCTCTCTTTTAGTTTGTCTTAATTTCTCTGCAAGGAAATACATATATTTTCTGAGTTGTAGCTACAAGTGTGGTATCTCTTTTCCCTCAGGAGGGATACCATTTAAACAGTAAATGTCTGATTTATCTAAAGATGCCTATTTATCATTCATGAACAGAACTGGAAAAAAAATTACCCAGGAAGATGACAATTATGTTCTACTACATATCCTTAGGCAGTTTAGATACAAGGAGGTATTTAATGGAATCCACGGTTTCCTTATACAATTTTTTTGTAAATTCAGTATAGATCAAATATATCCTGTTTTGCTTTCCCCTTAGAATATTTTAAACAAATGCTTGAAGCTAAGTATAAGCTTTATTGATTCACTTTTTATTCTGGTTTTATTAACACTGACAATCTCTCATGTCTAGACACCTCTTCTAAAACTAAGGCTGGCATAGTTCTAGAAATCTATTATTCCTTTTTAAAATTATTTTTATTTTTTGCTATGTTTCAGTTTAAAATTTGGCAGTCTCTTACAAAAAATGAGTGTACTGTACTTCTGCTATCAGAAAGAATGTCACTTAGATGTTTCTTGTAACGTTAAATCAGCCTAACCCTTATCTGAACCAAAATCTGTGATTCTATCCGGGGAGTAACACTGAACAAAATTTAATTAAGTAAATGCATTCAGAAATTGATTCATGTCCAGCTAAATTTCTAGTAGCTTATGAATGACTGTATACTTAAATAATGGAAAATATTCCATCCTGCAAATTCTCTGGCAGACTTCTTATTTGCACTGATTGTACTCCATTACCTTTTGAAGTATCAAATCAATATAGTCTGGCAGTCTTTTTTTTTAGTTTGGGGAAGCCTACAGCTTTTGGAGGAAATTATGGCACACCGAAGCAATCCCACATTTGTCCCTTGATTTGACCTCTTCCTTCCTCTATCTTTTCCAGATACATTATTTGTATCTACATATCTCAGACAAAATACTAGGAATGCAACTTTCAAAAATATAAAAAGTATCATAATTAAAATCTCCTATATAGTTAATTCCTTCTGTTGACTAATTTATTTACTAGGTAATTATCATAAATGTTATACTACTGCTAGATAACTTGATAGGAACACAGAGTGACAAAGGCCCTTGGCTGCTGGTGTCTCTTTTGTTTTTTTAGAATATCAACACTGCTTATGTGTTTAAACAACAAAAACAACAAAATTTTGTACATGTTCCCCTAGACCTGGTGGGAAAACAGCTTCTAGTTTTTCCAGAGACTTAGTCAGTAGTGTAGACAGGTCCAAAAAGATAACTGCTTATTTAAAACACTGATATTTATGATGTATGCAAAAGTGAAATGAGTTAATACAAAAAAAGGGGAGAAATGACATACTAGAACCACAGATTCACAGAATTCACAGACTCAAAAAATCACAGAACAGGCCAGGTTGGAAGGCACAACAGTGGGTCATCTAATCCAATGTCCCTGCTCAAGAAGGGTCATCCTAGAGCACACTTGCACAGGATTGCATCCAGATTGTTTTTGAATATCTCCAGTGAGGGAGAACTCAAAACATCTCTGGGCAATCTGTTCCAGTGCATGGTCACTTGCACAGTGAAAAAGTTCTTCCTCATGTTAAGGTGGAACTTGCTGTGTTCCAGTTTCTGCCTGTTGCCTCTTGTCCTATTGCTTGGCACCACTCATTGCCTGGCTCCATCCTCTTGCCACCCTCCCTTCAGTTACTTGTATACATCAATAATATCCCCTATCAGTCATCTCATCCAGGCTAAAATACGCCGACTCCTGCAGTCTTTCCTTACAGGAGGGATGCTCCAGTCCCCTAAACATCTTTATAGGCATCAGCTGGAGCTGCTCCAGGAACTCCATGTCTCTCTGGTACTGAGGAGTCCAGAAGTGGACCCAGAGCTCCAGATGTGGCCTCACTAATGCTGAATAGAGGGACCTCACATGACCTGCTGGCAATTGTAACAGAGTTTTGAAAGCCTTGATCAAGTCAAGGTAGAACAATATCCACTGTTCTCTCATCATCTATCCATCCAGTTGTCTTATCATAGAAGGCAATCAGGTTGGTCAGGCATGATTTCCCTTTGGTGGATCCCTGCTGATTACTCCTGATCACCTTCTTGTTTTCCATGTGCTTAAAGATGTCCTTCAGGATGAGGTGCTCCATCACTTCTCTGGGGATTGAGGTGAGGCTGACAGGCAGATAGTTCCCTGGCTCCTCCTTGCCCTTTTTGAAGACCAGGGTTTGAAAACTATCAATTGGATTAAACAAATTTGCATGAGAAATTTAAGAATGCAAACAAAACTTTTCAGGACTTAACAGTAAATTTAATATTGCACCTTAGGACCTAAATTAGCAGATTTAATTGTTACTCTTAAAGCTAGCTAAACAGAATTCTTTGGCTTTCTGTCTTCACTGCATGCATGAAAGTTGCTTTCTGTTTTGTTTAGCAATCTAATCCACCTAGATCTGGTTTTGAAAGTTATGTGGTATTTTTTCCAATCTCAAATAGCTGATCAGAATAATAAACATGATTCGTCTTTAATGTCATGTATTTCAAATCTACAGTATTAAACCAATGCTGAACTTGGAATAAAAAATAGTGAAGGGAGAAAATTTGTGCTTCACTTTGCTCTTATAATTTAATCAAAATTAATTACAGTAAAATAGGTAATCTCCAAATAGAGGATTAATTTATAATATAATGAAGGTTATATACTTCTATATCAGACTAAAAAAAAAAAAAAAAAAAAAGTTCTGTTGATTAGATGTACCAAAGTAGAACTGAGAAAATTAGTGATAACTACTACTTTTTATTTAGGTGGTGTCCTGTCTCTCTTTTAAGATGAAACATATCACTTGCAGAACACTGCTCAAGACTGTGGCATAACAGACTATACTTGCTGACAGAAGGAAGCTAAACACTAGACTCAAAGGAAACATAGAGAAAGCCGAGAGGAGAACATGTACATGAAAAATAAAATAGGAAAATATATCAGAGACAATAGGGGATTTGAAATAAATTAAACTGAACTCACAGTGAAAATATGGACCATGCCAGCATGGCAGAGACTTGTGCCAGGAAATGCTGAATATAGGATATGTAGCCTACAGTAGAAGATGGAATGGATTTATTTTAATAATCCGGTAACTCAACAGAGCAGCATCTGTCACGAAACGGTCTCATTTCAAGCTGGACTGGACTGTAGATAGATCTACAACTTGAGAGTTACTGTGAAGTATGTATGTATATGTGAATTCTGAACCTATGTAATCACAGCATATTTTTCTGATTAATTTTATCTTTCCAGCCTGTATTGGTTTTAGCGGGGACAGAGTTAAATTTCTTTATAGTAGCTGGTATGGTGCTGTGTTTTGGGTCTGTTACAAAAGCAATGCTGATAACACATCAATGGTTTAGTTACTTCTGAGCAGTGCTTACACAGCATTGAGGACTATCCTGCTTTTCACACTGCCCCACCAGTGAGGAATCTGGGAGTGCACAAGGAGTTGGGAGGGTGACCCCAACAGAACAAAGGGATATTCCATATAATGTGAAGTCAGGGTCAGCAGTAAGAGCTACAGGGGAGGACAAAAGGGTGGGGATTTTCAGATGCCATTTGTCCTCCCAAGTAAGCGTTATGAACGATGGAGCCCTGTTTTCCTGGAGAATGTTGAACAATGTTGATGGGAAGGAGTGAATTTATTCCTTGTTTTGCTTTACATGCACACACAGCATTTTTTTTAGCTATTAACCTATCTTTGTGTCATGTTTTTTACATTTTTCCACTGCTCATTCTCTTCCTCATCCTGCTGTTGGAGAGTGAATGAGCAGCTTTATGGTGCTTAGCTGCCTAAAGAGATTAAATCACAATAGACCCATAACAGTTTTGCAGAGTCTCATGATTGTTGTTCTTTTACACATACATACCAGACACAGTCTATGAAATCTTGCAAATATTCAATAAAATGCATAATTGGTTTATCTTTCAAAACTCATTGAATTGATTCAAATTTTGACTCCTTTAGGTAAATCAGAGATCTTGCTTTTAAGATACACAGCATCATCATACTTAATCTCCTATACTTCTGTTGTTCATCAGTGATTACATTTATAAAGCAAATATTATTTATATTGCAGTTTAGTGTCTCCCCAGGCTATATGAGAGAGTATGACTTATTAATAGGGAAGCTTAGTTTAAACCCATTAGTACAGTAAGTACATTTCTTATTTGGTTCTATGTGTAAACATCAAGCACCAATTTTGGCTTCTTAGCCTCTGGGCTGTTTGATGTGGTATACATGAACACTGCTTATTCATACAGTGCATTTTAAAATGTACATGCCATAGCTAAAATAGGCTAAAACTCAATGATTATTTTGAAACTAACCCACTACAGATTTGCTCCAGACTGCTGTCTTCTATATCACATAAGGCTGGAACTACCATTACTTGCATGTAATAAATTTTTAGCCTTTTGCTTCTGGAAAATAGCTCATTAAGTTGTTCATATTACAAAATTTTCATCCAAATGAATAAATTCATGATAGAGGGACTAAGAGAACAGAGAGCCTTTCCTTCTGCTAAAGTCTGGAGATGTCCCCTATACTGGTGGGTGATGGTAAGATCTCTTCCCTCCTGTTTTAATTTCTTTTAAGATTAGACTTAAGAATGATGATTCTGCAAACCCAAATCAAATGTCCATTTCTTACCCTTCAAAACAACTTGTGCATTCTCACAACAGTTTATAACAGACAATGTATTTAATCTACTTGTTTCTATTTAGCCTATTATTTTTCATAAAGCTGTTTTTGAGCTCTTTTCTATTTCTATATTACAGAAATCAACATCCATTTGCAACCATTCTCTTCACTTTTTTTCTTGTACCACAAGAAAACTGATGTCAAGAACAGCTATATAATTGCTTACATATATAGTCATGTTTTCTGGCTTGAATCTGAAATGTTTTTTAAAGAATGCTACAGGTATCAGTGAACAAGAGAAAATGTATTTTCAGAATACAATTTATACTATAAAACACACTAATATTATCTTTGCAACATTCCCATCAAGAACTTCTGCATAAGTTTTTTTTTTTTTTTCATTCCTTCTCAAAAAAATATATTAATAGCATACCACCTTTGGGTATGTTTTTAATACAAATGATGGAATTAAATGAGATATCTGGAAGTATAAGCATCCTGATATTGAAACAGGAGCTCCAAAATTATGGAAACTTTACCGGAAATAAAATTTGCTGGGGTACTTTTATTTGTTTATTTGGTTTTGTGGTTTTTTATGATTTATAAAAGTGACTGTCTGTGTTCTGTTCTACAATTCACAATGGGAGACTGAAAAAATGTAATTTACACCAGAGACAAATTATCTGTTGATATAATTCCATTAATATCAGTCCCTCTCCTCTCTTTCTGAGTACCAGATGTTGGTAACAGGAGAGCCACACTACCAATGTAAATAATAAGTGTTGTTAACTTGTTTTGTTTCTGTCTTACTGTGATGTAACCAACTAACATAATTTACTTGAACTGTCCTCTGCAGGCATCTCTCTCTGTTCACAGTACAGAACACAAAGGCTTGTAACTCAGAGAATTTTTACTTTAAAATATCTCAAGAGAAGAAAATTCCCTGCTCAAATAGTTTGTTGTCAGGGGGGTGATAAACTTGTGGCAAAACCATTGAAGATCTTATTAGTCAATTAAAGCTAAGTGATAAATGCCATTGATTTTAACACAGGAAGTGTTATTGCTCAGCCCCTTTTAATTACGTTTTTCCTGGTCTTCAATCTAGTAATGCAAAGAAAATTCAAGCTGCAGTGATCCTGAAATTTTTATTGGATAGGAAAATATAAGACAGAAAGACAATCAGCCAGCTTTTCGTGTTTTTTGCTGGTCTTTCTTTGCAGGCAGTAAAGTGACATTTTTCATGGTCTACTCCATATTCATACATTGCCTGCGTGTATTGCTTCTAATTTTATGTGTTAACCAAAAACTTCAGGGACAAATTTTTATGGGTTGTGGCATTTTGGTTTGGGATTTGTTTCTTTATTTCTTTGATTTTGTTTGGTTTGTTTTTTTTTTTCCCCCAGCACTTATTTGGTAACTATGAACTGCTAGATAAAGGCCAATGAAGGTGTGTAAATTTTGTCCTAGGGTAAAGGTATTACCATAAAACAACAAGTTGCAGTAGAAGCAAGTGGTAATACTCAGAAACAGAGGGTGATTATTATTGATCAACCTTACCCTAGGTAATCAAATGTTTGAGAATAGAAATAAAAGCTGTTTTAAATCAGATTATCTACAAGCTATAATACAAGCATGCTGTTGAAAATACTTTCCAAACATAGAGGTAGTGAATAATGGAAAGATATTATGCAAAGAGGTTAAAGAATACATGTCAGTGGAGATTTCAATAGAGCAGGTCAAACATAAAAATTAGATTAAGCATAGAATAGTAACCTTTAGGGAAGACAGTGTCTTGATGACCTTTTAAGAACACGTCATGTCTTATTTTACGTGGTATTAGGATTTTACAGCTAATATTCCATTCAAAATGTTCATCTAACAAACAAACTGATTCTGTCTTCTTCAGGAAGAAGATATTTGAAAAGTCTTAGCTTGTAATGAAATAAAGTATTCAGAAGGCAGCAAAATATTTTTTCCACTAACAGTTTTTCTTACAAAGTATTATCAAATACCATAGCTATTAATGTGATGAAAACAAGATTAAAGGCTTCAAATCCATTTAATTGGAACATAGCATTGAAAATGTATTTTTGTCATTTGACATGACTTTGTCCTTATGAGGAATCTTGTTAATCCAATCCAAATAGCTGGTCTTCATAATTGCAACAGGAAAGGTAATCAGGGCATTAAAGAAGATCAAGAACCTAGAAAAGATTGACAAAGAGATAATTCTTGGGAGGTTAAATAATTTCTCTTAACAAACTATTTTTTTTCACTCAAAGATTTAGAGAAAAAAATCAAACAACAATCAATGAAAAAGAAAAGAATAGTAAGTTTTTTTTTTTAATCTACACTATTATGGGACCCCAAGTGAATGTGTGAAACTTACAGGCAGTAGCTAACTACATAATAGATCAGCGTTCTTTCCTGTCCTACTGACTCCTTCCTACAATATCATTCCAAGTACATCACTGTTCTCATCATAGGTAATATCTGCACCTGAAAGATGGAAGTAAAGATGACAGAAAAAGCTTGAAGGTAGAAGGCATCCAAAGCTTCCACCTTAAAAGAAGAAATATGAATATTTCAGTTAAAATTGAAAATGTCTGCTTTTGCTGATTGAAATATATTTTGCTGATTTTACTTTGATTCAGTTTTTCATGAATAGCATACATGTATTTACAGAGATAAAAAAGTAGTTCAAAATGCTACACCATAATTCTGCTAGAGAAGGAAAGACAGTGCTGAGGCTGTTTAGATATATAACAGTGGATTTTAGGTAAAATAATTTTATAATTAAAAATACTCAACAATATTTTTAATTCATCACATAAAACTTCTGCATCTTTATAATCTATACAACACATATTATTGTTCAATATTATGTATAGTTTGTGTTGTCTTCATCTGTAGCAATTATATTATAGAAAGATGAATGAAATGGAGAAAAAAAATTCTAGTTTTTGTTCTATTTTAAGTAAAAACATAACGTGAATGTACACTGAGGAAAAAAACCCTGGTGATCATGTATCTATTTAATTTCAGAGTGATACTTATATATTTTTTCAACCATTCTAAGATACCTTTTTTAATATTAACATGGCGAAAAGAACAGAAAAATAAGTTTTGAGGAGCAAGACTTTGATGAGGAACCAATTTTCTATGTTGGAAGTTTATAAATCTGAAATCTGAGGCAATCTCATATTGTCCATAGGCATTTGGACACCCAGATCTCTCACATTGTTTTCTGGAACAAGACAACTGAAAGTCATCATTATTTGGATCAATAGTATAAGTAAATAGCTCAGCATTCAAAGTTCTCAATGTGAAAAAGTACTTATTGTTAATGGCTATAAGTATTAAATTTCTCTTAAATATCTAATTTTGCTATTGCCACTATATATTATACTTCCTTAGCACTAGTGCCATTTGTGGCAACAAAATCAGATACTAAGTACATTAGTGCAGGTTTATTTGCAGTATTTTAATATCCCCTGTGTTTCATTTTACATTTGTAGGTACATTTTAATTAAGTGGTACAGGAAAATAGAATCTCTGCACTACCTAAGCGACAGCCTATTCTTTTAGGGGTTTTAAATAACTGTGCATTGTTAAAAATAGAAGTAAAACATTTAAGGTTAGGATTTATTTGTCTTTATAGAATTATTTATAATTATAATATTTTTCCATATTTTTGTTTTCTGAAATCTTATTTTGGGAAAAAGTGATGTTTTTATCTGACATTTTGTTTGTAGGTGTTGTCTGCCTAGTACACTGACTCCTGCCCTCTGGCCCGAGAGGAATATTGAAAATTCTTTTGTATTTTAGGGCAAAATGAATCCTTCTTTCCCATCTCTACAAAGCCTTATGTATCTCGACACCTAGTGTTTTGTGCTATTCTATGTAAAGTGCATTAGAAAGTACTTCACAGCTCCCCCGCTTATATGTGTAGTGTACCATTACCAGACCCCTTTGCTGATCATTGTCAAATCCATGAACAGGTTTCCAAGCAAATATCCTATTTTGAAGTAACAGACTGGAAGATCCGTTTCATCAATACACAGTGGGATGGGCAAGTAACATTCCAATTTAAAACAGGTTAGAATGAAGCACAGTATATTTGTACCTCTGTCAAACTTTTGAAATGCACAAACACAAGAACTGCAAGTTTTGAGGTGCTTCCCACCAGTACACCCGTTAATCAGTAGGCAACTGCAAACAGAATCTGATTTGAAACACACAGCATGAAATATCCCCCAAATGGGGACTCAGCCTAACTGTGTTACCATTTAGATATCCTTCCTTAAAAAAAACAAGTGTCTGTAAACCTATAGATACTCATGCTACCTCCTCTTCTGAAGCATTCTCCCATACGGAGCCTGTCTTTTATTTCAACTGGAGCGTCTTCCTTTCCTCTCCAGGCCCCTGATGCTTCTGTTCAGCTATTTTCAACCTGGAAACATAAACTTTTTTTTGTGACAAGTTTGCTTTTCTTTTATACTTTTTGTTATGCAGCCTCTAGAAAAAAAACAAAACAAAAACAAAAACAAACCTCATGGGCTTTTGCCCATGCAAAAACTACAAAAACTATTTTGGCTTCTCCTAAGAGAAAATCTGTCTTCTTAAAACCAACCAACAACAGACTAAATCTTCAAAGTACTGTGTCTCACTTTAACTTTGTGTTTTAAAATGCCAACTTCTTCACTTATGTCCTCAGACACCACTGATAAACATTGACAGGGAATGTTGCCCAGTACAGGAACTTAAGCATACACACACTCTTCAAAGGTTAAAAGAGTATCTGTCAGAGATTTTGCTTGGTCCAGTTCTGACAGTCAATATTTTCCATGAGTTTAGACTTGGCTTAGAGTAAAAAACATTATCCCATCAGACGTTTGTGTAAATCCACCCTGTTTTGAAATGTGTTTAACAGAATTCATTCGGGCTGTCCCACAGTGATAGGTCTGAGGGCCATTTAATGTGTCATTCTAAATGTAGCCTTCTGCAAAAGAAATGGAAAAGGTCTGTTTCAAGAAGGACATTATTCAAGTTTTCAGAAGACTGTCTGTATTAAAATAAGACTTGTAAAACACAGTAAACAAATAAGAGAGTAGAATTTGCTCTTTTAAGATACATCAGATGCAGAAGGGTGAAGGATTGACAACTGCCTAATTATGGCTTAATAAGAAATGAGCCACAGTCAAAAATACTGCTGTAAGGTCATATACCTCATTTCATAATTCTTATTTTGCAGCAGAATATAACAAAGGTTTGTTTACAAAAGACAATTGAGGACATTTTTCATGCCCTGAAGATATTACCAAGAAAGTATTTCCAACAAAAAACTAATATTATCCAACTCACAGGTACAATTGCAGTAGAAAATGTAGAAGTACTTGGATATACTTGGATTTAAGTAATTGACATTTTACTGAACAAACACCTTTTTTTGGTAATAGGAAGACTTTTTTTACAATAATTTTCCAATCCTACTAAGGACATTATTTTAAATGTGTACAAACAATGGAAAAATAGAGGACATTTTGCTCACTGAAACCAAAAGTTATAATGTATTGTTGGTGTAGATGCTGCAGGATTGAGACAATTAGGATTTTTTACAAGATGTCTTTTTGAACGTACTACTATAATCATTGAATATATCACTTAATCATGCAGCAACAATACTCTACATGTTTACTCGCACCTGGATGTCTGAAATGGTAGGAATGGATCATAAATAATATTTGAAAAAGTTACAAAATTATTTACTGGCCATAAAGAACTTTTTTTATAAAGGCTATTTTTCCTTGCATACTACTAGAAACTTAAAAAATATATATATATATAAAAAAAAGAAAGTCTGTGCAATATTGAAAATATTTAATTGCCAAGTATGTAGGGATAATACAGAACACTGGAAGAACTCAGGGCAAATGACACATGTAATCAAATTTAGAAAAGGAAAAAATAATCCTGAAAAATTTCAACTTACACATTTTAATTTACAATGCAAGTCCTAATTTCTAAATCTTCCAGCTCATTGACAAATTGTCATAATATATTAGATTTATTTGATAATGCTGAATAAGGACTCCATTAATAGTTTTAAATGGTGTTTTTAGTACCAGGATGTTCTTGTACACGTACTTACCAAAGATGTAAAAATGCTTCTCATTAGTCACAAACCACCATAAAATTCAGTATGTCTCTTCCAGTAGACATTTAATGAGAGACATACCATGCTGGCTATATGAGAATTCTGCAGTTCTGCACCGTGAACTGAGAATGATCATAATGTTCTCCACTTAATTAAGCAAGCTGCAGGATCTTTCACTGCTGGTTGAATGTTCCTCACAATGTCAGCACAAATGGTACTTTTTCTAACATCGACTATGCCACTTTCCTCAGCAGTTCATTTTAAAGTATGACCAGTTTATTCCAATAACTCTCTAAAGCGTTATTTCTTATGACAAAAGAGATAGTTAACTTGAACTGGACATTCTTGGGATTCAATAATGCCATTTTCTAAAGGTTGTAAACAAAACAATATCAGGAAGCCTGGAAACAATGTGGAAAGTCTATCTATTTCACTTTTAGGGTAATAAACACTTCAATTATTCATTGACTGAGTAACCTTTCTTGAATTTTTAAATGTTCAGTTTCAAATTATAGTAATTTCACATTTATAAGGAACTGCTTTCACTAGCATTTATCTGCTTTCCTTTCATTTCTCAGGACTTCACAACAGCAGCAGGGAAAAAAACATTTACTCTTTTACTTTAAATAGTGTACTCAATTTGGTGTTTTGATTTTAAGGTCTTCTAAATATTTTATGTAGACTTATTTAATAATAATTTCTGAAACTATTATATTACTTATTTATTCCACAGATGTATTCTAGCTCAAGGGTTTAGGAAAAAATATATGATGTAGCTGTACTTTAGAACTGATGTTGATAGAATTCACATTTAGGGATATGAAAATCGTCTTTGAATTAGACTCATCCAAAGTTGTGGTTCTTAAAAAACAGAACACACGAAATATATTAAGAATGGAATGTCTATAGATAGTGCAAAGCACTATACTAAATGGACAGTGGTGCTAAAAAATAGTACTGTAAAGAATACCATCTAAATTAATAAGGCCATGCAGATTACATAAAATATTTATTTGAAAAAATCACAAAAAACATTTATCATCACTGTTTGACACCTATGGATCAGGGAAAAGTCTCACCCTGAGAAGTGCAACCCTAACTTTGATTGGCTCTCAGAAAAACAACCCAAGACCTTAATGTTGTTACTTCAATTTAAGTGGTAGCAGGATTAATGATTCAAAAATATAGTGTGTGAATCCTATAAAACAAAAATTTATGTAGAAAATTAAATTAATTTTTAGTTGATGATTTTTCTTAATCACTGTATTTGAAAAATAAAAATGACACTTCCCCAAGCCTGGAAAAATCTAATGAAATTCTGAAAAATAAATATTATATCACCTGATGACAGCTTTAAAGATGAGAAAACAGAATTAGAAATCCTGGGCTAATAAAATATGACAAGACATCAGATTGCAACCAGAGATCCCGCAGCACATTAAAAAGAGAAAGAAATGAAGCAAGACAGTCTAATAAATATGATATGTTTCCTCTCCTCTTTCTTCTTTGTGCACAGGTTTTCTCTCCTGTCGTGAATATTTAAAGATGAAAGCAGCAAAAGTATTCCACTTGCCCAAGTTCAGACCTATGTATTCTGACCACTGTTATTCAAAATACAGAATTCTTAAGGCTTACTGTGAAACACTGCTGTTTACACAATTTTAGGATAATAAAATAACAACAATAAAAAAGAGTTAGTAATAAGGAATGGGCCAATAACTTGATCATAGTTGGACTGCTGGGGAGAAAGTATATTTTTATTCTAATCAATAAGTATGTGAGTGTAAAGGCATTTTGCTTACTTGCAAATTCTACTTAAAATTCTTACCAAAAATTTGTTGAACTTTTTGTAGAAATGAAATTAACTGTCCCTCTCTGTTTTCTGTATCTTTTTCTCTCACTGTTTGCTAAATTATTTATTTTGATTTCTTGGCTTTGCTTACAACTTACTCCTAAGAAGAATATTGTTTCATAAGTTTATCAGCCTTACTTGTCAAATCCTTTTCACCAAAATACGTGTTGATTTATAAATTAAAAAATACAAATCTCTATATGCTACTGTTTAGCCACTTGAGTTCTAAAATATAAGGTTCAGATTATGAAAACTAATTAAATTAATATATTAATGGATGATTAAGTATTTTGCTGAATATTAACTGAAAAACCTGTGACATTTTAATATAGCATATAATACTATGTTTTATCTAGAATGTTTGTTTCTTATCAGGAAAGGACAAAATAACAGGTATCACAGCACACACAGCATTAAGGTTCTCCTTCTCATTTCAAGTATCCTGTTGATTTTGTGCGTTTAACACTGAGAATCCTAAAGCAATAGTCGTTCCTTAGAGTCTTATCTCAGGATCCTTGTCATCTACAATCCTGAGAACCTCTTGTGTCCATACGTAACATAGACAGAAGGAGCCTTCATCAAAATAGAACTGCACTGAGGTCATTCTTTCACCCACTGAAGTATTAGAAAATGCCAGAATTTGAAGACACAAACATGCACACACGAACACAACACACAAATACAATGTAATTGCTCTCCCTAACTTATATGCAGAATAGTTCACTCTTTAATCACATAACCATCTCTTCTTATACACCTCCCAACAAAAGATATGTTTCTACTCCTACACACTCTAGATTATGATCATTTAATAAGAAGCTACCATGCCTTTTTTTTCTTCATTTCTCCATAGTTGGCACCAGTTATTATTATTTACTCTACACTATTCAGTCTTGTTTAAAGATGGGACTAATAATTTTTGTATTGACCTTTAGGGCACACACTTCAGCATCTGAGTGCTTAACAGCACTCATTAATACACCTCTTAATACATGTCTTTTCACAGGTCTGTGAGATAAAGCAATATTATTATTCCCACTCTGTAGAGCCACAACTTCAGTTCCCATCTATAACCCTCAATTATGTAAGTACATAAGGTATATGAGAACATGACTTCTGATTTTGGTGGAAATTAGATATTTGAATAGTCAATGAAAATGTGTTTAGCATTGCTCTTAGAAGTGATAGCAAGTTTTGAGAAAACTTGCTTCAATTAAAAAAAAATGTAAATCCACATAATATTTTCCATAATATAAATAAAATATTAAAGAAAAAAACAAAACAAAACAGCAAACTTATTCCCATCCAGTTTTACGCTAATACTCTTCTTTGGCTTAATTTTATATTATCTGAGGAGCTTGCCTACTTTGTTACTTTATAAAAAAAAAAACCAATACCTCCTCTCAGGGTCTTTTGCACATTACATGTGTATGTGTATTTACAGCTTAAATATATATACAAACACACACCTAGATAATATGAAATTGAAAGATGTCTATATAAAAATACCTAATAGCATATACACTATAATAAATATGTTACATCTTTGAAGAGACTGCTTGGCTTAATTGGTGTGCATATGCACTAAGATATATCTTTAAATGCTACATATATAATGTGTTCCTAATCTCTCTCTTCAGCCTTACAGATATTCTTGATCCGGCCAAAGGAAATGGTTGATTAAGCTGCCCACTTAAATGTATCTAAGGCCTCTGTGTAGGATTATTAGATGCACAAGAGGTATTGAAAACTTAAATTTCCTGAGTCACAGTTTAACCACATCAAGTATTCCAGATTATCTCAAATTATACCAGATTTTTATGTGTATGCACTTGAATCAAGACATGGTACTCCAGTAACTGCAATGTAAATGTATATGAACACCTTCCTTGTATATTGACACAGTCATTTCTGTCTACATGCAAACACTTACAGCATATGTATCTGCAGTCTAGAACTGAAATATACCCTTAGAAGTTTTCTGTCAGCATTTTAAATAAATATATTATACTATCAGTTTGAACACCACTCCTTGATAAACTTCATAGGAAACAACTCTGTACCCTTCCTCTGCAACCTCTTTCCTAACCAGCTACTTAGACATTCAGGAAGTCAAGGTCAGAATAGAATAATTTCTTTTCAAAATATTCAGATTTCTCAGTCTGATATAAATTAAAATATGTAATCCCAAATTGTGGTTTAAGAAAAGTTATAATCATATTTTTTAGTAGGAAACAGTGATAAATTTAACAAGCAGCAATAAATAGCAGAGCTGTCTGTACCTGATCATACAAGCAACGACTGTCAGACTCATAATTTTACAATGATTAAAAAAATTATATTTGGCTGTAGACCCTTCATAATGCCTCCATCATCAGATTTTATAAGAGTTAAAAGCAGTTGTAATTTTCTTTTTTGCATCACAGATGTATTAGTGTTTCCTATGGAAGCCTGTGAAAATGTCATTGATTACAAAGACAGTGATATTCCTAGAACTGAATCTGAATTGTTCAACTAACAGATTATCCCCTCAAGACTAAGATAGAATCAATATATTACTGCTAATATAATGGCTATCAGGAATCTTTAAGAGTCAAATTCTTTCTCAAATTGTACATGCCTTTCAAAATTCTGATTTTCTCATTGTTTAGCTATAGGAAGATGTCTGAAGTAATGACAGCTACATCTTTCACTGCAAACAAAAAGATCTATAATGGAAACTGACTGGCAGATAGACTTTAATGAAGGAGAGGTAAAAGCTTAATGCAATTATGTGCCCAGACTAGGTATATTACTGGATGAAATCCCTGCTATTCAAAATCAGACTCAGAAATGAAATTACAAACAAAACTGTATTTCTCAAGAGGACTATATTGTGTATGTCAATGATTTGATTATTACGTATTCTCAAAATTCATGAAGTCAATTTGAAGCTTCCGATGTTATCTTGAACACATCCATACAAATTGATTTTTCTGTGAAATTCAGTAATTAATATTTTTATAGAAACTTACTTTTCAGCCACTGACAAAATACACAGAGAACCACACTAACATGTAAGTACAGGACCATTGCAGACTATATCATGTTCCCCTACAAAGTTAAATAAGGACAAAAAATAAGGAAGAGGGTATTTTAGACTGGAGTACATCAGAAAGCTTGAAATGCAAAAGTCACTATGAAATTCTTTTCAATATCAGCAAAAAGATTATCATTGTAGAATAATGATCGTAACTGTGGCCATAATATCCAATTTTAAATAGCAAAATTTTAATTTAAAAAAGTTAAATTACTTTATGGGCTAAAAAATAAAATAATCAACAAAAAGTCCAAGTAATTAAAAAAAAAATGGTTCCATGGTCAGTATTTCAACTTTAATCCATCTTGATATCTGTCAGAGGACAAGACAGAATGGTACAAGCAGTCCAGGAGGGCTTCTTTGAGTACACTGATAACCACTTCCTGGCAAAGGACATTAAGGAGACAAAAAGAGATCTTGCTCTCCTGAGCTAATACTTGTAAACAAGGACGAACTAGTCAGGGATATGAAGGTTTGGTGGTTGTCTTTGTACAGTGACTATGAGATTGTTCAGTTCAGATCTCTAAGGGAAAGGAAAGCAGGAAAAAAGGGAATAGGGAAATAGATAGAATCACAACCATGGCCTCCAGAACATATTTCAGCTTGTTCAGGGGGCTTCTGTGAAGAATTCCATGGGATATGACCCTGGAAAGCATTAGGTTCCAGGTGAAATGAATGCCTCTCAAGCATTCCTTCCTCCAACCTCAAAAATAATGTATCCCAACATACAGAAAGACAGGTAAACATGGCAGCGGACCTTGACAGTGTTCATGGCAGTGAACAAGGATCTCTTGGCAACACTCAGACATAAAAGGAAACATACAGGATATTGATGAAGGCTTAACTGACCTAGGAAGAATACAGATACTGAGTGATGGAGTACGGGGTCAGGAAAATCAAAAGTCACGTGGTATAAAATCTGACAGGTTATGTGAAGAACAAGAACAGCACCTTTGATAAATAGGTTTATCAGAAGCAAAATGAACATGATGGAAAATGTGAACTGGCTGCTGAATGACCCAGAAGGTTATTTGCCAAAATTTATGGAAAAGGCCAAGGTAGGCAATGCCTTTTCACATTGGTGTGTATTGTGAAATTGATATTCCCGAGTCCTGGACCACTGAGATTGCTGGGAAAATCCAGAGCAAATAAAACTTTTCATCAGTATAGGATGAACAAGTTAGGAAAGATCAGATATGTACATCTGCAGTACTTCAACATCTTTCTTTGTGAAAGTAAGAGGAGGTGCCTGCCTTTGAGATGAGCTGAACAGCTTGATATTTTGACTGAAAAGTTGAACCCAGAAAAAGAAGAAATGAACGTGACTTTACTATCTAAAAGTAAATAAGGTGTCTAAGTACAGGAATTTAGCACAATTTTAGATGCAGAGAGGTGTTTGAAATACCTTTACAGGTCTGGCAGATATAACATGGACCTTCTCAAGCAACAGCTGAAAGACCTGCTGTGATAACACAGAGAGGTAAGCTCTCAAATTATACCATGTATCTATATTTCACCACCTGAATTTCACCACCTCCCTAGCCTACATCAGTTTCTTCAGCAATGATTCTTATTTTAGACTATATGGTTTCTTCAGAATTTAAATTTTTTTTCCAATAAATATTCAGAAAAACTGGATAGCAAATTAATTTCTCAATTATCAGGTAAGTCACTGATAGGTAAAATAATGCACCAATATGTCATGTAAGATGATTCTCAGACTTAGGAAGTTCAGCACCTAATTTTTTGCAAGTGTCAAGGAATTGCATGAGGAGACCTAATTTGTAGCTGAAGGTCTGTATTGTATTACTAAAGCAAGAGCAAAAACTAGTCTTTAGAATTCACCACTGCACCATCTCAGATCTTCAGAGACTACAACCCTTAGCCTTTCCACAGCTAATTGTTAGAGCTAAGGAGTTTAAAAATATGTTCCAAGTCATTAATTAAAGGATAAAAGCAACAAGAAAATAATTTTAGCTAACTGATATGTTCTAATAGAAGCCTTAATGCCTGTAAGTATTACCAAATTAAACAGTCTCAAATACAACATGTAGTAGAAAAATATGGCAGCTGAAACATCGAGATATGCAACACAAAATACAGTATTACAACACCCTTTTTAGAAAGAAAGAGCAAGGGACATGACAGGGTATAATCAAGAAAATTGACATTGCCAAATATAAGTATACTTTGTTTTACACATTGAACTCATGTTTTAAAGAAGTTCTTAAATTCAAAAAGGAATTTTGCATAGCATCAGAGCAATACTACATCTCTAAGTGGTATTCAGTTGTGTGCTGACTTGGTGCAAACTCAGCTAGTGAGGGCAGAGGAGGTAAATGGCAGTTGTACATTTCAGAAATATGTTTTATTGGGGTTGTCCAATTTTGGAAGCTAGACATGCATATCAAGAAAATTGAGAGTACATTATACAGTTAAAGCTAAATGTGTGGACTGCAAAAATCTAAATTCTGTACCTAACAGATTTATTGTCAGACCTTCACCAAATTTGTTGAAAATTCTCATTCAATTGCCTTTTCTCTGCACATTTGTTGTGACTTCTTTTTACAAGATTATTTCTAATTCTTGAGAACTAAAAAAAGTAGAAGAATTGTCTTGGTTCTAAAGCTCCATTTGATAAATACTTTTCACAACTTGAAACAAGGCTATATTTTATTAAATAACCTACCTCTTTGGTATTTATTCTGTTGTAGCGGAACTGAAATGAAGCTATGAAATCTACAGTTGTACACAAACTATTTGAGATTGCATATGGAAAAAAGACGGTGACATTTTACTCTTTCCTGAGATATGTCACATATTGAATTTTCCTAGTTCTTTCGGACTTTCTGACATCCACATCCCCAGAGAATTTTAGTCTAATTAAATTGTGAATGCATCAAAAATGCCACTGAGACACCCAAGTACTGCAATAGACCACAGTTCTACAGTAACTTGAAGCACAGAGCACACACTGTACTGCATAGCTATTCTTGTATCAGGGGAATAAGTTCTTTTCAGGCGCATCAAGGACTACTTATCCTATCCATGAATTTTTGCTGTAGTAGAAAAACTAACCAGCCTGCTGTTTAAGTAAAGTAGTTGAAATATGATTGACCACCTGTCCCAAACAACAGAACTAACACTGAATAGTTTTTGTGTGCTCAGGAACATAGACAGACAAACTGTACAAACAACCTGTTGACCATTAGAAGTGCAAACTTTCAGAAGTGTCCTGAACAAGCACATACTGAGCACTGAAAAAGGAGACCACAAAATAGACAACATTAGTGCAATTTGAATGGTCTGGTCACCAAGGAAGAGTTCCCTTTCCAGTCTTATAGATAGGGAACACATTAGGGAATGTAGAAAATGAAGAACCTGAGAGGCTCTGAAGGAACCCTACAACCTTTTCCCAGGTCTACATACTGCAGAGCTGGAATGACTGTGCTGATCCACCCAACTTTACTTCTGGATTCTAAGATCTCTCACACAGAATGGGGAAGTCATGCAATCCATGAAATTGTATGCAGTTGTTATTAAAGTGTTTTGGTTTTCAAACCTTCCACATTATTTTGTCTTAAAGAACAAAGTAAGGCTTTTAAAGCAATTTATTACATGGATTCCACCATTGGTCTAAAGCATCCATGACACTTCACAATGGCACTCATGTTTTACACACTCTGGAATTCAATTTTATTTCTTAATGCAGTGTGGAGGCTCTCCTATTCTTTAGAAGCAGAGATCCAGATTTAACAAAAACAAGACTCAGATTTAACAAAAACAAAAACCTATGACTCAACTAAAATTTTTGCATCCAAAAACTAATTTCAGAGTTTGAAGTATAGGTTTTGTTCTAATGTGAATAATTTCCTCTCATGAATAAAACATCTGTAGTGTTACTTGTTGGCAGCTTTGTCCTCTGCTTCCAATAAAGAATAAACCATTTCCTGCACTAAAGAAACTTGCTGGACAAGATGTCAGAGTATTTAATGAAAGTGAACAGTATTATCTCTAATATCAAATATATCCCACTTACTTTCCTTAGTCATGCTAAAGATCATCGATACTAGTGAACGACTGTTTCACTAGAGAACTGAATGAATTGCATGCCATATAATTATTTTCTTGTATCTGCAACTGGCTTAAGAATTGGGAATGTAAACATTGTCATTTAAACCATGATAGATAGAGCATGCCATAAGACTTTTGCGATGTTAAAAATAACCAACAATTTTATTTCAGATTGATTAATTTATAAACAAACATCAAAACACCATTTCATCCATTAAAAATCTCCTGTTTTTAGAATGATATAAAAAGTGTAGCAGAAAAGTGTAAAGAGAATATTTAAAGAAAAGTGAGAAGAACCTTCCTGAAATCTTGTTATCCAGGTAAAGTGCTCATTCTTTTACAGGAATTGTGCCACTGTAAATGACATTGTGGACAAGGACCATTTACTTAAGACGCAGCTCCTCCTATTTAAATAACAACCTTCTGACTTAACCGTGGTTGAGATCAAGTCTTTGTTTGGTGATCAATCTCCATGTTTAGCAACCTCACATTTATGTAGAAAAAAATATCAGTTCAAAGATAAAGCTTTTACATTTTTCTAATAGTACTTTGTTGCCTGGTTTTCAGTCAAGACGAATGGTCTGTGATTAATAGTGATGGTTTTATGCTAATCATTCATCATTTATTCATAAACCTACAGATGTTAGTCTTCTAGAAGTAATTTCATCCTTCCTGAAAAGCTGTAAAACTTCTACACATATTACATGAATTTTACAAGGTCACATTTGTACCAATGCTTTGTTTAAAAGTGATACAATTTCATTAGTAGCTGCTGTTGGATGTAACTATTGTCTTATTTCTGTCACTAGTATTCTAATTTCACTCTGTGATGATGTGTGACCTAGTATATCCTTTAGTTCTCTATTTCCATTTGCTATATCTTAAATGGCACCATATGATTAAAAAAAAAATAAAATATTCAAGGTATTTTTTGTTTGCATACAAATAAATTTAAGATCTCTTCAATACTAAAGGAAAAGAATTTGGAGAAAACCAATTACTTAAGTTCCCATTGAGCCAGTAGAAGCTCAAAACTATTTGCACCAGCTTTTACAATATGATCAATGTGTATTTCACTTAGATAAAACTCACCAGCTCAGAAGCCAGGCCCAGGCTTCCATGTCCCATCAGCCACAGCAGGAAAATCAGGCTCTATCAGGGCAGCAGCCTTCCTACTGGATAATGGCTGGTAGGTGCCATTACTGACAGCAGTCATTGTAGTGTTGAAGACTGTAAAAGAACTGAATATTTTTAATTCTCAGCATTTTGAAGACTGACATAGTGAGAAAAATTGTTAAAAAAAGAGATTTCTTGTTCAGAAATATTCTAAGAAATATATTCTTCAGTTGGTGTAACAATGTATCTTAGCACTTGTGTTCCTATATAAAAATTTGTAAAACTCATAAAACATACAGGTTTTTAATTTCAGCAGTTATAATAATTTTGAAAATAAGTCTTTTCAGTCTTGTTATTTTTATTTATAAATTCTATTTTTTAAATTAAGAAGAATCTTAAACTTGTATCCTGCCTCAATGAGCATTTAAATATACTATAAATATAGAAAAGCCTCAACAGAAGAAATGAAAGAACTGTTTCATTTTACCTTGGAGTTGAGTCCTATTTATAAGCAAGACCTGAGTTGGAATCTAACCTGGGAGATCCCAGACAGATACTAAGTTGTAAGTGGTTTAGAAAAGCAGTGATGTAAAAAGAACATGTTAATTTTGACAGCACTAGGTGAAACTAAGTAGGAATGAAATAAAGTCTGCCATTTAGCAATGTAAAGTGCTGTAAAAAGAATCAAATAGGTAATTGCATAATACATATTAGCCTAACCAATATTGGGTAGTTTGAATGTTTAAAAGATAAATGATTTTTCAAGGAGTCTTCTAGACACAAACAGGACAGACAGTATAATTCTAATTGAGTTCCCTAAACACCTATTTTTTATTGGTTTATTATGGCTAAGAGATATCACTCTGTTCTCTGGTGAAATGCTTTCTTGTTAAAGCTACATGAGTATTCCCTAAAAAAAAGGAAAAAAATCTTACTTCTCAATTAGTAACTTTAGTGAATTTTGTCCTACCTGGTACTCAAAAGAAAATTATCTCTGTATCCTCTATTTTGTAACTCAGAATCACAAACCAATTGATCTGTTTCTCTTTTTCACTGCTTTACCTAGTTTATTTGTTTGTCTATTCTATTGAAAAGAAATTCATCTGAAGACTGAATGTTTCCATGTAGTCATCCTATCCTTACAACATGAGTTACATCCCTACAGGACTGTACAGGACTTATTCAACTAAATTTAGACTTCTATAATGTACATCCCTATATTCAGGCTAAGTCCCACAGGCTCCTGCTGTCCTAACTGAAAGAAATAGGCTCTTTTAAAATAAAATTCACCTCATATTAAAAGTAGGTCAGATATATTGCTCCTTAGGAGTACCTGTTTCCCTTCATTAATTATAAAGGAAGCCTTGGTGATTAATTCAGATGAAGATGTTTAGGCTATACGTATCTGATGGCTGGTTCAGTTAACATAGATTTCTGGTAACAATTAAGATGCTCTAGGTTATCCAAGGGTACATGCATGAGACTGGAAATTATAAGACAAATCTCATGAGAGAACCCAGTCCTTCAAAGGGGGAGTTGGAAGCCCAGCAGGGTTCTTTAAGGAACCTCACATGAGCTACTTAGGAAACTCATTGAGACCCATGGGTGTTTTCAGTTCCAGATTAGTTGCCTGCAACTGAGTACCTATTGTGTATTTTGTAACTATTGCAATAAAATTAACTTAAGTATACATTATGAACTCTACTCTCTTCCAGCCTTCATAGACTGTATATATAAACTATGCAAAGAAAAACAGAGGTTGAAAACTCTGACTACTTACATTTAAACACCTAATTTCACACGTTGGCAATCTGAAAGTAAATCTAATCCCTGAAGTGTGATAAAATTAATCTTACTTCCAAGGGTGTTGATTTCAAATGTCATAGAATTATAGAATGGTATTTGGTGGAAGGTATCCTGTAGATTATCTAGTTTCAACCTCTCTGCCATGGGCAGGGACAACTTCCAGTAGACCAGGTTGCTCAAAGCCCCATCCAACCCATCCTTGAATACTTCCAGGAATAGAGTATCCACAATTTTTCTAGGCAGTTGGTTCCAGCACCTCACCACCTTCTCAATAAAGAATTTATTTCTGCTAATATCTGATCTAATCCTTCTCTCTTTCAGTTTAAGGCCATTCCTCCTTGTCCTATCACAAGGCCCTCTCCAGCTTTCTCTGAGTATATCAAGCCTATTTAAATCCATATGCATTTCAAAATTAGATAAACATTTTGCAAAATATCTCTGGAAATTTTCAGCAATTTTTAAGTAGGTAAGTCATTATTCACATATTTACATGCTGGAATAATAGACACTTTTGAATTAAATTGCATTTCACTTTTGATTTAGTGTCTTTTTAAGAAAGGTAGTGAATATATGGCCCAGTTGAGACATAAACTCTGAAAATCACCTTTATTAACCAGCGACACCCAGGCAATTAAGAAAGAGCAAATACAGGTGATGAGAAGAAAGTAGGTGACTTGAATGAGCACTGGAAACTATATCAAGAATTATTTAATTAGCTAGGTAAACATACTTAACTAATCAGCCTTTTCTTGTGCAGTTTAAGTCTCCTTCCTACAACCTTCTGCCTTTTCTTCAGTCCTTGTTCCAGTTTTTTCTTTCCTTACTGTTCCTTTTTATTACACTATTATTTTCTCTTTTACCTTGCTGCTGGAAGCTCTCATATACCTCTACCTTTCAGTTTTCTCCTTGTTTAATTTTGCACTATATTGCATTTGAGTCTTATTCTCAAATATTCTAATTTTCTTTTTATTCTAGTTCCACAATAAGGGTTTTCATTGCTCTTTCTCCTTCACTCTTGCAACTCTGACAAATCTACTTCATTATTTCTTTCCAATGCTTTTCCTTTCATTCCTGAAATCTTCTTGTGTCATTCATTCTTTATTAACACTTCGTTTTAATAATCTGAATTTAATAATCTGATTTTTAAAATCTGTTTTTAATTATCTGATCTTAACAGATTATACTGTTTGATGTGACTTAGCAAAACCTTAGCAGAAAGAAAAAGTGCCTGTGAATCTAGATACATACTATAGCTTTATTATAAAAACACAGTTCTTTCTTTGTTACTGCTTTTGTTAAATTCTCTGTGTCTATTGGCAAATGATAGCACAGCTATGTATACCTTTCTGGGGTTTCGTTTGAAGATGAGAATAAAAAATAGTTTTCAGTTGTCCTGATCTGAAAACTTACAGTTTCCTTGTTTGCTTTTCATAAAGCAGTATTTATTGTTTTTTTTTTCCTTTCTGCTACACACACATATGCATTTGAGTGAAAGAATATATCCATTTAACTGAAGCCATCTGTCACTACCAGGCCAAAAATCTACAACTAATGGAGTATCATGTGCTTTAAATATGAGCACTATCTTCCCTGATGACAATGCCATTCTTTAACTAAAACAATAGTCTCAGGAGAATACTAAATGCTGAGGAAATGTTACAATACAAAATAAATCCACTTTAGCAGATAAGAATGCAAGGAAAATAACAGAAACAAAAAGCTTCTTAAGTTACAATGAAATTCATAGACTTAAATGAATAGCTAGACAACTGTGTTATCACTTGTGGCCCAAATGGTGTTCAGAGCTACTCTAACATCAATTTGAGTTAATACAAAATGATTTCAACAGAGCAACTGCATTAAAAAATTGAACAAAACAAAATAAAACCATCATAATTCTTTGGATTATTAATACATTTATTTTTAACCATAATATGTTGCAGTGAGTTCCTCGCCAAACTTTGCACTCATAACTTTGTAGTTCTTTGTTTTTCTGAAATATTAAGAAAGACTGGATTCCCCGTCCTCACTGAAATTTGAGGACTCTCGGGAGTTCAGACATTTTCTCCATTTCAGACATTGTGTTCTGTTTCAGCTTCCCCCCAAAAAACCCAAGTACAAATTGCATACATATAAAACTGCAGCTTGTTAGGTTTAAAAAAAAAAAAAGTCTTAAAAATAGCCAAACTCTTCTGTTTCTCATTAAAAACTAATTCTAATGCAGTTATTCTTGGTTCTTACCTTTTTCAGCCAATGTGCTCTTACTGAAAGCATATGGCTGGGAAATATTAATTATTGAAAGTTTCATAGAAAATGCATTCTCTGCCAAGAGTAGACCAGGGAAACAGACCCATTATCCAGTCTCAAACACAGACCAGTTGTCTTGAATGTGCCTTAAGTCTTAGGAAAATTTATCACAGTACTTCCTAGGAATAATTTCCCACTTTTAGTGGTATCTCAAGGACTTCTCTTAGTAGAAGCAATATTTGCAAATATAATGGTCTCGGCTAAATTTAATTGACTACACTACTACCGTCTAAATCTAAGATAGGCACTCTAAGATTCCTTTAAAATCAAAAGAGAAAAAGAAATGCATTTTAGTGCGATGCATATTAAGATTACCACCTTAGGAAGAAGTTAATTCTGCTCTAAATCTAGGCATATGCAGTTGGCAAGACGAATCCCACATAAAAATATTTGATGGATTTCTTTTCAGTTAATATGTCTAAATCAGTTTTTGTCTGTTTGTTTCTGGATTTTAACATCTCTTTCTGTTAACTGAAAGTCTAGTAAATATTATTTCTTGGTTTTTCTTTGGATCTATTTAGCAGCTATGTTTTGAAGATGAAGGAGTCAAAATTCTTGAGTTGAATTCTGAGAAATGTTTATACAAAAAATAATGAACCTTTAGACAAATTTCTAAGTATAACTGGGACTCTGGCACTGACCATAGAGATGTAGCAGTATCAGTATAGGATTCCAAAGTAAATCTTACTTTTCCTATATATTGAAAAATGTTTCACAAATGCTTGCCTGGTGTAATGTCAGATATCAGACTATTTCAATTACTCTGTGTCAAAGTCTGAAATCATAAAATTGAAGAAAACCAAACAAAAACTGTGAGTTTGTAATAGTAAACCCGTTTATTTAAAAATATACTTTCCCACAAACAAACTCACTGATTAGTGAAATTTGCAGAGACTATACCTACTCTAAGCCTTATATATAATTATGTATCTTAGAACCTCTTTTTTGCATCCTTTGTTGTATCAAATAAAAGCTGTTATACTTTTAATGTTTTTTCTTTTGACAATTTCTGCATTGCAGATAATTCATATTTAAAATCTTTGCAATATATGTTCTTTAGTAATTAACTTTTGAGAAGTCTAGAGTGATGCCAAATATGAACAGCATTAAGAGAAAAATATATTTCCACATAAAATTTTTGTGTTAAGCACCACCACTGTGCTTGACACATTTGAGTTAGATGGAAAATTGATGGTTTCCATAGCTACTATGATTTTTGAGTGATACTCTGTAAGAAATACTGTGTTCTCTTTTTATACCAAAGGAGTTGTTTTAATGAAAGTGTAGTCATGTAGGACAGTGTATCAGCGTGAAAAGCATTACAATGCATTACATAGAATCGCTTTTATAAACAAACCAACCCAAAGCCAAAGAGCAAAAAATGAACCAATAAACTTAACGTAACACACCTGTATTTAATTTTGAAATAAAGTTGAGCATCCAGGAGACCAAAGATCAATATAAGAAACTAATTGGCAAAATAGTCCAGTATGTTGAAAAGAATTACTAATTACAGTGCGTGAACAGTGAAAGGGGATTTTTGTTCTCTGCATAAAACTTTGTCAGATATTCATTCATCATTTATTTTAAGAATTTCTAACAATAACAGAAAACAGGCTTGTTTACACTCGTTTACACTTGTTTCGATGAAAAAAATCATCCAAAATGGCAAACACATATAAATCTTGGTACTTCAATGTTTTTTATGATGCAAATTGTTTTCATTTTAACAGTAAAAATTGAAATATGCATTTTATCTATCTGTCTTTCTAGCTGTCTATCTATCTACATATGCATATATTTATATAAACTCCAAAAATCCCAGGGAATGGATACTCAATCATTTTGCTCATTCGTAAATGACGATCTATCTCAGTTTTTTTTAAATAAACAGTATTATTGAAAATATAACTCTTCCATATAAACACTAGTATGACATTTACAGGAAAAGAAGCCTTTTCAATTTTTAAAATATTCCAGTATTGACATAGTTTTAGTTAATGTGTCCAGTTGTTTCTTTTTAGCCATAAGTGTAGTTTTCATAGCTCTGCAGTAGACTTAACATAAAGAATCACTGATTCTGACTTTAACCTTGGGACACAACTGTAATATCAATATTAAGGATTGTAGCAAACATGAAGGAGAACAGAAAAACAAAACAAAAAACCCCAAATGTCCAAGGATTCCTACTTCCTTCAAATATCCGGAGGTTATATACTTCAAAATTCACAGTGCACAAGAGAGTAGAAAATCTGATGTGGAGATATTCTACTGTGAAGAGGGGGAATGAAGTGGATTTGTGTTGCTTGCAAAAGAAGAAATGTTGCTTTCTCCTTTGCAGGCTTGCAGAGAACAGGAAAATTTTGAAAGAAGATGCAGCTGCTATTACAGATAATTCCCAGATTATTCCTTTCTGCATGTAGGAAGCACAATAAAAGCACTTTGCTCCAAAGTCTGAAATTTTCTAATGTAACTCAGTATTCTGATGACAAATCTCTCCATGATTGTGGTTGATCATGAAAGCATAGCTTAGCCCTGTACAGAAAGCATAGTATCATTCTCATATATTATTTTTCTCTCCCTTTCTTCTTTCAGAATATTTTTGTATGTAACCAAAAAGCACTGAGAGACAGAAAAGTTTTGCCTGTTGTTTTCACATTTCCCAGACTCTTTTATTTTCACTATATTTTTCTGCAAAAGTCCAATGATAGAAAATAAAAACGTTGGAGTTACACTGCATGGTAAGTAAAGCAATACATGGAATGAGTCCCAAGCATTTGCAGGTAGTCACATCATTTGATACTGCAAAAGAAAAAACATTAATAATCCATATCTGACATTTTCTTATTGTGGTATTTAACTTCACTAATCAGGCTTCATTAACAATGTAACCAAAAAGACTAATCTTTCATTTTGTTCCCTTAGTGTACTGTTAAACAAATAAACACTAGCTACTCTCCACAACAAAGAAAAATCTGTAATACTCACGCAAATATTTTTTTCTATTTGATTGTTAAATAAAATTATTAGTATAACTGGTCTGTATTAAGCTTTAATTTACTGAAAAAAAGCTAGTACTTCAGACGCTTGGATTTCTGATAAAAAAGTAAAAAATATTGACTGTGAGTGACTTGAATTTTCTGAGATAAGAGGTCACTACTACTTACTGTGTACATGAATAATGACATTTTGTATGCAAATGTACATATGAATTAAATGACGATAATTACAAAAATGTTTCTCTAATTCTGAGAGAGAAAGAGAGATTTAGCTTATTGATCTATTTAATTTTGATATTCTGTTAACTGTTTGTTAAAAAAAATGTGTAATGAATAATTTCTGTGAATATATTTGCCTTGGATTATTTTAGCAGGTAGTCCTTGTAAACAATTGAAGTATGAAAGACAAACTTAAAAAACCTCTGCATCTTGAGAATATGTCTGTTACATTGACAGTTTATAAAAGCAAAGGACTTTCAGACCCAGTAAAACTGCTGCATGATTACTGTCCATAACAATCTATACAACATCATGTTACCATTTTTATCTGATGAAAAGATTCTTCTCTTGAATAACCCAGAGGTTTTTCCTCTTTGTGCTCCTGATTTCTCTGAAGACATACATGGGAAAACCTCAGCAGATGAAGAAGGAAAGCAACATAGTGGTGACACTTTCCTATATATCTCCTTCCCAGTTTTCATTTTGCTTCCTGACATTTACTCTTGACTGTCAGGTAGAGCTGATATGGTTTTCTTTGATTTAAATTTTATGAGTAAACCAGTTTTTCTTTGTACATATTTCTTATTTGATATCATTGGCAATCAAAAGCAGATAAACAACTTCCAGGGCATCAAAAATATTTATACAGTTGTCCAAAATGTTATGATGTTTGATTGAAAAGAAATATATTTTTAGTGGATGTTTTGCTATTGACTTCTAGGCATAGTTTTATAATACCATTTTTAAAGTTTTGCTGAGATTTAGTTTTCTCTTGTGGCTATTTTTTCGACAGGAGTCATTATTTCTTGATGTTACTGTCACCTTTATTAAGAGAATAGAATTCATTACTCCACAATTTTATTTCTATGATGTTTAGCATCAGTGTATGTCTCTGATTATATAACTGATCTTGTAAGTGTTCTACAGATATGAATTTTACGAATCAGATGCAGCATCCCTGCGTGGAAGGGATTCCACAATATTCTCCATATCAAAGTCTGTACTACTTTTAAGGCTAATCCTAGAACTAACTCAATTTTACAATCATGAAGAGTTAGTAAAGGCTGCTGGTCTGAGGGAAAAGTTTTTGCTTATTTGATAGGATGGGATATTAACCAGCAGAATGCACTAATTCAATCTGTACCTTTTGTCTTCTGCTTAGCATCCAAAAACATTGATTCATGCGAATGAATTCTGGAAGCATGACTTTTTTCTTTATTACCTTTCTCAGGAAATAGTTGAACTTCTTTGTGTCTCTCCTGTCTCTTGATAATATTCCTTTAACAATAGAAAGAAACATGGAAAAGATCAGTTGAATTTAAAATGTTCCCATTAATTTTTTTTTTTTTCCTTATTTTACAGTCTGTAACAAAGAACTTTAACAAAGAGTTTGAATCCTTTCTTGTCTGTAATTTGGACTGGTGCTGTTCTTGGACTTAGATACACAGCAGCTTTCCCTTTTCTGATTCAGAAAGGAGTGGTCATTATCTTGTCCAAGTGCTGAAAAAAAAAGTTTTTTTGAGAAAACTGCTTCAAAAGTACATGCATTTGTAGGACAAATAATGTCGTCTCATTAGGAGCTGCTGTTACCACGGCAACCTGGACTATCTGCATACACACACAAACACACCCACATTGTCTCTCTCTCTCAATGCATATTTAATGACACATAGAATCGGGAATCTTTACCCCAGCTTCCACATGGAAATTTGTCCTCTTGGCACAAGAAAATTACTTCTGGAATATTTTATGATCTGTATAGGCTTAAAAGAGTACATTCTCCATTACAAAAAAGCCTAAAAAAACTTTCTGTTTGACAGAATTTAAGACAATGAAGGTAGTTTAGATGTCAATGAAATAAAAATACTAAAACTTCTCTCATTTTAGTTTTGTTTACAATTTCAAAACAGTGAAAAAATATGTCATTACACTAGGGAATCAAGCATAAAATAAACCATTAAGCAATAGAAGGTGAAAATATTCATTATTCATTAAATGATTTTGTCTTGTTTTGTAACTAACATTAAAATGATCATTCTTCTGTCTTTGGAAGCCAAACAGATGGAATTAAGGATACACACAACTTAAAAGAAAAAAAATCAACCAAACACACACAAAACCACAACTTTTGAACTAATTAGAGATCATGCCAAAAAACATTTCACAACCTATCTTATGGACAAGAATCGTATGCAAAGAAGCAAAGAGATCCTTGAATGAATGCCAATATCTATAGCCTCACCCAGAGAAGTACTAACAGAGGTGGATGTACTCCCTGCCTTTGTTTTGTCAGCCAGCCAAGGGCATTCTAAAATTCATCCTAAAAACTGGTTGCATTGCACCTCCCTTTCCTGCACTTATACCAATCGTTGGAGAAGACAGTGTACCTGCTGTAAACTCAGCCTGGTACATGCATATTTTTTCACTTAAAGTCAATTAACTAAGATGTCATGCTACTGTTGAACTAAAATATACAATGTGCTTCATAAAAGTAAATAAAGATTGTTGTTTTCCTTGACATGCAGTGAAAAATAAAAATGTCATAAGGGGAACTAATCCTTACCAAAGACACATCGCTATGTCTGTATACATGTATATATCGGTATGTATATATATTGCTGTGAGAAAAGAGGAAAACAAGTTGTGCATTTTGTGTTTTTAATGTATCTGAAAATCAAACAGATTTGACAAACAACTTATTTAGTCTTTGCAGTGGTTTTTGGATGCAGATGTTTAGTACAAGAGCTGAATTGTGTTGGATAATCCAGTTCAGAAACCTGTGAACTGTGGTTGTGTAAATTGAGGAAAGAACTTGAAAAGATCAGAATAATATTAAACTCATGAAAAATAGATAAACTTGATATATCTTTGTAATGGTTGCTTTTTTGTAATTCCTTTTGGGAGGTCAACTCTTACTTTGTTATTTTAATTGTTTCTGCAATATAATCTTACAATGAAGAGGAACATTTTCTAAGTCTGTTCTTCATTTGAAAAGTACTCACAGGTCAAAAACTAACTATAAAGTGACAAAACTTATAATTCAGAAAGAAAATAAGTCACACTACAGATTTATATATCTCAACCCAGTATAATGATATCTCTTGTGTTATCTTTTTTCTTATATTGACATGTCTGAACAAATGGCACAGATAAATTTCCAAATGGGTAACTCCTCTAAATTTGGAAGCAATAAAAAGCATTATTTTTTGCAAGGACATTGTTTCTTTACATTGACTCTAATGAACTGAACTGTTAATGCATTCTGGACTTGGTTGGCTGCCAAGGTCAAAGCATCATTATCATCAAGATGGTTTAGCTCAGCAGCCATAGAATGTATTGGGGAGGCTGTGTCAGTCTGGTGTTAAAGAGAAATGCCTCAACTGGTGAAATATTCTCAAAGTACCATTTACATAAATAGTACCGTTTAAAGACTAAAATAAGTGAAAAATAATAGATCTGAGAACATCTCTTCAAGTCAATTTCTACAAATCTAGGAAAATTAAAGTGTTGTTAACATAACTGATGGGACTGACCATCTTTTCAGGAAAAGATGTCCCCATGTAAAATTCTACATATAGGGGCAGCCACATATGGAGCTGGCAGGGCCATTCTTATAAAAACTAAAGTTGCTGAGCCAAAAATTTGACAAATTAAAAAAAAAAGGTAAGAAATTCACCTGTTGGTTATATTCTCCACACCTAAGATGGAGAGTTGTATAATCCACTACCTGCACTCCCTCCACCCTTGTTGAAGAGACACAACAACCACCTCTCTGTTCTGCTTGAACTCCAGAGTGTACTCTCCTGCCAGATTCCCAAGAAAGTATAGAGGAGACTCTGGACATGCATCCAGTTGGATAACGTTGGCTTGTAAAAGAAATGTAACTGCATAGCTGTTCTCCTGTATTCTATAGTAATTTTGTTATAGTTGTTTCCAGTTATTATATGGTGCATGAAAACATGTAGGAAGCATTTTACAATCACTTTTTTGCTTCTTCTCTACTTTTATGAACAGTAAACATGAATCAATCCATCCTTGAGTATTTCTGTCTCTGACTGAAGAGTGTTAGTCTCCAAGCTGATTATGTTTGTTAGCTGCTTGAATAGTCACAAGCCTTCAGATATCATGGTAATAAAGACAACATAAAAGATGAATTGTTGTTGCAATGCATATACATTGATTTGCAATAGCAGTTGGTAGTGGAAGTCAGCACAGCACTGTATACTGCCTTTTATTGAGCTTTTCATTTTTTGCTTGCATATACATACGCACTTATATATATGCAATATATTATTTAGCCTTTCCAAAAGGCCTGCATTTGGTCTTATGCAATTTCATGAAGAACAGATTTCGATTACTTTTTCAGATGTTATTAGACAACAGATTTTCTTTGACTGGTAGCTTAGTCATATAACTCATGTATGTACCTGACTTATATGTTAAGTACATTCTCATCTGTGGACACCAGTTCAGTTCTAAATGTTAATATCTACCATGCCTACAGTGACTCTAATATTATAGACATTTTGAGAATAGGATAATACCTAGAGGTCATCTGAGAAATTACCTATGCTGAAATCATGTAAAGCCTGGCTCATAGCTGCCACTCTTGCGCACTAGAGAAATGGCATGATATGTAAAGAAAGGCTGTGGTCCTGGGGTTAGGAATCAGTATTTCTTGTTTTATGCCCACATAATTTATTCCTCTTCACCTTCCACCCTACTACAGCTAAAGTGGTAAATTCAGCTCCCTAAAAGTATACTTGTGCAGCTTCCCCCCTGTTCCTTCTCTGAAGGCTTACCATAACAGAATTGAATCAGAATAAACATAGCAGAATAACTGAGCATTTTATAATGATTTTTAAAAAGCAAAGTTTGGAGTTCACTGATTTCTTCCATAGCATATAGGCTTGAAAATTTACAACTTTGTGTAATTTATTAAGTACCATTTAAAAAAACCCAAACAAAAATCCAAACCTCTTGAAATTAAAAAGGTTAATTGATTTACTGGTCATGTAGTTAACTTCTTAAGAACAATCCATTCCTATTGTTCCTTCAGCAGAATACAAGATGATATACTTGCAGAAATATCTGAAAAGTCACATTAGTTTGAAACATTTTCTAGGATATCTAAAACTAGAGATATTTTTTAAATAAAAAGAGAAAGAAAAGTCCAAAATTCAAAGCTACAAAATATCTCTCTGCAGTTACGTATTTGCTAAGAAAAATGGGCTTTCATTCGGTTTTTGCATGTGTGTGTATGTTTGTGTAAAAATTGCTCATTTTTCTCATCAGAGGAATAATTTCCTTTGATTATATTCACAGTGAATAGAGTGACATTTTTGCTCAGTACCACAGAACGAAATGCTCATTTGAGGTCTAAGTCCTGCTCGGTGTTAATAAGACCTTGACCTTTAGTGAACACTTCTTATATATGCAACAACAGTTTTGGAGAAAAAAAAATCTACCTACAAAAGAACAAAATAAAATGCCATCGTTATGCCATTTTCCCATTTTCCTTTTGTTTTCTCTTAATTACTGTGCAAGAATATCTACTTTATCACAATGCCAAGAAATATGTACTATTTTATGTGATTCAATATTTTTATTATTTTTGTTAAAAGACATGTGTTAGATGTTGATATTATTGAATTAGATATCTTCAGCAGTGATATTTCTAATTCTTAAATATTCAAATTGTACCATGGTAAAAAAAGAAGAGTAGCCAAAGCTCAATTTTTGGTTGTTTTTTTTGTTGTTTTTGTTACTTTTAAGGGAGAAAATGCAGTGTTTGATTGGTTAAAAATTAAAATTATTAATTACTTCTTTGAATCTTATTTTGTAAAAGCTGAGAAAGTGTCAAAAGCAAGCATAAAGATGCTCAAATTATTTGTCTGTCTTTGTCGTCATCTCTCTACAGTTGAAGGCAATCTTTTTGCATTGCTGTGGATTGAAAACAAAGGAATTGTGTGAAAAGATATCTGCTGTAAACTCCTATCTCATGGAAAGACTATTTTATATTTCAGAGCTTATGATAGTACACAAAACACTGTGCATGAAAGACAATTTTAGAAATATATGTACATTCATGCTTTGAAATTTCCTTCTGAAATAGTTGTAAGTGGATTAACTAAGTACAGAAGCATACAGCAAGCTAAAGAGACTAATGTTATCTGGAAAGGATTAATAGACGTCTTTCACTGCAGCATATGCCCTCACAGTCTATTGCAGAAAGTCAAACTTTACAATATTTTCCTCTAGTTCAAGGATATTGTTTTCTAGTTTGGTTCAGCTTGATTATTTCTCTGAAATATTTCACTGCAGTTACCAAAATACAAGACTTTCTGAGTTGTGTTTTCCAGAAGGAAAGCTGGAATGTGTAAGTATCCTGATAAAGTTTAATTATTTACAGAGTTGAAGTAATAGTTGATATGTACGTTTACATTATATTATTTGCACTTCTAAATAGGTAGTAATATTTAATTTGCAAACATGACACACAAACCCTCCTTATCTATACAAATTATACCTGGAAGTAAAGCAGAACATATTGTGAAGAACATATTGCAGTCTAAAGGCTCCAGATATTAGTATTCATTGAATAGATATACACAAAGTCCCTGACTGCGAACTATTTAGAAAGCTTTATTAACACCCACAATTGAATACAGGAACAACCATCATGTCAGCACTATGAATCGAGATGTTAATAGCTCTTTTGTTTACCCTCCAACCATCTGGAATATTTAGCAGATTCAGGCGCTCAAAACAAGGAAGCAGCATGCTCAGTTGCTACTGTCCCTTTCAGTTGGACAGCTTTTTTAACACAGCCATTAGTCTGAATGTTCTCCATATAGAGCGGCACGGTCCACCTAGATATAATATAAATTATTTAGAAAATTCATCCTTTCTCATTAGTTTTACATTACAAAGTAGTTCATTTAGACAATTAAATTGCACATAACATTAACATTGTAAAGTATGTTGGAGATGACTGCATTGAATTAATCAGTCTGTTTTACCTGGCACACAAAAATGTAACACTATTAGCACATGCCATTCTGTAGATATTGTAGCAAACTGTAAGTTGGAAATCAGGCAGTAAAAGCAAACATTCAGGAAGATGAAAAAAACATTTCAGAACCGTATTTAAGAACGTGTTGTAGGTAATTTGTTAATTGTATTCGGTTTGATGAGTGGAAACACAGACTACCTTCTTTGGAGCAGCTGCAAATTTTAGAGTTGTATTTTTTAATCCTAGATCACAGTACAAATTGATACAACTGCTAAAACAAATTTATAAGAAATATATGGTGAAGAAACCTAAAAAATACAGATCATATATGATCAGTGGTGACTTATAGCAAGCATTTTTTAAAATTCCTTCTGATAATCTGGATGAGAACAAGTTTGGAGAGTGCAGCTATTGATTAACAGTATAGGGAAAACATTTGTATTGAACATCAAACGATTTTTGTTTATCTAACATCGGCTTGTTCAAATAGGTTAATGAAAGTTATCATATTATAGCACAAAGGAAATGAATTAACTCATGATATCACTTGGACATTATAATGTTAATGAAACAGAAGGGCAAATAGCAAACTTTAATTAAATTGATTTACATGACATTATTACTCTTTTACTTGACCTAAACAAGACAAAAATTGCAAGTAGATTCTCTCAGCAGAGGTACTGGGCAATTACAGGACATCATTATACTCTCTAATTCCTTTTCACTTTTTTATTCTAAAAATTTTATGTCAAAATAGTCTGCTTAAGTCTAAAATTGTTCTTAAACTCTTCAGCAAGGTACATAGGACATTGCAGTGTGGCAAAAAAAAAAACAAAAACAAAAGAGTTGTCTCAAATAATTGATACTACTTGAGAAAAATAAAGAAAAATCAAGAGTTGAATGAATTTCAAAAAATTTCTGATGCTTAGGCAAAAGAACCATGCCATGGACAAGATAACCTGAGGTCTTGCTTCAAACAGAAGGCTGGAACAGAAAGTCCTCCAAAGTCCCGTCAAAAAAAAAGGAGAAGAGAGGCGAGGCGAAGCGAGGCGAGGCGAGGCGGAAAATGGGAAATGAGAAAGGAAAAAGAAGAAAGAAGGAGGAAGGAAAGGGAAAAATGTTGTGTATAAACACATTTACTTGTATGTGTATGAGAAAATGGACATGTACTCAAGCTTTCTATTATAGTGCCTTTCAAACTAGTGATAGAAGTAGAATATTGTGACTAAATAATAATAGACTAATTCTTCTATGTTTGACAGAAATATTTGCTGAGAACTTCAAATTGATCAAATTATCTAGATAGTCTACGAGAAAGCTGCTCCTACATAGACATTTATAGAATTTATTACTTGCATTTCACTGTAAAAGCTAAGAAAAATACAACACTAAGAAGATCCACAGAGTATCACTGCAATAAGTATCAGCTTGTACCAGACATTTGTAATGCCCAGGAGTCATGGTTGCTGTCCCTTACTTGTAAAATGCTGACCTTTTTTTTTTTTTTTTTTAAATACCTTTCCATGCATTTTAACTTCCACCTTACAAAAACCCCAAAATATTCAATTGACAGATTTTTACTTTCATTTTGTTATATTAGATATTAAAAAAAAGAAAAAAAGAACAAGAAGGTGTGTCATCCTTGACCAGAGCTGGGTTCATCTAATCAGACTGCCGTTCTTTAAGGTTTTGTACTGACTGTCTAACACAGAAATACAACATATCTTTGTAGCTATAAAAACCTACAGAATATCCTGATTTCTTAAAATTGTAAAAAAATCTCTAAGCGACAAATCCTTTCCAAAGGAAAGTAGACTTGAAAAATCTTATTTTACATTCTGGATCTGGTATTGTTCTCAATTGCATGTTTGTGATTTTATTATTCATGCGGATATTTCATTGAGCAAGAAGACGAAACACTAGAGTAACGCAGCAGTGAGAGGCATCATATACCCTGAGGGAATTGCTATATTACTGTCAGGAAAAAGTGACCAAGCTACTTCAGATATATTACTATAAGCTGCTGGCTTATTTAGAATATTACCATTAGTAACAAGCAAATGTTATGTCAATTAAGTTGAGAACCATGTGGCAATATGTGGAAATTCTTTAAAAATAAAAACAAAATGAAAATAAAAGATATAACAGACTCTGAATAAACATATATAACACATTTTAGTGAGTGAGAAAGTTTTGTCAGAGACATTCTAGAATGACCTAACAGAAACTGTGAATTATATAATTAAACTTTAAGTTAAATAACCTATATCATCATTATAGTATGATGAACAAAGACATGTTGCAATTTTTCGAATAATACTTGCTACATAGAATTAGAAAATACCTTTCATTAGAATTATTTACATATAAACCAAAATGCTTTGACACCATCTGAACTAAACTGCTAATTGCATTGATTTCTAAGTAGCTATTATTCCTTTTAAAATAGCATGAAGTCTATACAAACTAAGGTGGAAATGCCTGCACTCATTTTTGAGAGAGAAAAGTCAACATTAAAAAGGACCTGCAGGTTGCAATTCAGCCTTTCCTTCCACTTTTTTTTTTCCATGATTGGGAAAAAAACCCAGGAGCTGGTTGTCATGTTAAGTTCTAGTACTCTTTCTGGTACTATGTGGAACTCGCTAAAAGATTCCTGACAGAGAAGACTTCCCTTTGAGAACCGAGTTATAGACACATATACTGACACAAATCAAAACTTAACTTCAAAATCAACAAATATAACAATATCCATAAGCTTCACTTGTGAATGGATTTTTTTTTTTAGTTTGTGTCTATTAATTTTAAATTTTACATAGTATTATTGTTTCTATTTTGGTTATAGTGTTTCTTCCTAGAAATAAAACATTTATAACATGACCAAAAAAAAAATAATCCTTTTTCTAGGTTTTTTTTTTTCCTGCAGAAAATTATTTCTGGGTGCTTTTCAACATAGGATTAAACTGCTAGCATTTTATCTGTAATAAAAGTTATCCTTTAAGTGTATGTGACACATAGACCCTCCTGTCATTAATGGTAAAATAGGTTTTGGTCTCTCAATGGGAAAAATAAAAAAGAAGAGTCAACTAATACAGTTGTAATAAACATTGGTATCATATTTTGTACATCAGTTTTAGTCTGCCTGAATGATGAAGTTCATATTCTTAGAGAAATAAAGATGTTAAAATATTCTATCCTGAAAGCAAGACAGAAAATTTGAGCATCCTGAAATGCTACAGGGATATGTCTGCAGATAGTAGTGGCACATATATTAACATTCATGTTACAACATTAGTGAATTGTGATACACAGAATTTTCTGGTATCTTTTTATGCATAACTAATTTACAGTCAGGTTGAAGTTTTTGCTTTAGTCATAGTTTACCTTATTATTTTCTTAAAAATATGTATCAAAAGGTGAAGAAATACCTTTTCAATACATGCACAAAGCAAAAATGCAAATAAATGTTATTATTAATGAATGAAAATTATCCAGAAACTGTCTGTCTTAAATTAGAAGAGATTATATTAATAGGGTGCAATAGATTAGACTAAAAGTATTCTGAAGGTCTGTGTTGTACTGAAAACCTCATTTTTATTAGTATAGTTTAAGACTATCATTCTGCTCAGCATTTAAGAAGAATGAAGACTATTTCCAAAATGTAGGAAACTAGTTTGGCAAAATTTTAGAATCACTTTGATACCAATGCTTCATACTTTTAATTTGAAGACGTATGTGGTGTCACTTCAGAAGGGAAAAAAAAAAAAAAGAAAAAAATGTAGACAGGTGAAATACTTTCTAAGAATCCAGAAAAAAACCCTTCACTTGAATTTGCAGTCTAAGTTTTTTGGTTTATTCCATTTACGTTTCTTTGTATAAACAAAAAGGCTTGTCAGCACGGAAGTTCACTGTCCTGAGGTAATAAACTGCAAGACAGCTTCATGCATCATAACATAACTGTTAACCTAATGACTTCCACAAAGCCCAGCTGCAAAATATCTGGAGACACACAAAATTGAATTAATACTTAGATCTGAAAATTCTTCAGATTTTGGTAATTTTAATAAAAAATAAACCAAGAATCTTCTTTGTATACATATTCATCTAGAGCTAACTATGCTAATTGCTATTAGTTGCCTGACAAACTTACAAACTTTACAATTTTTCTTCCAGTCACAGAGGTAACATACAAGTGAAAAATGCCCTGTTGGTATAGAGTCATTATTCTCTAGAGCCGTTATTAAGTTGTTTCATTTTTGTATTTGTGATTTGATTTTATTTACTAAGGTTATTTCATTATGTTAATAGCAATTTAGATTAAAATTTTATGTAAATTTTATATACAGACACACATAGTTGTACGGAATGAATTGAAACTTCTTTCTTTTTCCTTCCTTTTTTTTTTCTGGGACTGCTCTACTGCCCATAAAACACAAGCTTATCATGTGTGACATTTCCAGTATTTAAGCTGGAAAGATTATTTATCCTCTACACAAACTCATAAAAGTTGAAGACAATAGGGCTATTAAGATTGGAATATTTTGATATCATGTGTAGAAGGTTGTTACTCAGATATTTGAAATTTAACTATATCGTTGTATGGACTTCTAAGTAAACTGAGCAAACTGAGTAAATGAGTAAAGGTGGACCTAAGGAGGCAACATTTTCCTCCACTATTAAAGTAGCTGCTTAAAGGAAGTTTCTTGTCCTTACCTCTGTAACAACCTTTCATTGACCATTGGCCAGGTAAGGAGTCAAGCTCCTAGGTTAGATTACATGCCTAGCTTTTTAGTGGTAAATCTGGGTATTATAATTTCTACCCCTTTGCAAAGCAGATGATGTAATTCTATCAAGCAAATTCCTAAATGAAAATAAATACTGTAATGCCAGGTAGACATTAGTCATGTATCCAGACACCTTCTTAATGTACTATGCTAAATGAAACGTTCTATTTAAACCAAAGCATGTTTTTCAAGGCTTACAAACTTACCACAGTACTTAACATAATTATTCACATAGAGCTTTCACTGAATTACTATAAAATATTGTCTATGAACAAAGAAGGTTATGAGATTTGGTCCCTAGTTTAATTGCATATACTGTTTTCCAATCAATATCAGTTGCTATGATGTATTTACAATATTTTTACTATGAATAATATTCTTTGTTTGATAGTTCTATTTCTTCTGTTTCATAGTCAACAGAACCACTTATTACAAGAAAGGACAATTTTTCTGTAATAAAAACCAGCAGGCTATAACTAATGATAAATATGCTGTTCCAGAAGGAAAGCACCGACTACAGTAGTTTCTATTATTTTAAGTGTCATTTTCATGGCATATTCAGAGAATTCAGAAACTGCAATGACAGTTTTGCAGCTTTGAAACTTTTTTTACTCCATTTTTATTCCATTTATGAAATATTTTTTGTGTACCATGGTTTTCTCTTGAAGCACACAATATATTAAGAAGCTGATAAGATGCTGCATATTTAGCCTCTGTGTTCCAACTGCTGTTTTCAGAATGAGTCTGGTAAGCCACAGCATTCTGAGAACATTGTTGTCTTCCTGGGGAGCAGCCATCTATAGGAACTATGACTCCCAGACACTACATGGCTATATTACTATGAATCTTGCTTTATTTCTCTCCTCCTGGAAATATCTGAGGATTGTTGGTCTCCATTACTGTCTTGTTTCTTGACCTTTTTTCTTTTTCTGAGAAGGCCAGCATGACTGTGATATCTGACTTTTTCAGATGAGGAGCAGCTAAGAATCTTGAGAAAAAATTATAATTATCTCTAGTTCAGAAAGAAGCACATAATTAATGTCATTACATGTTATCTTAAATATTTTCTTATGCTTTAATTTATTGCTGAGATTACTGCATTCTAAGAAGGTAACACTAGGACATTACATCCAAAATAAACATTTTTATTTATTATAGCAGAGCAACAGAGACTTTTTCATGGCCCATGAAACTCCCTGAAAAAGAAGTGGAAAAGGTATTTTGGCTGTAAAACCATCCTGAAGCCTGAATAGTTTTAGCTGCAATGCTGTCAGTATCTATCCTAAATTTATGTTTTCATTAGTTGTAATTATTACAGTGATGGCGTAGTCTTAACATTTAACTACTTCTTGAGCTGCTGAAATTTTCATGCATAATTTCATCACTATGTTCTGAAATTAAGTATATTCCTACCATAAGACTTATATTTCAGTTCATGGTGCTTGGTTTTGGCTTGGTCAAGTATACCTCTTGTGCCATCTTAAGAGTTGTGCTCCTTGCTTTTGAACACATTATTTTGAATATTTAACTGTGTCCATGTTCTCCATGAGAATCTGATGAGTGATGAACTCAGGGTTGAGGGTTCCACTTGTGGAGTTCCACTTGAGGGTTCCAGAGCAACAGGCCTTGAAAGTTGGAGTGACCTTCTGTCTCTGGTCTGGAAGAAACCCTGGGACCCATGAAAACCCTGGGACCCATCCTGGTCACAGGGCAAGTGGAAGGAGAATGCATTGTGGGTTTGTGAACTATTGGACCTGTCAGAAGGGAAAAATACCATTTGTTACCTTAAAAGGTATTGTTTACCTGTTGCCATAAAAGGTAATGGTGTGAAACAGAGTGGATGATTGGGACACACTGTGGTGTAGAGTTATTTCCTAATGTAATGGTATATAAGGAATTATCACTGCATAATAAATGTCTTTGCATACCACAATCTTGTGAAGTCCGTGCCTCTGTAATCGCCGCACCACTAACAGAGAGATAGTAAGATTCACATCAAGTTGGGCAGGAGTGTTGATCTGCTGGAGGGCAGGAAGGCTCTGCAGAGGGATTTAGACGGGTTGGATCAATGGGACAAGGACAGCAGTATGAGGTTCAATAACACCAAGGGTTGAATCCTGAACTTCCTCACAACAACCCCATGCAGTGCTACAGACTTTGGGCAGAGTGAGTGGAAAGCTGCCCAGAGGAAAAGAACCTGGTGGTGCTGGTCAATAGCCCCTGAAGATGAGCTGACAGTGTGCCTACCAAGACCAAGAAACACCTGGATGTGGCACTCAGTGCTATGCTAAGTTGATGTGGAGGTGTGTGTTATGGTTAGTTGTCATGCCAGATCTTTGCCTCACTCTCAAGATGTTTGTTCAGGGTTACTAAGACAGACTGGTTTGTTACTAAAACTAAAATTATTATCTCAGCATTTTATTAAATTAATTGTAGGATCCAAAGACTATAAACGAGACCCTAAATGAGAGTTTAATCCTGCCGAACTGATGAGTCTTATTCATATGTTTTCAACTGTGCTATTGGCTGCTGCACAAAGATGGTGAGATGTTACTACTTTTGAATTGTCAAAGATTCAAATAACTCTCTGAACCAATATCAAACAAATATAGTCTCAAAAGTATCAATTGTGAATTATAAATGCACTTTTACAACTTTTACCTGTGCAAACATGAAACAAAACTACTTGTCTTTCTTCTTAATGTAAATCAAGGCAATTATATTTGAACCAATAAGGAGTTGGCAAGGCCTTTAATTTTAAAAGGTGCTAAATATTTTACCCATTCACTATATTTCTGGTGTGCATGACTATCTAATTAATCTCTCAAATAACATTTATGCTATTATCTGACAATTAGCCATAGTACTGTCAGATTTTACTGGTAAGGATAGAACTCCACAACATTGCTCTGTTTCTCACATACTAGAAGTTCAGACAAGTTATCAAATGATTTACAGATTCCGTGCTGAAATTTTCTTATTCAATGATTTGTGTAACTGCTGAAAAATGTATCCTAAATATTTATTTTGTATTTAATATAAAATTAAAAACAACAATAAAATATATGCTTACTCTACCCTACAGTATGTTACAATATAAACACGGAGTCTGTTTTTAGATTGTCACATGGAATATTGAAAAATATTGACAGAGGAATGGAATTCAGAAAGGAAATGTAAAAGACAATGACAGTTTTAGTTTTCTATGCATTTGTCATCCTTTCTTTCAAAACTATTTAAGTCACATGGTAAATGACTACTTCTTCTGTAGTCTGAGTTGACATAATGAGATAACACCTAAAGGTAGGTACATAAATATAGACATCTGCATGTGAACTAAAGCCAAAACTCAGTTGTCTAAAAAAATCTTCTACTGACTCCATTTAAGAAACATGAAGGTCCCTCACCTCCAAACTACTTGTCAGGTCCTTATCTGCCAGCTTTGCACACTATCTCTGATACTCTAACATCTTAAAAAAAGACACCGTAAAAAGCAAAAAATAAACCCTGCTCCTGTTTAGCAGAACCTAAAGTTATTCCACTGATCAGATGTATCTTCTGCTTAATCTGAATATTCAGCTTCCCACACTTTCATTAATTCTAGGAACAAGATCTTCACTGATTGTTCTGTGAGCTTAGTAACATAGCTCGTATTTAGACATCTGCATGGTAAGCACTGAAAAACAAGTACCTGAACAGTGATCTGAAGTCAGCCCTTATTTTACTCATGGTTCTCCAGATTTTCCCTTCTTTTCTTATATTTTAAATGTCTTACTTCTCCTGTTATGGATATTACTTCCCTTCTGTAATTTAGGACTTTGGTTCAGTTTCCCTTTAGGTCCTCAGTAACATCTGAGATAATCTGGAATACCCATGACATTTTTGTGGGACTGTTGGACTTACAGTGGACCAAAGTCCTGGTCTGAGAGCTGGGTGCCAGGACAAGCACTGCAGGAGTTCTACCCTAGTATTAGACTTTTGTGTTGTACATCTGCACTGAACGCTGTTGCTTAAGGCTGCTTGTATGTAGGTGTCATCAGGTTTGAATATGTAACAAGAATAAATCTTACTCCCCAGAACTGGCCCAATAAGCAAAACTTAATGCTTGTTTACAATATTGAACTTGTCCAATCAATATCTATTGGTGCTATCTATTACATACTTGGCTTATGTTGCAAACTTCACTGAAAATTGTTTTATAGTGCTTAGCTAAGTGGTTTTGCAAGACCTATCAGAGATTTCAAAGGACTACAATGTCTAGTTACATCAAATGGTTAGCCAAGAGTTTACCAGTAGGGTCTTTGAATCATAAATGACTACACATGCTCAGGGATATCCTCTCAACTCTCCCAACCATTTCCTATCTCCTGAGCAATTAATCCATGGCTGCATAAAGTAGGAATCTTGCATTATTGTGCTTTTTTCAAATAACTTAGTAAAACTTAATAAAGGTGAAACAAAACAGCAGAGAGGAAGACACTTTTTAATTATGGGGTGCAATAAATGTGTATTATATAGGATTTTAACATAGTATCAGGGTGTTTATTTCTGAAATATGGCATGCAGACCAAATATTTACATGAAACTGTACTTAAAATAATAAATTGATAAGATCTCTTGTATTCAAATCTTAATTTCAGTCATGGGCTTACATGTTTTTTCACACAGATTAGCAAAAATAGTGTGCTAATTGCAAAGACAGCAAATACTTCATCATCTATAACAATTTATTATATTAACAATAACATTATTCCCCCTCTTATTAAGCTTCAAAAGTAAAACAAATATAATCTCATCCAGAATGTTTCATAAAATATAGTTGCATTAGATTAGGATCAAGTTCAATTTTGAATTCTTATGAAATCACAGCAAAATGAAGTTTAAAAATACATGTTTAGTTATTGTGAGGCCAATAGAACTTAATTTTATAAACTCCAATAAACTTTTTTCTAGTATTTGACAGAAAAAGGTAAGTTGTATCAAGTTTCTTCTTTTTGTTGCTGAAAACACAATTATGCTTTTTTAGAAGATTTAAAAAATAAGCTAAACCAAAAAACACACTTACTTTTCCCACCTCTATATTTTTTCTCTTGCAAGTGCTAAATTAGCATTATCCCTGTGAATAACTGTAATATTAAAAACATTATACATAATACTATACAATATTACTATGTTTTTAACGGTGAAATATGAATGAATAAAATAAAAGAAGATTAACAGGAAGGACAGACAGGGAACAAAGTTTTGCTGGTGTTGTTTAAACGTAGCCAATTTTTCAGTCTTCATTTTATTTTGGTAAATAACTATTGCTTCAAATCTGAGATGTGAATTCAAGGAATTAAGAGATTATTTTAAAGAGTTTGCATGAATGACTTTGGAAGGTCTCAAAGAACTGCCACGGGGTCAGGGAGATATATCCTGTTTGGTGTCCTGCTGGAAAGTATGTCTCCTCAGTACTACAGTCTGGCTGTAGTACAGGTACGGGTACAAGAATATGGTTTAGTTGTCTTTATATCTTCTCATGAGGAGTATACTCTTCAGTTTCCTGGTCTGCATTCTAGTACTCTATTTTGTAATGTTATTAAAGAATGAATTTGATAACAGATATACTCCAACTCTGTGTGAAAGCACAGGTTATAAATAATTTGAATGCACAGGAAAGAAGGAAATCTGTTCTTTCTTTTCCCCTTGAAAGACTTCTTTGGAAAAATTAAGTAACTATTGAAAACTGATTTGGTCAAGACTTCTTACAGCTATGTGAGTTTTATAACCATGTGATTACAATCAACCTGTTACTTTCCTTGTTTTGGGTCAAAAACACTTAAAATATCATTTTGGTATTGAAACATAAGTTATGCAGAAGGAAACTGACCTTCATATTGGTTTGGTAGATCAAACATCCTTTGATTTAGAAGGCTTATCAGGTGTGTATTCTCTCAACATGAAAACATCATGGCATCCCATCAGAAATGCCCTCAGATTCCCAAACCCTGAGCAAGTCTTTGACAGAATGGGGCTAATATATCTGAGATTCTTCTGACTACATTTAAAAGACAGTTACTGTCAGTACACATTTGTGAGGTCTAGTAGATAAGGTGTGCTCTAAAATGTCTACTAAAACAAGTTTCTGATGATTAATATGTGGAGGAACACCATCTGTAGTTCAGATTTGAGTGCAGGCCATTCAGTTGGAGTTGGACTTGAAGATCCTTGTGTGTCCCTTCCAACTCAGAATATTCTGTAAGTCACCAGCCTGCTCTCAGATAATAAACAACCGAGACTACGAAATTATATAGCAAATTCTAGGAAACCTTAAATATCACAGAAGCTGAACAATTTCCATTGACCACTATTTTGAATTCATTAGTTAGACTTCTCTGAGATACACAGGTGAATTTCCTTCCATTGTAAGGAAACAGAAATAAACTGACATCTGAAAAAACAATTTTCTACCTCTACTGCAGGTATAGCAAATAGAAAAGATGTACTTTGCTCTATAAATGCCCTCTTAAAAAAAAGAAAAGTCAAATTATATTGATTTGCTACAAGTAGTACCTTAGAAACATAGGGAGGAATATGGGTGACCATCACTGGCATCCATCCACTTTGATGTACTCTAGTGTTTTCTGGAATATAGAGCTGACAAATAAGACCTAGGAACTATCTTTCTCGAAACCTGCAAGTAAAGACCTGAGATACCTTAGGTCATCTCAAATAGTATAAAAACCTATAGTGAATTATCTGAATATTACCTCTGCTCTATGTATTTTCTATGTTATGTTGTATAGGGCATTGTTGGAATTTTTGACTGTGTCTTTTGCAATCAAGTCTATATCTGGGTAAGTGGTGCTGCTATAACATACCAGAGTGTGTAAACATTTGTATGAGTCTGAAAGTTCAATAAGTCCAAGCGCTGAGTCCTGCATTTTGGCCACAATAACCCCCTGCAACGCTATAAGCTGGGGACAGAGTGGCTGGAGAGTGCCCAGGCAGAAAGGGACCTAGGGGTACTGGTCGACAGCCAACTCAATATGAGCCAGCAGTGCTGCTTGGTGGCCAGAAAGGCCAATGGCATCCTGGCCTGTATCAGGAATAGTGTGGCCAGCAGGACCAGGGAAGTCATTCTTCCCCTATACTTGGCACTGGTGAGGCCACACCTTGAGTACTGTGTCCAGTTCTGGGCCCCTCGGTTCAGGAAGGACGTGGAGACACTTGGGCGTGTCCAGAGGAAGGCAATGAGGCTGGTGAAGGGCTTGGAACACAAGCCTTGTAAGGAACGTCTGAGGGAACTGGGATTGTTTAGCCTGGAGAAAAGGAGACTCAGAGGTGACCTTATCACTCTCTACAACTTCCTGAAAGGTGGTTTTAGGCAGGTGGGGGTCGGTCTCTTTTTCCGGGCAACAACTGACAGAACAAGAGGACACAGTCTTAAGCTGCATCAGGGAAAGTATAGGTTGGATATTACGAAAAAGTTTTTTACAGAAAGAGTGATAAAATATTGGAATGGTCTGCCTGGGAAGGTGGTGGAGTCACTATCCCTGGACGTGTTTAAAAAGAGATTGGACGTGGCATTCAGTGGCATGGTTTGGTTTAGTTGAGGTGTTGGGGCATGGGTTGGACTTGATGATTTTGAAGGTCTTTTCCAACCTGGTGATTTTGTGGTTCTGCGATTCTGTGAAAGTTATGGCACAAGATCTGTGAGACACCAGAATCTTCTTGAAGTAGTACATTGAAGCCAGCTGGGTTCCACCCAGCCAGGAAATCTCAAATTGATTGAGACATCTATGTTAAGACAACTGAATTGAGTCATAGGTGTTTTAAACCCATCTCTTCTCTTTTCTCACCTAATGCCTTGTGATTTAGAAAGCTCTTATCACAGGAAGATCAGTTTGGTCTTACTTCTCAGCAGATCCAAACCTTGACATAAAATAAATAATTGGATTCCATAACAATGGTGTTTTATTTTAATGAGTTTTCTGGATGTTTTGCTGTTTATGAGACTTAATACCATCTATTAACATTATTATTATACAATATTTATATTGTTGGTGTCCTTGACAATTGTACTTTTTTTATTATCGTAAGTGTAACAATAACACCTGAGTACTACAGAATACCAAGATACTCCAAAGTTTAGCAAAATAAAGTCTACCTTTAAAAGTATATATTTAAATTGCAACTATTTGTATTGGTTTTGTATACTATACTAATAATGGACATGTAGTTAATTGTTTTATAAATGGCAAGAAGTTTTCTTTCTTATGGTACACAATTAGCACAGCAGTTTTTTTTATCTGCTTTGATGTAGTCTAGTATCTTTATAACAAATTAGTTGCACTGATACAATTACACTTTTTTTCCTTTTTGTAAGAACCTTTTTTGTAACCTACTGTTAAGGTTAAGATGGTTTGATCTTAAGAATTTTGATAGGTTAATTTTAAGGTCATTTTGACTTTAATGATATTCAGAGTCTAAATGTGACAATCTCATCTGACAAGTAGTAGGATCAAGCCAAGTTGCTGATTTTCCATTTGCTTTTGAAAAAAAAAATCTATGGATTAAGATTTTTGAACAGGGATGTAGAAGATTGCAACATATCAAAAGACTGGTTTAACTTCTTGGGTGTATTTTAAATTGAGATGAGTGCAAAACTGCAAATGAAAAAACCACCCCTACTCCTTCTTTAAAAAAATAAAAGTAGCAGATATGTAATCATTATATTACAGTTTCAAGATCAGAAATACAAGGAATGATATCATTGGCATTTCCCTGTATAATCATCAATGTAGGTCAAAGATGTGTTATAGTTATCTCACCTAACTTCAGGAACAACCCAGCTGAGACTCCTGATTAAAAATTTCTGTTATAACTCCTGTTTAAGCCACTTTTCACTTGGCATAATAACTACAACACAGGTAATATGGAAAATCTGAAAGGATCAAAGAAGAGAGGGTGGTTTAACACTGTATTGTGCTTCATGAAATTAACTATAAGCTTCTTCTTTGTTTCTGGGTAAATTGTTTACCAGTTAATCAGGTCCATTATACTTATAAAGACATCACTTCTCTGAATTTCCTCACCTTTCAGAAACTGACTTGCACAGATAGATCATGTCGTCACACTGAGTCAATGGAAACAATGAAAGAGGTAATTGCATCTCTAATTTTGATAAGAGTTTTCAGAATATATATATATATAAAATTCTACATACTTGTGATGTTTCCCTGCAGAACATGTTAACTTTGACCTAACACCTCACTAATGTGGCTTTCTGTCTGCTGTGCTATTGCTGACCTGTATTAATCAGCTTGAACCACAAACATCACTCTGTTTCTCTCCCCACAATATCTTTGATAGTTTTAATGATTTCTTTCTCCCCCTTTGTTTTGAAAAAGGAGCCAGGTAGTAGGGGAAAGAAAAAGATTTTTGCCAGATAATGTATATTCTTTTCAAAAGCTGGTAAGAACAATGGATACTTGGTTCCCAGATTGCAATTATTTTATGCTAAAAAAATGCTTTTAACAGAAGTCAATTAATGAGTATTTAGTATAATGTGCAAAATCCCTTTTGATGGAGTGCCTTCTCTGGGCCACCAAGCTTGGTCAATTTCTAGCATGTTTACATTGGCTAAACACAAGGCACTATGTACTGGACAAACCTTCAGAATAGAAGGCTAAGACTAATAATTTATAAAGCTGAGCTTTATTATTGTCATCACCTCCAAAAAGACCCCTTAGGAGTTGACCAGACTCTTGCTGGTAAGCTGGTTGCACTCTGTTGCTATTTGAAATGGCCTGATGTTCAATATTTCTGAGCTGCAGACTCCATTTTGTTCTTTTTTAGGTTTAGGTAATTTTATGCCATTTCATGTCAATGTTTTTGCTCTTGAATCCTTTACTTACCAGCTATGCACAGCTCAACATCCTTACACCTGTCAAAAATTTTGTGTTTACACTTGTCTCTTGCACGTCTATTTGATATACTTTATCATGTAATTTTGATCTGAAGATTCCCATCAAAGATGCTCAATATTTCTTAAAGTAAGCACACTTGCAGTACTTCCTGTCATAACACTGGCATTACATTTCTTCTTTTCTTGACATCAATACTTTTTGCAGTTAATTCAAAATATTTCTGACATCTTAGTCTTTGGGACTTCTGTCTTTGCATGAGAACATTTCAAATTCTGTTCTAAAGCCTAATTAATATGATGGATTGAAAGCAATGTTTGTGAGGTTTAAAAAGCAATAAGAAAAGATGCCCTTGCAGACAGAGCATGTTCAGAAAGGCTTTGATTTTCCTTAAGCCTTTTGAGTTCATGGCAAAGAGGAAAGTAAATACTGTCTGGCTTCACTTGCCTTGTGTAGTTTTATTCGGAAAGACAAGTTCTTAGAGAATTCTGTGAAATAAATGCATGTTCATATTTCATTCTAAGGAAATTGCTTGATATATTAATCATAAGTTAAATATTTTTAAATAATATTGAAAATTTTTAAAAAGTGTAGTGGACTGTTGATGTTTATATTATGTGATTTTATTTGCTTTTCCTAACTTACTGTTTAAGTACATTGTAGTAAATATGGAAAAGTGCTCTTAGTGCTACAGCACCCATAACTGTATCTGCTATTCAAGAAGAAGGAAGCACAGATTATATTACGTCAGTGGAATTTAATATGGAAATTTCTTTTTGTAATATAGAAGACATGAAGTGATGAAATTGAGATCAAAATTAAAAGTTAGCCTTATTATTTAAATAGGAATCTATGTTTTGTTTAGATGCAAATTGCAGTAACTTAAGTATTTACATCAATACAGTTAGCTTTGTTTTTATGGTTACTTGTAGGTTTTCTAATAACTTCAATCCAAAAAGTTTGTTGGGCTGCTTCTATTTTATATTTTTAACTTACCACTCTTGTCTCTTTATTAAACATTTTTGTATTGTATTCATTTACAATGAAAGAATTAAATTGCATCCAGCCCTGAAGTCCCCAGTACAACATAGGGACCTGTTGGAGAGAGTCCAGGGGACAGACACGAAAATGGTCAGAGAGCTGGAGCATATCTCCCATGAAGATAGGTTGAAAGAGCTTCCAGGTTGTTCAGCCTGGAGGAGAAAGCTCTAGAGGGACCTCATTGCAGACTTCTGACAGCTAAAGGGGGTGTAAAAGAAAGATGAAGAAGGACTTTTTAAAGGGCCTGGAAGGATAGGACAAGGAGGAATGACTTTAAACTGAAACTGGATAGATAGCACTAGGAAGAATTTCTTCACTCTGAGAGTGGTGGGACACTGGAACAAATTGCTGAGAGAAGCTGTGATACCTCATCACTGGAAATTTTCAAGGTCAGGTTGGATGGGGATTTTAGCAACCTGATCTAGTGAAAGATGCCCATGGCAGAGAGGTTGGACTAAATGATCTTTAAGGTTCCTTCCAACCCAAACCATTCTATGATTCTTTCTCTTTTTAGAATTTCTTCAAACCAGATCTGCTTCTATATAAAATCCTTCATCTTGTCTGAGCCAAGACTTTGATATAAGGTTTTCCTTTTCTTGAGAAGTCAGATTGATATGAAGTCTTCTATATTCCGTGCTGAACAGAAGAAATGAAACTGAAATTATTCTATTTATAGGTCAAAGTACATTATCACCTAGGACCAATTTAGGGTAATAAGTTTAATTCAAAGTCAGAAATGTGCACTGTCTAGAAGGTCAGCTGCCATAAGATGGAATGAAAGAACAATATTTCTCCTCCTACACTGTAGCAAAAAGCTGGAGTTATGCTGACAATTAGCACAGTAAACACATAAAGTTGCAGGATAGGTTAAATAGACATATATTAAGACAAAGTAATAGAAAAATGCAATTCAGAAATATTTTGGCCAACTGCCAAAATAAAAAATGCACAAAGGGAAAAAAACTGGTTTTTAATTCTGTTAGTTTTTAATAGAAAAAAAATTGTTTTTAGAAGTTGTGATATCTGTATAAGATGGTCACAAATGATCAAAGCTAATAGTACACTTTATATCTTTAAATTTGCCTGGGTGCTTGTACAGCATAGTCTATAGCTATTTCAAGTGCCATTGTTTTCATACGTAGTTTGTTATACTTCTGCAGAATTAAAAAATCCTTGAATACAGTGCATATATAAAAGACATAACAGAAGTAGAAAAACTTAAAAACAAAATGTCAGGGATGATTGAGAGCTGACTTCTGTATAAGAAGAAATTAAACTTACACGGTTGAGTTTGGAAAAGAAGTGATTGGCAGGGGAAAAGAAGGAAACATAAGAAATAGGAAGTAATTGTTTGCTTTTTCAGAAGATCTCTTTCAGTGAATAAGAACTGACCAAATTCAAGATGAAAAAGAAAGCAGATTCTTCACAAAACACACAATTAAAATAGAAGAGTCCTTGAAGAAAGTTACAGCAGTTTAAAACCACTGGAAACATGAAAATAAAATATACCTAAGGTTATGACCTGAACACACCATCCTTTGCTCAAAACGTTTCTGAACTGCTATTAGCTAGAAACTAGGAAGATATCCTGTTGAAGTGTCATTACATGTAATTATTTTATTTTTCAGAATTTGTTCATTCATTTGCTTTGCCTTGTAGTTGGGTTTTTAAAATATTCTTCTTTGTTAGTATAGAATTTACTACTTGGAAAAAAATAATAATTTGTATGTAAACACATAAAAACTGCTTCAGAATGTAGAGACACCACAGTCCACCATAACCAATTCTTTATTTAGTTGTGTGTGGACAAAATAATAAGAGCCATGGTTACGAAAGATAATACAGTTTCTGAAATAACATGGCCAAAGTAACCTCGACTAGAAATACAAGTCAGGTGTTTTACCACTGCACCATTATCTCTATGCTATATTTAGTATACTATCTATATAGCACATTCTGTAATGTATTACACCCAAATCATGGCTGACATTTCTAGTTTTCCTGTCCTCTATACATTGTTTTCTTAGCTATATGGAATTAACGTTAAGGAACAGAAGTTGAATTTGAATCGGTCATTTTGCAATCTTTGATTAATAAATTGTCAAGGACTTCAGCATTTTTTCTTCAATTTTTAGTTGTTATTTTCCATTATTATTTTGCATGCATCAACATTATTGCCGAGGTTCTTGGATTTCTAAGCTGTAATTGTGTCATCCTTCATTATTGTTCACTTGATCTTTGGAGCTTGCTGCATTGTCTACAAAAGAGAAAAGAAGAAATGAACAATAAATTCCAATTTTAACGTAACACAATAGAAGTGATAAATTGTTTTGGCATGTCATAGAAACTAAATGAGTTTCGGAAGATAAACATGTGTTGGAATTTATAGGGTATAAACATCATTTTGTATGGCTGTTATAAATCACTGGATAAGAAACTGTAACATACTCAGGATCACACTTTGTTCTACTCCACCTTTGAGCATTTATATCCATCAAAGAAATTACAGCTCAAGTAGGATTTAAGGTATCATTTATTTACAGGTGATGATAATGACAAACAGTTCCTTACCTAGTGCACTGTGCAAGCTCAGAAGCAAAACTGAAAGACACAAACACGATATAAATATAACAAATGTAACTTTTTTATTATTATTAACTTAGAAGAATTAAATATTTCATATAAGGTGTTTGATTCTATGTATTTAAAAGATGATGGACACATTTGGAGTATATTACTACAATACTTACAGTCTGTTGTGTGTTGGTGGACCCAATTTGATCACAGAATATCAGTTGTTTCTCATGAGGAATTATTCCAGTGGTCATTTAAAACAACCCATAAACTGGCTTTTCCTCCAAAGCTCTGTGGCCTTCTTTAGCCTGCTTTTAGGGGATGTTCTGTGTTTGTTCTGAAGTTCCATGAAAACTGCTTGAGTGCCCAATGTGTAGAACAAAAACATTCCAAAGAGTCTTCAAATTCCATTACAATTTAAATTACTAATGCATATAGCCCTAAAGTAACTTCATGTCTTCACTTGGTGTAAAGGAATTCTTCTGTATACAACAGGTACCGATGTGTTTATTACAGGTGTTTGGCAGATAGATTCTGGTTTTGTAGTACATCCTAGAAAGACTGTCTTTGTTAATTCACACATCATCTTCACATAAATAATTTTGTACTCCATGACTGTTACCAAGCCTATGGTAATTTTTCTGAATTATTTTTTGGTTTTGCTTTAGTTTGGGTTGTGCTTTTCTTTTGGGGTTGCATTTTTTTGCAGGAGGTTTGAGTGGGTTTTTTTTTAATTACTTGGAATCTTGAAATAATATCATTATTTTACACATCTTAAGAAGAATTCTGCAAATTCAATGGATTATTCAAGTTTTTTACAGGTGTTTCTCCTCAGGACATGTAATATTTCTTAGTTTATTTTATTAATATTAGAAGAGAAGTGAACTCTGTATTCTTGATGAAACAGGTCATGAAAATTTTTAATTAATTTTTGCAATCAGCTATCAAAGTCAACATGGACACACAGAAATATAAATACTTTTACATACTTAGAGAAAGACAAATTAGTATTTTCTCTCTTAAATACTATTAAAAATATTAAGATTACTTAAAAGTAATAAGCTACTCCAAACAGTCAAGTTTCTGTAAACTTTTCTGACCCCACAGATTGTGTAATAGGAGGAAATTTCAGCCACAGTGTACTGGAAGGACATCAGCAGCTTTTCTCTTATTTTCATCTTGTAATGTCTGTTTTGAAGTGTACTAACCTATCAAATTAATGGAAAAGATAAGAGTAAACATTGCAATTCAACAAATATGTTTTTAACCATCATAATGATTTATCGACTAACAGCAATTAATTTTAACACACCAAAAGAATAGTTTCCACTTTCCTGCTCATTTCTTCATCTAAATCTCCACTGTCCATAAAATGAGGAATAAAATGTTTCCTAAAATTGTGTTTTGAAGAGAAATTAAAATTGATTGCCAGAAATCTCAAGGGAGGCAATATTTGTACACCGAGGTAATGAAGACTTCTCCTATAACATTACAATTTGCAGTCTAAATTTATAGTTCATTAACTAAGATAATTGCAATGGGTAGTAAAAATGTGGGTTTACTGGGTGTCATACTGAGGACTCCAAGTTCCTAGGTATGTAATTCCAGTTGCCTGTTATTAGAGTGTCAGACAATGGGCTTCATTCCTCAAGAAACTGAATTGTGGTCTACAACATTATTGTAATTTTGGTCTTTTCTTTTTGACTAGAAGCATAAATTAGTGAAAATGTTATGAGAAACCATTTAATGAGAAATTTAGAAATGTTTGAATCTGTCCTCAAAATAGTTTGAAGGGCAGTGGCTTGTGTGTTATTCAAAATCAGGAAGGCAGAAGTAGATTAACTGGCAGAAAACCACCATGCTGAGAAACACAGGATAAAAGGAAGAGGCTGAGGAAGAGGGAAGGACAGAATTATAGATGACAAAAATCTTTGAGTTCAAGTTTCAGGATTTTCAACTGAATTTTACTTTTGTAGTCTCTCGCTGACTAAACTACAGGGATAAGTGATACAAAGAATGAATAAACTTTTATGTTTTGGGGTGGGGAAAGGATTAGATCTGCAGTTCTATACTCTTAAAGGCAGAGACGTGAAAAAGAATTAAGCCTGGAATAGTATTAACAGAAAGGAAGCTATGAGAAACATAATGTCAGAACTGAGCAGTATTCATTAAAAGTAGATAGCAGTTACTAGTACCACTGAAGGGAAATATAAATTATTTCAAAACTCTATGTCCTTGTTCAACCCATAATTTTTTTCCTCTGGGCTTTCGAGTTATGACAGTAAGGAACTTTTTTTTCCATTATAGCTTAATGAAAATAATTTTATTCAAATTGGTATATTTAAATTCATGAATATGTAGGAATCTTCTCCAAAACACAGTGAGTTATAGCTGAAAGGACAACAAATTTTCACAAAAATTGCAGGACAGAGAGAAGGAACTAGAAAAATTCTCACTTACAAAACGTGTAATTAGGACTTGTATGTAATTGCAAAACCAAATCCTCAAGGGTATCAAAGATATCCCTGCATATGTATCTGAAATTATCCTTGTAAAATTGTTTGTCTATTGAAATTTTTCCTGCCTATTAAATTGTCACATTATAATAAAAAAGCTACAAAGGGAAGATCTTAATTAATATCCATCAAAATGAGAACTGTTAATGAATTCTTTTAGAAAGGCATTTCTAAATGTTCACACTACAGTGGTGGATAAAGGCAAAATAAAGAGACATTGACTTCAATTTGTATATCTCTATCTCAGGACTTCACCCTATGTCAAATATTTCTATATTTTGAGAAGAGGAACTAAACATGATTTTACAAAGAAATATATCGAAAAAAGATTTCAGGCTTGGAAATCACAAACATTCTTTAAGAAAATTTGCATCCTTTGTAGTCCCAGATTAATATGTAGGAAATCTGACCTGGAAGCTGTGAATATAGTGCTAAAATGGTGAGCTACTCCTCAGGTGTGAGTGTCCAAGCTGTAAAATGCTATTATGGCCTGTAACAGAGATTTGTTCTCTCCAGGAATCATATGTTGCCTGGTTAGTCCTGGTCATTTTTCACAGATATCGAGAGTTAGAGGTCACTGGAATAGATGGTATAGACAAGTCTTTTATTCTGAGGAGATGAAAGTTTATTAAAGTGCATATAAACAGTGCTCTGCCATTTTACAAAGTCCAGAGAATGGGCCTTGGTCCTATTTAATTTGCTGTTATAGACACAGCACTCACATAGCCAAACTGATTTAATATGACTGTGTGTATTTAACAGAGGTGTAGTATGTACCTTGTTCATAAAGCCAATTTTCTGCATAGATTAAGCTAACCTAAATAAGGTTAATGAGCCCCAGAGCCCCTTTACTGTTCAACCAATTAAAAAAAAAAAAAAAAAAGATAAAAATTTAGCCCAAGAATTTGATTGCTTTCTTAAGATAATGCACTACCTTCCTTGACTCCAGAAACAGCCTAAGGACTTTTTATAAATTTCTCTCACTGTCAATTTAGGCATCTCAATTTTCTTCCATTATGTGGTACAAATCAAGTTCTTGATATCCACTTCTGCAATGTTCAACTATTAAAATAAGCTCAAGTTTTCCTATTTTTCAAATGGTTCTGTTGGTCCCAGAGACATTTCTGAGTTTACTCTTGAGGAAGTTAAATGAGTAAAATATACATTTTTGCTGTATCAGCTAATGAAGTTGGTGTCAATAAGCAAAGGCGTTGCATCTGGAGAGCCGTTGAATCTGGAGCAAATTCAGAGGAGGCAAAAACATATGAAGTTCACCTCTATATTGAAAACTTAAATTATTTAACAGTTGAAAAATCCAAAAAAATTATCCCTCCTTTTTATTTGAAATACATAACAGAACTCCTGCTTCTAGTTTCATAAAGACTTCAGCTTGTGCCAAAAGACATAAAAGAATCAAATGAAAAAAAAAAAAAAAAAGCACAAACAAACAACATTTTGCACTGAGAAAGAAGGAAGTGTATTCTGTGAAGTTTTGTGGATGTTTCTTCCTTTTGCTTTTTCTGAACCTAGTCTGGGGCAAGAAGCCATAGGTAACCCTGCTTGAACATGGGATTGGACTAAATGATCTCCAGTAGTTCCTTTCAGCCTCAATCATTCTGTGATTCTATAACTTGTTACAAATTATGCTGTGATTTTTTATGTAGTTTTGTACCAATAGCAATATAAGTAAAAAATGCTGTACTTTCATTATCTGATGCTTGTGTCAATAAATTCTTTCATAGCACAATAAAGTGGTGTCAATTTTGAGGGCAAAAGGAAGTTGATATTCTTAAAAAATCCTCTATGATAATATACAAAAGTTATTATTCAGCTGAAATATTTGCTTAGCCAACGCCCAAAAATAACATAAGAGAAATGACAAAGTGACTGCTTATGCTCAATATTTATGAAGAAATACTTAAAAATATTGTGCATTCAAAGTTAAATGGAATTTTAAAAAATACAATAAAACTGAAAATGTAGTTAATTATTTTGACATTGCTTAAATGTATTTGCTCAATTGATTTATTATTTTTTTTCCAGAATAAAATATTTTACGGAGACAAATTATTTTGCCAAGGAACATTTGGACATAGAATGTTTAATTTCAGAGAAGAGTAGTTGCTCTATCAGTAAAAATACAGGGGATACAAAGGAATCTTTTCCCAATCATCAGAGCAGTCTGAGATGAAAAGCACTGTTCTACATTTTTCTAAAGAGTTTCAACATATTGCTTTATATTCACCATTAGTGTCCTAATTTTGTGTACTAATCAAATTGTCCCACTTTATGCAAACATCTTCACCTATCCTAAAGCAGTGTTAGGTTTCTATGCAAAAACAGAAATGGTAAAAACTTCATTTTTCACCTAAAAACATATTAAAGCAAAAACTGAAAACTGTTTTTTCTATTGTGCCCATATCAGACAAAAGAAATGTCAAATGTCAAATTTGGCTTAAACAAAGCAGATTTTTTACTACCTGCACATGTAATTATATCTAGTATTAAATGACCAATGCTTTCTTGTCAGCTTTTGAAATATTGCAACAGGAAGTTTTCCAGTTGAAAAATTCTTAAATATGAATGAAGATACATTAATATTCACCTGGTACTTACATAAGCTCCAAAAATTGTTCCCATCTTGCATAGATTGGACAAAAATGTGAAAGACATTCATAGTTCTATGAATTTAGACTCAGGTCCTAGGCAGCCCCACAGATTTACTCTCACATAATGCTATTGGAATTTGTAAACCTGCCTTCTTTTATAACCAAACCCTATCTTTCAGCATTACATAGATCATACCATGGATATGCAATTATTGACCCTTCCTCTGTAAGAAGGGTCAGTTTGCATTCTCTTCGTGCTTGGCTAAGTCCTGAACTATTTGTAATACAGCTGAAATTCCTAAATCAGGTTTTTCACAATGCGGCCTTTACATTCTATATAAACACAGTTTAGTATTTTCTAATAAGTTAAAACTGGGGTTGAAGCATAGAACTTGTTCTTTGTGAACAAGTAAAACCTCTCCTACAAGTAAAACTACACAACTCTTCTAAGGCAACAATAAATGTGGAGATATCTGCCCCAAATTCTATTTGTCAGTATCATGATGACAGGAGCAAGGAGAAATAAAGATCTCTCTTTATTGGATTACACCAAAAGTATTCAAAGAGAAAAAAATCTGTGATTTTGAGTTTTTTGTTTATTTTATTTTTACCTTTTTATCTTTATTCTATTTTTTTCAATTATGTTTTGAAGAACTGTCAGAAATGTAAATCTGATGACACGAACCCATACCACTATACAAAAGAAGGATCATGGTGATTCTCCAGCACTGTGGCAGAGACCAAATGTCATGACTGGTGGGTAAGGGCTTCGTTACACATTCTTATCAGGTTGAACAAATACACCAGACCATGTGTCAAGATCTGTTATGCTTTCATTGTAGAGAACACTTCAATAAGTTCTCAGCTCCTATCGCAAATTCCTCAAAGGTGCTGGCTCAGAAGCCACAACAAAATACTCATAAGACGCTGCCTAACAAGGCACAACACACACCTCCACAATCTCCTCACTTCCACCGTAGAGCTCAGTATAGAGTATGGAGTAGAATATAACAGCTGTTCTTTGCCCGGGAGAAGCATGGGAGAAAGACAAATATCTCTAGTTCTTAGATCCCACGTTGGTCCTGCCGCATGGATGGTCCGGAGCTGGGTTTGTAAAGCAAAGTGACAAAGGCATTTGGTTTTCCACTGAAAGGTTTATAGCACAAGACTCTTCCAAGGTGCTTTTACAGTGTTATAATGCTTGTTGACACAATGACTAAATTTACAGCACTTTATATTAGTTATAATTGTGCCTTTCAAAAACTTTAGACACCAATCTCTTAGATTGTGTCAGGAACATTGGAGAATACTCATAGCCTTCAAATACGGAATGGATAGATATTCTAGTATTTTAAACTGAAACTTGATGTACCAAAAGAAGCAATAAAATAGTATGAAAATTTCTCACATGGTATCTAAATGTGAAACATGAATTTAATTTTGAGCTCACAGTACATAAAATGTTACGTACTCTTGCAGTAATATTTCTAAGAAAATTACATTTCATAGGAGTGTAGTCACAGATCATACACAGGATTTCAAATAACGTTCTTTGTGGTGAGGGGGAGAGTAAATGTGGAAACTGTGATGTAGACAGTGTTTATTAACATATTGGAGCTTACATTTCTATGTCTTTACTGCACTAGAATATTCAGCTCAATGGGCACATTTTGCAAATTCTCCCAAACAGAAGAACAAAATATTAATTGCAAGTTCTTTTCATTGTTAATGTAACTCAGACTACATAAAAAACTTAATACAATAATGAGCTATTAGCTAGTAAAATTAATTTGATATGTATCAAAGTATCATATTAACATTGATACCTTGTGCTTTAATTAAGCTCATGAAAGCCAGTACAAGATAAAGATGAAATGAGCAAACAAGATTATCTAATAGCATTTCTGTTGACAATCTAACAGCGTTTTCTCCTGACCATTTAGGAGCATGTTTTCTGTAGAAGTCATTCTAATTGCTCCAGAAAACTGACAAGCTAGTTACAAAAATCAATTGGCAAAGCCCTGCAACCTGTGCAAAATTTTGTGCATCAAAGTACGAAAAAATGTTTCGAACTTGCATTACACATAGGGAAGTGACTGGGGAAGTCAGTGTGGATTTCTTCCCCCATGGGAAAAGGCAAGCCCATTCATGCATCAAAACAAAAAGAAATCTCATACTTTTTTTCATGTTGTTTGTAACATTTTGTGATATGATTTGAAAACAAGACAGGTAAATGAGCACCCAGATCATCATGACACTTTTCTAACAAGCATTTTTACCATTTATTTTCTTCCTAGCTTTCCAAGTATAGCTGTAAGGGCATTCAACTGAAGGTGACACTAAAAGAGCAGAAAATGGTGAAGATAGATGGTCAAGGTACTGCACATACAAAGAGTAAAATTGCTAAAAAATCTCACTTTAGAAATCTAAATAGCAGTAGGAAAGCTAGTACACGAACATAAGAGAAGGTATAAAGCAGCTTTTGTATGGTGTTCAGCAAAACCAGAACAGGTCTAGGGACTTAAAATCATTCATCATTCAAATTTTTCTCAGGTTCAAAGTCTAAAACTTTTGGAAGCAAAAACTTAATAGAAAGCCAGTAGAAGACTAAGTATCTCTGCTAAAGGTCCCAAGTCCTGATAGGCTTCTGTCATTACTTGTTCTTATTTTGCAAGACTCAAAAATTCATTTTAGCGCAACACATTTTGAAAGTTGCCAGAATTGCTGCTGAAAACCATCTCATTAGCACAAATAACCAAAACAGGGAAAGAATTTGATATGGAATCTTACAGAGAATTTAAAAGTCTTGAGAGAATCTCTTGTCATATTTCTTCAGTCACTTTGCTGTCTGGTATATTTGTATACAGACTTGCACACACATAGACATTCTTCTATCAAAGTTTTGATTATCTAGTCTCTTTGCTGCTTTGAAAATCTAGCTGTATAAAAGTATCATCTTCTAGCTGGTTCAGAGATAGTAAATGCGATGCTGCTTTTTTCCTTCTGTTTTTTCAATTTCTAAAAATGCATTTCAATATGAGATATACAATCTGTTGATGATTTTGGACAGAAATTACTTAGTTGAAATTGCTATAGTGAAACCTTACTGTATAATTTTAGTTATAACACATATTGATAAACTATTTTATCAATAACAGAGCACAGTACAGCAAAGCACATAGTTATAATTCACTATAAATGACTTATAAGTAAAATAGAGTTTGGTGACGAAGGGCTTCCTAATTCTTTATTTGGCCTCATTTTAGTGAGAGGTTACAAAAGATAATTCCTAATAGTCCCTAGCAGAGTAGTATTGCTTGGGCATGGTTTGAGGTTACAAAGTCAGAACCTGGGTGCATGTAGGCTGGAAATATAGGAGCACATGTAACTTTTGGGGGTAAATATTTTATAACTTGAGAATGCTGATCTTATTACAATCCACCCAAGATGTGTGTGTCACTCAGCTGAACTGGACTTTGAGCAATGGATCATTAAAGGGAGTTTTTTGAAGACTTCCTGAGAACTCAAAGTGCACTTGGCCAAGTGATTGACATAGTTTCCTGTCAATGTCAGAACTCTCTTTCTGTATGTCAGTGAAAGGGATAGGAAATTGTTTTGATCTTCAGTAAAGCAGGAAAGAAACAGAAATCCTTCCAAGTCCTTTAAAGTGTTTAAAGTTTAAAGCAGTTAGAATTTAACAAATGTGCATTAAGCAGAAAGTTTACCTGGATACCTTTCATTATCCTTAAGTCAAAATACTTCTGTAGTGGAATGAGTGAGGGCTACCTGCATCACAAATTTAGAAATCAGTAGGCCCACATTCTATACTACTTATGCTCATACAGCTATTTTTTGGTTTCTGTTCTCAGGCGTGGCTGAAGTTGCCAAATAGTTTATTTTTCTAGAGCACCCATTTGCAATGTGGATGCACAGATCTCTTTCCAGCAGAAAGCTGGAGGACCTTCTCTGTGTTACTTCAGTGCAGACACATCTGTGGATTTCTGGATGATACATGGAAACTCCACCTAAAACCACAGTCTTCAAAATTAAGTCTAGATTACTACCTAAGTCCAAAGTATGTAAGAAAGATGGTTTCAGTTCAGAGCCTAGGAGTGTAGAACAGTCTGGGATCTATGTGGCCAAGAAGTAAATCTGTGGAAAGCAACCTTGGAGTTCCCATGGACATCAAGCTCATTATGAGCAAACAGTGTGCAGCTGCTGTGACAAAGAAAGCCAACAGAGTGCTGGGGTGCATCAACAACGGCATCATCAACACAGATAAAACAGCTATTTTCCCCCTCTGCCCAGCACTTGTCACACCACACATGTAATACTGCTTTTACATTTGGTCGCCACCAATGAGGAATATGTTGGTAGGCTGGAGAGGGTTCAGAGAAGGGTCAGCAAAGATGATTCAAGGACTGGGAAGCTGCCGTATGAGGACAGGCTGAGAGAAATGGGTTTGTTCAGCCTTGAGAAAAGGCGGCTTTGGGGAGACCTTGTCACCCTGGCCCAGTATTTAAATGGTGGCTATAAAGAAATTTGCAAGGAGTCACATGGAAAAGATGAGGGGTAATGAGTACAAGTTACTCTTGGGGAGATTCTGACTGGGGAGAAGAGGAAAAATCTTCACAACACCATTAGAATAATGCCCTCAGGAAAGTGGAGAATTCCCTAATGTTGGACAATTTTAAGACTCAGTTGGACAGAGTGCTGGGACATCTTGTGTAGATTTTGTTTTTGCCAAGAAGGGTTGGAGGAGATGATCCTTGAGGTCACTCCCAACCTGATATTCTATCATTCTGTGATTCTATTAGTTGTAGCTACTAACTGTAGCTTGGCTTTATACAAGGAAAAACTGACACTTTGAATCATGAGTCATCTGCTTTTTCTGACCAGAGAGAGTGCTCTTGACATAGACTCACATCATTTCTCTGTGCTGAATCTGTAAAGTCTGGATGCCAGCTTTATAGAGGGAAAAATAACTCTATTCTCTGAGCATTCTTATAGATCTTAGCTGAGTCTCCTTTCCAATAGAAAAAACACTAAAGTGTTATCTAACGAAAATGAAGTACTTTCTGTTCTTCATTGTAAACTATGACTTTGTCTCATACATTTATTCCTGAATTAGACTAGTTCAGAGGATCTAGAGAGAAACAATACAGCCTTATCCATAACCAATGTTAAGAGTCATGGTAATAAAATAAAATTATTCAGGTTTTTTTGTGTGTACTTCTTGAGAAAATTCTATCAGTTTGAATCATAAACACATTATGAAATAGGCTTAGAAGAGTATAAGATTCACCTCTCTTACGTTTCCTCCCCTTCCTCTTCATAACTTATCTACCAGTCTTTGCAGAGACATAGTAAATTTGACTGTGTGTTCCCTGGTTCCCTGTCTTTTTCGGCCTTTTTAGCATAGTGGCATGTGCCTGAGAATGCTGTCTCAGCGGAAAAAGACAGCTTTCCTCCAAGACCAAGCAGTTAGCTGGGGAAAAATGTATTAGTAAAGTGACTGCAGTATACCAAGGATAAAGCAGGAGAGAGAATGAGGCAAGATTTGCTTGCTCTGCGATTCTTTAGAAGATGCTGAATTCTGTCTGGCTCCTCTCTGGGGGCCTAAAACAACTTCATAATGACTAAGGTGGTAGTTCCAGTTAATTAGCCCTGAAGATTTCAAAGTAAGTTTTTACTACTCTTCAAAAAAACCCCTTAGATTCTCCCTAGATGTAACAAAAATTTCTGTCTTTCCTTTTCCTTTACAGTTCCTATGAGAAATGATCCATTTGTTACATGAGTCAGCTTCTGGCTGAAGTGCCCTATGAAGAAAAGACCACACTTTTCTAGTTTGTATTAGCTCACACATTCTACTCCAAAGAAAAAAACTCCTACCTCCCACCCCAGACAAGAGAAATTAGCACCTTTTCTTCACAGCATGTGCTGGTTTTGTCTGGGGTAGGGTTAATTTTCTTCACAGTGACTGGTATGGGGCTGTGTTTTGAATTTGTGTTGAACACAGTGTTGGTAGTATAAAAATGTTTTTGTTATTGCTGGGCAGCTCTTACACAGAACCAAGGTGTTTTATGGCCTTTTATGCTCCTCACACTGTACTGCTGGCAAGGAAGTTGAGGGTGCATGGGAAGTTGGGATGAGGCATAGCTGGGACAGGTAACTCCAACCGACCAAAGGGATGTTCCTTGACACATGCACAGTATATAAAGTAGGGAAGGAAGAAGAAGGAAGAGGCAGGATGTTTGGAGTGATAGTATTTGTCTTCCCAAGTACCTGTTAATGTGTGATGGGGCCCTGCTCTCCTGGAGAAGGCTGAACACCTGCCTGGCCATGGGAAGCAGTGAATGCATTCCTTCTTTGCTTGTGTATATGGCTTTTTCTTTTTTATTAAACTGCCAATCATGAGTTTTCCAGCTTTTATTCTTCTGATTCTCTACTGATCCTGCTGGTGGGGTAGTGAGTTAGTGGCTGTGTGGGACTTGGGTGATGGCTGTGGTTAAACCATGATGCAGCTCAAGACAGACTTTGTGAGACATGCTGAGGTGTCATGAAATTTTACAGTCCATGATGCTTTCCCTACCACACCATACAACATACCTACTAAGAGGGCACAGGGTAATGGAAACCAGTAAAATATCTGCATTTAAATCAGAAATATATCAGAAATTGTATACAAAATCAAAACTTCATTTACTGAGAAATCAAAAATCACCTAGAACTTAGTGAGACAAATGTGATAGGAAAGCATCTAGAACTGAAGGAAAGAAGGAAGAGATCAGAGATTTCAGGTGGTTCAAAAATCTTCTAACATTAAAGATAGCAGTGAGTGTGTGAACAGGCAAACAGGATCCTTGAGAGAACAGCGATAAAAAGAAAGGCTTACCAATACTGCCTTACTTTTGTTTTCATCAGGTCAGAACCAATTTCTCTGAAGGACCAATGTAGTGAAGTTCTGAAGAGAATGCACTACTACTTACTGTGAATAATATGAATGACAAGGCTAGCGGTATGCTGATGGACTTTCTCTTTTGTGAATATTCCAACCAAAGCATCAAGTGAAGGAAGAATGCCAGAGGTAGGTGTTTCATTGACTTGTGTATTGGGTAAAAACTGGTGTAAAGTGGAAATAGAATAAAGAAAGTGTGTGCTCAGATATTAATGTCAGTTCTTTGTTATTTTAGTGTTTCCTGAATGGGAAGACTATGAAGAATTTCATACTGTTTAAACACCCCAAATACATTGAATGAGATCTTGGGCAATGCACGGGTGTTTTGCCAGTATTTGTTGTGATTCTCCTTCATGATATGCTACTGATGATATTCATCATATGATCATTGAATAATTGAGATTGTAAAGGGTTTCCAGAGTCATATCGTCTTCATCTTACTGCAGTCCCAAGCAAATAATTTCATTCTAATTCTCTTCAAAAGTTCCCTGGAACTTTAGACTAAAACACTAGGACTCAGAGTCTGCTGGTGTTAATATGCTTATTTGAGGGGATCAGTTTCTCAAAATTTTGTAGGCAGCTACAATAATGTTTTGAAGCTGAAGAGTATCTGTTTATTTTACTGCCTATCCCTAGCATTGACCCTATTGAAGTATTGACAGCATGCCAGAAATCTCAGAGACAGTTTTTGTACTCTTTCTTATTAATGCTATTACTGGCATCTGTCAGTCTTGCAAAGCAATATATCAAAAGGCAATAGCAAAGACCTTTTCTTTCTGCCTAAAACAGAATGTAAAATTGTACAGAGATATTGTAGTGTGTTGACCCTGACTGGATACCAGGTACCCACCAAAATCACTGTATTAATTCCCTCTATAAGTGGACAGAGGAGAGAAAATATAGCAAAAGGTTCATGAATGAAGGACCAGGATTTAATGTACCTAGTGTACTTGAAGATAATCATAATTATCTTCAGAAGAGATGTCCTCCCCTTGTATTCTTAACATCTATATAATGTTACTATTCTCTTCTTCATTACTGACAATGAGTGGCATTGAACTAATCACTTGTGTGCTGATTACAAAACATTCTGTTCATTCCTAATTAACCTCTATGAACCACTGAGAAATACTGAGCTGACCTGACATATTTTTATTGTCCCCTTTGTGGCTTGTCAGACACTTAATCACTATAGTTTCATAGAAATTACTTATAACTTTGTCAGTGTCCATTTTTATTTTCACTCTTACACTAAAACCATGACTATTTGGAATGCTCACATGCAGGTCAAATAGAACAGAATTTTTTTTTTTCAGAAACAATAGTTGCAATGTGGAGAAAACTGCAATGACATTGAATTGAAACAACACAGAAACAGAAGGTTCAGAAAGAAGTCCATCTTTTTTTTTAGATAAGGAAATTATTGACTGTGACAGCATTGGCAATATTTCAAGGGTTATGTGTATTGTTTGGTTATAATTAAGTAAGTCATAGTTCATTACGGATAAACTGAGAGAACCAACCCAAAAGAATTAATAAGGCTTAATTCATAATGTCTGATTTGCTCTCCTGAGTGTGCTGTTGCTTTCAGACCTTGTGGTTAGAGTTCATTTCACCAAGATTTATTGTTCACACCTGAATCAGTCCACATCTGAACTTTTTACCCAGTCAATTGTAGTGGGCCGACCCTGAGTGGATGCCAGGTATCCACCAAAGCCACTCTATCACTCCCCTCTACAACTAGGCAGGGGAGAGAGAAAATATAATGAAAGGCTCATGAGTTGTGATAAAGACTGGTAGAGATTACTCTCTGAATACCATCATGTGTGAAGCAGACTCTGCTTGGGGATCTTAATTAAATTTATTGATAACAAAATTAGAGCATGATAATGAGAAATAAAATAAATCTTAAAAATACCTTCTTCCCACTCCCTCCTTCCCAGGGTCTACCTTCTCCAAGCTCTCCAAGAACTGCTCCCACTTGGGTCACTCTTCCATGGGGTGCTGTCCTTCTGGCACAGTCTACCCCAACATAGGTCTCCCACATGGTCACAAGTTCTATCAGGAAACCTGTTCCAGTGTGGTCTGCTGTTTCCACAGATCATCAGGTTCCTGCCAGGAGCCTGCTCCAGCACAGGCTTCTCACAGGTTCAAAGCCTTCTTTCAGATATCCACCTGCTCCGGTATAAGTCTCCTCCATAGGCTACAGGTGGATATGTGCATCATCATTCCCTCCATGGGCTGCAGGGGCACCACTGCTTAACTTTGATTGTCACCATTGTCTGCAAGAGAACCTCAACTCCAGCATCTGGAGCACCTCCTCCCCCTTCTTCTCCACTTACTCTGGTGTCCAAACCAAAAATTAAATCTGTTCCAGATAAAACTATTACACTACCTCAGATATAACTGTCTACTGTCTATCTGTCTACACTTGGTGAAAAATTCTGCTTGTGTCTGAATGCATTTCCAACTTTATTTAATTACTTATCTTTTTTGATTTTACCAGTTCTTCCTACTTTCACATTTTTTTAATTATGTTTTTTATTTTCCTATTCAATTTACTTCAAGAACGATACCTGTACATGTATCTATCTATTATTGTACAAAGTATACACAAATAACATAATCAGAATGATTTTTATCTATATCTCCCTTTTTTCGTGTTGTCTTAGATTGTCCAAGATAAAATAATTTTCTGCAAATAATTGAGTTGTGACGACGGATGCTTTTTCTGCATCAAGATATACCACTGTACTCCTCCAGGTTCAGATTGTTTATATTCAATTATCTTGATTCATCTGAGAGCATGATACAGAAATAAATTGAGTAGCAGTGATAAATGATTAAAGACAAGAAATATGTAAGCTTATATTCTTGCATATCAGCAGCACATGACATTGCTGATCATAAAACATCATTAACCTGACATGCAAGAAGACATACCAGAAGAATATACCAGTCTCCATTTTCCTGGATTGATCATGGCTGAAGGGATTGGAGACATTTCTGTAGCAGGACCTTCCTTCTGGGACTCGTTAAAAATCTGGAGTTTTCTCTATAAAAAGCAATTTTTTTTCTTTAATTTAGTTTTTTTTTAAGATATAAAATCTCTAAGTAGTTGGATCATTATGGTGTTTGAAAAAATGAAAAGAAGTAACATTGTAGGCTTCCATACACAATTCAAGCAAATATGAATTGCACTAGGCAACAGTAAAAATAACTTACAGTTCTGGTACAATTTCCTTTAGCAGAAAGCATCATACAATAAATTTTATCTGCAATTTTAGTATATTTCTGAAATCCATACTAGTACATAAAATGAGGCAACATAGCAGCAGCCTGATAAATATTTTATACATTCTGACTGGATAAACAGATTCAGATGCATCCCAATGCATGATGACTACCATTAGTCATAGTCACCTCTTTATGGCCTCAGCCTGCTGGAAAATTTAATTCATTTGTTATGCTCTGTGCATAACCTGACAACTATGAATATAATAGGCATTTGTTCTTTGCCTGCAACAGTCAGGTCACAATGTCCAAGTGTTCACAATGCACATTCAGTGTTACTGAGCAGAGAGCATTGTGGTCATGCTGATGTCAGATAGGAAGCTGAAGTCATGCAAGACAGGCAACTGTTATCAGTGCCTCATGGACATCCATTTCCACAGGAGCTGAGGAACAACACAGACTCCAACACTCCTGAGTCTGAATATAAGCATGATTTGACCTTGCTTTCTTTAACAGGGCAAAACAGACCACGTAAGTTGCAAAAACTTAAATCAAGCATACTAATAGGTCAACATAAACTTTCATTGCTATGTAATTATACCCATAACACAAGAGTAAGAAAGAAAAGGAAAAATCCAGAAATTCACTTGCTGTACTTTTAAATCGTCAGGGTTTTATTAATGCAAAACCTACACAGATATACTTAAATTTTGGAAAGAACACACTGCCACCAGTAAGAACAAAACTTTAAACAAAACTTTATTTAGTCAGAAAGGGCAAAAGTTGAAGTGAGTATTTTCTACCAAAAAAAACCAAACCAAAACAAAACAAACAAAAAAAAAAAAAAAACAAAACAAAAAACCACCCAGCCCCCTCCTCAAGTGAAGAAGAGACAGAAAGAAGGGAGCAGATGGGAGAAAGTGCCAATCCTAGGCATATTGAGAGCATTTGCCATGTGTCAGGACTAGAATAAGGTCCTATATCCTCAAGAAGCTTTCACCATTTTAGAATCTCATTGATTCCCTTCCTCAAGAAGAAAAAAGTTCGAAGATAGAAGGGAAACAGACATGCATATTATTTCTTTTAAACACTTAAATACAATTTAGATTAAAGAATATAAAGACTGTTTAAGTATAATCTTATTGTAAGGATTGTCTCACTTTTTGTAGTCAAAAAAATCCTCAATGCAAATAGCACTTATAAAAAACGACCTTATGACCCAGCATTAATGTAGACCAGTGATCATGCAATTTCTAAATGTGAATTGTAGCTTTTTCTGTAAATGGACTCATGCAACTCCAAATGTGCTCAGCTAGAATACAAGTGAAGGAACCGTTTTTCTTCTCTGAAAGCGGCAGAACTGTCACTTTGTGTTTTCTAATTAGAATATATTTCTACTTAGGTCTCACTTCATGGACAGCGGGTTCAAATTCCTTTGTGATGCTGTACAGTGTGCAGATGTAAAGGTTTTGATATGTGAGGAGAGCTGCAGGCGTGGCCTCTGTGAGGAGCTGCCAGGGCTGCCCTCCTCCAAACACAGATATTTCCAGCTGGCTCTGACAGACCCACCACAGGGTATGGCTGAGTCCAGCAGCCACTGCAGTGGCAGCTCCAGGAAGATGTGAAAAGGCAAACATTTCGCATAAAGGAAAAAAAGAGATTTTCTGTTCTTTCTACATTTTATGAGGGATAGTAATATTTCTAGGCACCACAACACAGATACAAGAGGAACATGGATTAAAAATAATGATAAAAGTACAGCAGTTAGAAGTCTGCTCATATGCTTCTGCTTAAAGAATGAAAAAAGTTACATAGATAGTCACTCAACTGGAATAAGAAGACTAAGCTTTAAAATCCCCTAAAAACTTCTTTACAAATCAAAATGACCCTTTATTTCCACTCTATATAGTGGGTGATTGGATACCTAACTCACAGCTAGTTGCCTACACTGCTCATGCATAACTTCAGGTGTCTAAATCTGGAATTGAATCCAAGTGACACTTACCAAACATAGACTTATTCCAAGGTTTTAAAATAAACTTAATTATAGTACACAAGGGATTTCTGTATACAAAAAAAGAAGAAAAACTGAAACTGCAGAAGCAGATGCATAGCCTCCTGAATTTATGCATGAAAGTGAACAAATAAATAGACGTGAATAGAATGACACAGAGATATCTGTGCAAACCCTCTCATTTCCAAGAACAGTCAAACAGCCATGTCAGACAACCTTTTAATACTCAGTAAAATCACACATTTCATAAAATTTTGACAATCTATTGGCTTAGTTTTATCCTTTATATATATATATATGTATATATATGTAAAGCTGATAACAGTAATTTCAAAGTCTGGGTATTCCGTCAAAATGGAAGAAGACAATACCTCCCTCAGTAGGAGAAGCATATCTTTCTTTTTATTTTACACCTAAAGTTGATGCTTTTCAGCAAATTAGTTCTCTAGACCAATCTTTCATAACCACAAGAGTTCAGCTTGCAATGTATTTTTAGAACAAGAGATCAGCCACTTTTATTAACCTAGTATGCTGTAGCCTGATTACAAACGGAAGAAGGAATTATGGAAGATTCTGCAATATTTTAATGACTCATAAAATTGTGATTGTAGATTGATATATCTATAATTACGAAAACTAACTCTTCTAATTCAATGCAGACATTACAGGAAAATTCCATTAACAACCTACAAAATAATGCAATATTTATATGCTCACACATAAAGGAAGAAAACAATTTGACAAATTGTATTTGCATTCTGGTTTGTGTTGTCTTCTCGGAATGAAATGCAGGTCATAAAGAAGAATATCAGATCATAACACCAGGTACTGTCTTGAATCACTTTCTGTTTTTTATTGTTTGTTCCTTGTTCAGTTAAGCCAGAAATGGTTATTTTGAAATTATCCCTTTCTTCTGCAATGTCTAAGTCAGTACTACTCACTTTAACTTCTGAACCTTCTTTACATCAAGCTGAAAATCTTGCCTTTTTGAAGCTATTTCTCTATAAAGTCAACAGTCTCTCTATTTCCCCAAAACTGCTCAGCCTCCCTTCCGCCCCTTCTCCTTTCCATCAAGGTGAGGGTATAGGGGTGGGAAAACGTTAAAGAATCAACACCCCTTTCAGTATGCAAGGGTCATAGAATTCAACTCTCATCAATCTCAAATTTAAGTTTGAACTTGTGATTTTATTCTTCATACAATCAATAGGGAGAAATAGGCACCTAAAAGGTTGATTGATGTGTCAACTGTTAAAAACATCTCTTTTAAAGTCAGCTGAGCCATATGTGGAGGATTCAGCTATCTCTATAATGACTTTTAAGTTTAAAATGTAGTAACTTTAGATATCTGATTCAACATGTGAGATTTCCATGAGGAGATTTAGAGGTTTAAAGTCATGATCTTGGCTTCATCAATTAAGTCAGTAGAAAGCCAGAAGGATATTGTTGAAATAAAGTAAGAAAGAAACATGACATTTAAAAGAAAAGTAATTGTTTATTGGCACATTAAAAGAATCAGTTTAGACCATGGACTCGGTTTCTATTATGTTGTATATTCATGAGATCATAACGAAAAGTGATAAAATTATTAACTGTCTGCATTTGTTTTGGGTTTGTGGGTCTTGGTGTTCTTTGTGATTTTTTTAGTGGGTTTTTTTTATAAGCAAGGATGCTCAGACAATATTAATGAGTGATGGAACAAAAGAAGAATAAATGATGATGTGCATTTGCTCTTATAGGAAGATAAGAAAATCCATGAGTAAAATTAATGCCTCATTCACACAAGAATTGTTTGCAGTAATTGATTATTGTGCTGACTTATAGAGAAGTTCAGCTTTAGGCTATTTCAGTCATTTTAAAAATCCCCAAATTTTGCCATTGACAAAGAGACACAGGAATAAGGCAGATGCAGTGCAGGCATATTTTGCCATAGTATGGTTATGAGGGTAGCATTCATCGTACTGAAAATTCATGTCCTTGTTGCAGACATCTGGAATTGTTAACGTGAGATAAGTAAGGGGAGAATCACTTGTCAAAATATGACCCACAGATACAGATGCAATCCTGAATTTGAGAAGCACAGTGGAAATTAAGGCAAAGTTGGTTTCTATAGAGACTTATCAAAGGGTTGGCAAATGTATGTTTGATAGAATCTTCTATTTCTTTGGGGAAGCCTGTAACTTCTGACCAAGTTAATACCAAGTTACCTTGGGAAATCCGATTCTCTTTATCCTGCTTTTAGAAGAAACCTGAAATCCAGCTTTTTTAGATGCCAAGTCCACTAGCCCTCCAAGAAAAAACAAGTACCAGCTATACAAGTGTATGGTTTGGGGAAAATGATAAAAATATTACAATTAAACTTTAGAGACACGTGGTTTTACTTGAAAGATGTTCACAACTGAAACAGAGAACAGCTCTGAGGATCAACCACTTCATTCAATGTCTATGATTATTACCACACCTTCTGTGACATATATTTCAATTGTAATTGTAGTGAACTGGGGCTCTAAATCAATTATTTTAATTTCTACTTGAAAAGACAAGAAAATCATCACTATACTGATACTTTCCATTCGGGTAATGATACAAACATTATTTGCATAGACATTAAGCATTTCTTGGTTTTGAAATTTTTAATTACATGTTGTTGGAAGCTTCCTTTCATCTGTAATTTTTTGTTGTAGAATAAGTGATTATTTGCAGTATGTTGCAGTATGACTAAAACATATGAATGTCACAGATTAGGCAGAGTAGAATCCAAGTTGTTATGTCTTATTTAGTGAAATAATTTTTTCTTTTGGATAATTTCTTTTTAATTAAAAAAACTTCAACACCCACATGCTGTGATACAGGCAAATTTTGTCTTCTTATCAAAACCACTGGGAATAATCCAATCAAACCTTGCAATATTTCTGACTTTTATTACACTGATTTAAATTTTGTCTCAAAGGCATAGGAAGCTTGAGGTAAGAAGGAATATTTTCTGAGTTTGTTACATTGTATTTTCATTTATAATTTACTGTTGTCAAATGCTCTCAGGCAGAGATGCCCCCAAATTCGAATCTATTACTGAGTTAGGCTTTGGCATTCATCAGTTTACATCTAAAATGGTAATATGTCCATCTCAAGATCTGAAAAAACTAAACCCTGGATTAAAGCCAAAGAGAATGAATTTTTGTATATCTCTTAAAATTTCAAACATTCATAAAGAAATTTTTTGTCTGTCCCCTCCAGTTTTTATGGATGATACTTCAAGAAAGTTTCAAAAAGGTGTATATTGTCTTTTCACAGTGTTGCTGCCTGCATTGTCACCTCCTTGGTCCTGTAACCCATGATGTGTTTCATTTTCCAGCCTGTTTCCACCTGTATTCTGCTTCTTCAGTCTTGACATGGCTCACCCTACATGGCTACCTTAGTCCTGTATTAAAGCCTCTCTTTGCTTATCCCTTAAAATGATACTATTTCGTCTTCCATTCTGCAACCAGAATTTCCCTGACAGAGCAATTGGTAACAAAGTTTACAGAGATGGTGTCTGCGTCTGATGAAACTCTACAGAAAAATACTGGACATTAAATAAGTTCTGAAAATAGTAGAAGTTTCTAGCATAGACACCAACAAATTGAAAACTATTATGAAGTACAAATAAATTATATGTGGAGAGGTTATACAGCAAAGGATCTAAAAAGGAGGCATAAAGTGGGGAACCCTAATGCCATCTCCTCGACACCAAGAATAGATAAAATTTTCCTTGGAAAGCTGATATTCATAGGGAAATATGAATCTCTCCTACCTGTCTATAGAGATAATCCTAGAATTCTCCTTTCCAGAAATGCATTTTAAACCCTTCCTTCCCATCCACTTTCAAAGGAAAGATGGTTTTCTCTACAGCCCGCTGTAAAAAAAAACAATCAACAAAAAACCCAAAAATGTTTCTTTTGATGGAAGTCTACCACTAATTAATTTTGCCTGCACCAAGCTGCCAAGTCCCTTCCTCAATTTCCATACTATAAAGGACTTGCCTTTACCACTTAAAAATGTCTGATTTACAAGGCTAATATGATAGTCTAAGTTTGATGGATTTTCTGGAACACCTAATGAATATACAGGGCAGCAAATTCCAGAGTAAAGACAATTACGTGGCACAAAACATTTAGAAAATCTCTGTCTTCTGGAGCTTGGAGGGTACTACACTGCATTGTAGAGGATATCTATTACTGAAATATGACTTTCATAGAGTGATAGGGGGATTTTTCATAACAATTTCCACTTTATGTGCGCAATGATTATTTTCCATGTAACGTTAATGGGTCAGATCTTCTTCCCTAAATAGAAATTATGAATATGCATTATGCTGTGCCTGTAATGATTTGTGAAAGGGACAGGGATCTGCTCTAAAGCCATGTGACATTGATTGGTTTATATCAGTACTATTTGGGAATGATCCCATGTATAACATACACTTTTTGCAAAAAGGTAGCTGCAGTAGTTCAGAATAAATTTAGAGAGCTCCCCCACATTGAAGCAGCATGAACTGTCAAGGGTCCTCTGCTTTCATTCAGGCTGAAAAATATGAGGAAAGCAAGATACATTTAATTAAGAAACATTGTATAGCTATGTTTGTTTGGGTTTTTTTATTTTCTTTTTTACAGAAAAAATAGTAGCAATTTACTTTAGTAAAAATGAGTGCTAAAATAACCCATCAAGAAGAATATGGGATCGGTCATCACCATATTTCTTAAGATGTCCTGGTACTTCAACTCTCCTCCCCATTCAGTCAGGGTGAGGGGGAAAGAGAGGGGGCTTAAGTTAGTGGCTGCCTAGTTTTTTTTCTTCATCTGGGCTTAAAACCACCATACAAGTATAAGAGGAAAAATTATTACATTTTTAATAACAGTCCACAATTAGTTCTCAACCCCCTTCCCCCAATCAACCAACCAACCAAAAATCCCAACGTTTTCTGTATATCCAAAATTACACTATTAGTACAAATTAATGAATGCAACAAGTGATAAGTGGAAAATTATTAATATTTCCTCTGGTATTATATGTACATACTCTGTTGGCATTTCATAATTTCATCCTAAGTTGTTATCTTTTGAAGTGCTCTACCAAAGCTTTAGAAAAATTCTTTCAGCCAAGGACAATTTATTCACTGACACGTATATTGTATTTCTGCCATTTCTGCGTTAGCCTTGCAGTAAGGAGGGAGGTACTTATGCCACAGTTTGTAAGTTCTTCTGGCAACTTTTCAAAGCTGCTTTATTGTTACTGAACACTGTGAAGTGCTTTTGCATCGTGTTCCTGTGATCTAGCTTTCCATTTCACTCAAGTTTCATTTGCTGATACAGCCAAGCTACACTCTTGCTACACATTCATTTCTGGTACTTTTGAATAAAGATGTATATGCAGCACAAGGAGATCAAAGAATTATCATGAGGAAAGTAGAAAGAACATACCTCCTCCACAGACTTCAGTTTATTAATTTAATCATTGACCAACTTAGATTGTCTCACATTACTAGACGACAAAAGCACAAAATCTTATTTTAATTTCAGAAATTACTATGAAATATTCAAATTTCTACTTGTAACAAATCTTGTTATTCAAATATCAGAAATTACATTGTTTTGTCTTATAAAATCTAATTATAGAAAGGAAGTTTAAGGTCACAGAATTCACACCAATAAAACAACCAATTTACCTAGAAGCATTGTGAAGTCCTACTGATATTTCAAAACCATATCCAGTCTATCTTGAGCTTATAACTATTGGTTGCTAACATTTGGATCTTCAAGTAAATTTTCTAAGAGTTGTAAAGGAGAGTACGGAATTACTGGATCGAAAAGTGACAGCTGGAGGATTCCCCCTGGGCTATAAGAGTTTGCAAAGTGTAACTTCCTCAGAAATTCCTCCTCTATTCAGTTATTGATTTAGTCTAATGAACAGCAATCATCAATTCAGTGTTAGATTCCTACATATCCATAGGGAAGGGTAATAAGAAGAATTGCCTAAAGATGATGTGTAGTGTAAGAAATGATCATAAAAATGTTTAGGGATAGTTATTTTCTATGAAACAGTAGATAAATGGTCTATAAAAACAGGAAAACCAAACTTTTTTTTTAAGTCTCAGATCTTAAATGTAAAATGGGGTAAAGAAATAAGAGTTAAATTCCTCTCTCTTTAGGCAGTAAAATCAAGACAAGCAGGAATGTAATCTTAAATATTTTAAGCAATAAAAACATGTTTATCTCACTGTAAAAATGTAAGATCTTGTCACAGTTTTCTTCCCTCTCTGACACTCAAACCTGTTCAATTTTATCACACAATGGTGGAGGACTAAGGTTCTGAATTTAAAGGTTCTTCTTAAGCTTTTCTGAAATGGAACATTACTTCTAAAACAACCTTTAAAAATCTTTATGTTAAAATATGCAGCATGACTTTCTACAGCTCTGGAAATTTATTGCAAATAAAAAAAATGGCCAGCATTTTCAGAGACTTGTGCTGGTATTCCATAACCTCCAGCACTTTAAAGGGTTCAATCTAATTTATATGGATGTGTAAGAAAATGCTGCCTAAGCTGCCCATTATTGAAAATGCTGTGTCCAGAATTTTAACTCACTACAAGCAATTCAGCATGTCACTCCGGTCTTGAGGGAGAGTCACAGTGCAACTGCTTGTCAAATATCAGATTTACTTTAAAATTGCTTTAATGACTTCTACGACAACATACAGTTTTGGATTTACAACCAAGGGACAGGAGTGGTAGGGGTGTGGGAGAAGTGAGTGAGTAAAACATATGTTGTAACAGTAATAGACCAATCTAATAAAGAAGCTTGAATCCTACATCATCTGTACAGTACAGCAAAATTAAAATCAAATTTTTGAAAGAGATATTCATAGTCTTAATTTTTTTACATATTTGAACCCTAAAAAGAGTTATATTTGAAGAATCCTAAACAGAGTTTCTAAGTATGGTTGTAAGCAATAAGAGGTGCCTATGGTTGTATATCCTAGAACACATTACTCCTTTACTAGTAAACAGTTCAAGAAACAGGTATGTTTCCAGAAGAAATGGACAAACATAAGAAATGGAAAAATATAAGGAAATTAACAAATATGTAAAAGGTTGAGCTATCTTCTTAACATATATATGTAATGTATATATGCATGTGTATGTACATATATGTGAACAAATGCATACACATATATGTAAATAACAGCATATATAGTGAGCACACTCTACAGATGCTGAATTAATTGTATTTTTATTAATTTTGTAGTGTCAGTTCTTCCTTATAGTTTTTACTTTTTGTCCTTTCATCTCTATTCCTTTTTCCAATGACTCCAGTGCTACCATGTACCTTCTGTACATCATTATCTTTCTTTTTCTTGATGTTCAGACTTTAGTCCTCTTTCAAATGAAGGCAATGTTGTCTTATTTTCTCAAATACCTTGTACAAAAATACATTAATTCCTGAGAGTCATGTAACTCCCTCAGATTTCTTTGATTTAGTCATAGAACTGAAATACAAAATTATGCCTTTATAGTATATAAAGCATTTTGAGATAATTTTCTGCATTAGAAATATGGTCCATGATTTTTCTTTTTTTTACTAATGATATAAACACACTATCTGAATCAAGATTGTAATATTACTCAGCTGAGATTGTATAATGCATTATATATAACACATTTTGCATACATTTCACTAAAGCTCAGCCATAAACTGCCACAAAATTGCTGCTGTTTATGCGTATTTGTAGAATTTTTCCATAACTTTAGTCATTGATAACGTTTTCTTTGTTGGTTTGCTGTCAGGTTCGTATATAAATGCAATGGCATGTACATGACCAAAGAGTAGCTGGCATGCTGTACACTCCTTCTTTAATCTCTCAGCAACTTACTTTGTTGAACACTGCCTTCCCTCTTGACCCCATTTTGCTATGCAGTGAATGCTCGTACACAGTTGAATGGAAGAGTCAGAGGGCAATCAGATACTTGGGAGACGAGAAACTAGAGTCAGGCTGACAGGAAAGGGTAACCGTACCAGAACTGTGGGCTGTTCCAAGGAATGAAGAAGATAAAGGAGAAAGAAGATCAACCAACCTTATATTAACTATGAGATTTAACGTTTTTTGTGAAATTATTGAAAATTCTATGCTCAAAATTTCAATTCACACCAGCAGCTCAACGTGTCACTCCATTTTGACTTCATCAGGCTTCAGAAATTCTTTCAACAGCATTAACATCAAGCGGTTTTCTTCATTAAGGAATATAGCCTTGTGTGGTGCCTATTGTAATTTCAGCTGATGTATCACAGTGCTGTTCAGACTGAGAAACACAGGTTTAACTAAGCATCAGAAAAATCTTATGCAATAACTAATCTTATACCTTCCTTAATGTTTGTATGATCAGGTGATGTAGAACATAATTTTGTTTGGGTTTTTTCTTTCATATGTGAATACAGCAATTATAAAAAAAAATTAAAATACGAAGTCATAGACCTATGTGTTAAATATAAAAATCCTGTTTGTGTGGAAAGGAACCCCCTTTTTTTTTTTTTGATAGACTCAAAACCACAGAAAATCTGCCTTTATAATTCTCTCTTACTTTTCTTACTTATATAACTTACTTCACATTTAGCTGGTTTATACAGCTCCCCTTAAGCTTGTTCATGAATAACTTATGAGCCCATTTTGTCTCAATTTCCATATTTTTGTTTTTAATCAGCTACTTTATCACAGTTGAGGGATGCATTTAGACTATCTCTTACCACATTCAAACTGTTCCAGTGTGAAGTGTATATATTTCATCACTGTCTCAGTGCAACTTTAATTTAAAAATTAACACAACTTATATCAGTTTGAATGAAATTATACAAGCGTTTAAATACTAGTATTCTACTAGCTGACACCTAAGTATTCATTCTAACGCTGTCTCCAGTGATGTATAGGTTGGCTCTGCTAAGGGCAGGAAAACCTAGATAAGCAAAATGACCCACTAAAATCAGAGTATGAGCCAGGGTTAGAATTAGTATTAAAGTTACTGCGCATTTTTGAGGTTGTGTTAACCATAGGAGCTTTGGCTTATAGAATCACAAAATTGTAAGGGTTGGAATGAACCTCTGGAAAACATTTAGTCCAACTCCAATTCCAAGGCAGGGTCACCTAGTGTAGGCTACACAGGAATGCATCCAGATGGTTTTTGAATGTCTCTAGAGAGGGAGACTCCATGATCTCCCTAGGCAGCCTGTGCTCTGCCACATTAATGTAAGGAAGTTCTTCCTCATGGTGAGGTGGAACTTCTTGTGTTTTAGTTTATGGGCATTGCTCCCTGCACCACTGCAAGGAGTCTGGAACCATATTCTTGACAGTTGCCTTTGAGATATTGGCCCTGCACAAGTCTCCTCAGCCACTGTGGCATAAGCTGTGGGCTCCTGGCCACTCTCCTGACTCTTATGAGGCTTTCCTGATTCAAGAAATCCCCCTGTTCAGTGCGCTAGGGCACTAAAGTTTTCCACTGCTCATTGTGCTGGCATGAGAGTTGCTCACCTTGGCAACTGCCAACTCATTTTTAAACATCATACTAGCAAAATAGTGAAGTAAAATGAGAAAAATACAGAAAGAATAATTATGCGTAGAGTCATTTTGGACACTGGACATTGCTGTAGCAATAGGGGCATGGCCAACCTTCTCTGCAAACAGCAACCTTTGAAGTGTTTATACCAACCAGTTCAAGCAGTGGATGCAAGCTGTATTCCTAGGGTTAAGGATTCATTCCTGTTCCTCTTGTGTTTGCAGTTATAAAGAGCCAGGAGGAGAAGATTATATTAACACTTACTTTCATTTTAAACCAATTTGATTTCTGTAGTTTGGCATAAAACAGTTGTACGAAAATATACAGACCGGAATGTACATTCAGAACAAATCGAATCAGAATCATAGATTATCCTGAGCTGGAAGGGACCCACAAGGATCAGTGACAGTCCAACTCCTGGCCCTGCACAGGACACTCCCAAAAATTTCAGCATGAGCCTGAAAGTAATGTCAAAATGCTTCTTGAACTCCGTTAGGCTTGTGCTGTGACCATTTCCCTGTAGGTCCTGATCCAGTGCCCAACCATCCTCTGGGTGAAGAACCTTTTCTTAATATCCAGCCTAAACCTCCTCTAAAACAATTTCAGGCCATTCCCTCAGGTCCTATCACTGGTCACCACAGAGAAGAGATCAGTGTCTGTCCTCTTCCCCTCATGAGGAAGTGTGGACTGCAGTGAGATCTCCCTGCAGTCCCTTTCTCCAGGCTGAACAGACCAAGTCACCTCAGTTGCTTCTCACATGGCTTCCCGTCCAGAACCTTCACCATCTTTGTTGCCCTCCTTTGGACACTCTCTAATAGCTTTATACCCTTCTTTTCTCCAGAAATTAATGTTATTTAAATGTGCTTAAAGTTGTTGGCAGTGCTGCATCTTTAACACAGTTGTTAATAAAGTATATAACAAAAATAATCTTTTCCCTTTTCCTTTTTTTCCCCTAAGATTGGAGCAGATCTATATTATTCTTAAAATTAGTTTTATATTACCTTGTGTATAGAACACCAGTTGATAATTTATGTGATTTTAAGATTTGGGTGAGAGACAAAGGAGAAATGTAGGTGTTTGAGGGCACCAGTAAACCTAAATGTACCTGAGCAGCGCACCTGGGACCTTCACCTACACACCCTACCCATGGGCCCAGTCCCGTTTCAGCCTGGGTCTTCAGTTATTATCTGAATGATGGTTTAGTCTTGGTGATCTCCAGCTCATCTGTAGCAGTTCTGGATGCCATGGATCCTGATCTGTCGACTGTTTTCCTGGCTTGACCTCAGCTCTGCCTCATCACTGTGGTCCTGCCTGAACATACCAAGGCTGTTTCTGATCTTGACTCACCTCACTGGGTTTTATCCTGTGCTTTCTAAGACTGAAAATTTCAATAACCCTGTCTTTTTCAAGTGCCTGTGACCAAGGTTTTAAACCTAAATTAATTTTCATTTGACTTATTTTGCTTGCCTTTCTAATTTCTTAATCATTTACTTGCATAGTAATTTTATGCAGGAACTCTCTGACTGGAAGCAATTGGGAGATATTTAAGCATACCAGTAGCTATCAGGCCAGGAAAGACTGGAAAATTTAATGGGAGGTTACAAAGTGTGTAGCGTGGCAAGGGTGGTGAAGCATGTTCAGACTAAGTAAAACTGGCAGCATAAATAGCTTTTAAATGGATGTATAACCTTTTTAAAGGTTAGCTATTCATTCTCCCTCTTTCACTTTTATCTGACTGAAATAAATGCCTCCATAATTCCAGTGAGATCTGAGATACTGTGGGAAATTCACTGAAAACATAAAAGGAGTGTATTCCTAAGTACAAGAAAGACAGACTTTGACCATCTGAAGTTTTTTTTTTAAGACATTTGTTGATTCTCCTTCTCATCCTATTCTTTCCTTCTTTCACAGGAGTACATCTTCACACTGTATATATTCTTTGAGCTTTACTCATTTTCAGTGCTATTCTGACCTCTGTGGCTCTCATACTACCAAATGTTCCCAAAACTTCAACTTTCCTTCATGTCTAAGCAATTAGGCAAAACATTACCTTGTTTTAAAAACATTGTTTGAATTATGAACCAAAAAAAAAATCTTTTGTCTGTATTTATAGACATATAGTTATGTGTCATTTTCCAAATCATCTATATACACTTGCTGTGTTCCATGCTCTGGATTAGATTTAAGGTTGACCTCAGAATATGCACCATACAATCCTACTCTCCATCACACTTTTTCCCACTCCTCAGCTCTTTTCTCTCATACTGCCAAGTTCTGGTTTCTTTCATAACAAACTCAACATCTTGTCAAGAACTATGCAGCAGAAAAAAAAGTCAGGGCAGTTGGCCTTTTAAAATTGCTAGGGACATCCCTAATTTCCATTATCTTTCAAAGATAATAGGCAATAGCTCCACAAAGATATCTTCCACCTCTCTTACTGCAGGATGCTGGATAGGTCTGTCAATTGCAATGTGTTTTTATGAGTAAAGGTTGCTTAAGTAGTCCTTGATCCTCATCCACTGCTGATGTTTTTCCTCCACCAGAAACACTTTTAATCACAAAAGCCTGAGACACCTTGTTGGTGAAGACTGAGGAGAAAACAGCTAGAGAGAATTGTAAGTCCTTCTTTTCTTTCATCTTCTGCATTTAGCAAGCAAACTTAACTAAATTGCTTCACTTAAGTTTTCAGGGCTCATTTTTGAGCTAATAGTTTTCAAGATTAAAGTTTTATGGGAAAACTTTTTTTTCTTCTTGAATTTGATTTGAATACACATCACCTATCTGATTGATACACATCACCTATAATACACATCTGTTCACTTACAGAGGAGTCATATGCTTTGAAGCAAAACAAATTCACTTCGTCCTCTTGCAATGGAAAAGAGAGAGGAAAATAATGCCTGTTTTTTTTCTTTTGAAGTTTTCCTCTGTATATATTTTGTTCATTATCATAATTCAGATTTGAAAATATTTTACAAAAGCTTAATTATCAGCACTTCTCCTCTCCATAATATTGATTACATAAATAATATGTTATTTATATTGTCTACCACTTTATATGTTCTAACTATGCTGATATTACACTATCCTAGAATTTAAAATTTTGCTTGGAAGGAGAATAGTCTTAAATCTGTATAACAAAAAAAAAAAGTCAAGGGGTTCATTACTGGTGATTTAGATTTCTGAAAGATGTAACCAGGGAGAACATTTGCATAAATGTATGTATGTGTGCCATGAAAAACTAAAACATCTCAGTGATGTAGTTATTTAATTACAAAATTAGATTTGATCACATAAGAACCTTAAGGCTAGCAATCTGGAGAAATGGAGGAACAGTCTCATCACATGATCATTTTCAAATTTGACATGACAGTATTTAAATTTCCATTACTGAAATAAGTATAAAATCATTATATGAATGCACCATGTGGTATTGTATGTCAACAGATGTTATAAATGTCCCAAAGGATACATTTTCTCAGGAAGATACTGAAGACATAATACAAAATTTTTCCATTGCTATTCTTTCTCAATCTTCAAGCAATCTTAGGTCATTGTGTTCGCTTTATAAAATTGTATTGTGCAAAGCAAAAAATATGTCTCATTCTGGTTTAGACATATTAAGAAAGAGTATTTTATATATATTAAGAAAGAAGGTTTTTTTCACGTAACACTTTTCTTTATACAAAACAATGTAGATTCTGTCACTTGATAAAACTAATTTTGATCATGGTACTATTGATCTTCTTCTTTCATGGATATGAAAGTTCCATCCTGAGCCCCATCCAACAAGACCCTGAGCACCTCCATGGGGCAAGCAACTTTTCTAGGGAGTTTTCTGATATTAACTCACTACATATTCACAGTTTTCTCAAGGTGTCCATTGTTGGCCTATGTGTAAACGTTTTATTGATCTTGGTGTTATTTGATATAGCTTGTTTATGTATATTACATTTAATGTAAGATGGTACATTGTTTTTTTCCTCAGTATCCAAATGTAAGTTTTCAGCAAATTAAATCTGTAAAAGTTAACAAAGAGACACCTTTAATTTATGTATTTAATTTGAAATACATAAAAATCACCATAAACTCAGTTTCATGTGAAATTATTTTATCTAACATCCAAAGTATTTCTCTTTTTAAGAATGTAAAAAAACCGCATAATCTTATATTACAGGTAACTGCTAGTTATTTTGTCCCATTATTCAGAAATTAAAGTGCAATATTAAGGTGAAATGAGCCTAGAATGGCCTGGGTTTACGAGTGAAAACCCTGACAAAAAGAAGATACATTTTGTCAACTGTTATGAATGGTTTAGCTGTAGATGATTGATAACTACAGAGTGCTATCATTCTATTTATCTTTACTTTGTGTGATAAATTTATTTTGCCTATAACTTTACAAATACTTAGACATGCAACACTTTGCACTCCAGAGAGAAGGTGTAAATCAAGACCAGCTATTTAATTAATGGCTAGTGCTTCTCTGAACAGCTGAATACCCTATTGTTACTTGGCAGTCACAATTCACTCACTTCATTCTGTTCTTGCTTTATGTCTCAGTCCTTCACAGTGGAGAAAATCTCCCCCAGTCAAATCAGAAATGTAACTGGCACACTGAGAGAGTAATTTCTTCATAAAAAGATTGGTATGGTAGGCAAAAATGTTAATGTATTAAAATTACAAATTCATAACAAATTATTGAAAAAATCTGTTGCAAGTTTTCATCTTATGTTGCTGTATCAATGTTATGTTGGTGAAAAAAAGAAATTAAACATCCAAGCATAACAGAAAACTTCCAAAATACAGTGTCAGTTTAGCTGTTTAAAATGTCCTAAGAATTCCAGCAACTAAGAATTGTAATTGCAATTACTGACATCACTACTAACCAAAACAATGATATAATTTTCCCAGGTGTATAGTTTGTGACGCAGTTATAGTCATTTATATCCCATGATCATCTAAAAGTGTCAGTGATAACCCTAGCATGCATAACATAATGTATATACAAATATAAAGATCTATTAAAAAAATATATGCGAATAGACTATAATGTAGTGGTGATAAGAAGTTATCTTAATAATTTTCCTTAACTACACCAGCCATAAAGCCTAGGGCTGAGATGACAGTGTTTCTAGTTCCCTATAGCCTTATTGTCTACGGATTCTAGTAAACATATAAGTCCAGCACTCTCAACTAGTCTATTGATATGGATATAAATCCTCACAGCAGTGACAAAGTAGATGCATTATGAGCCTTTGTGTTATGGCATGGCCTCATTTTTAATTATGATCCGCTTAACAGGTAGAGTTGCAGCTAAATTTAAATAGCCTAGATTGAATCATCCCAGGGTACTAAAGGAACACATCTCATATACAAAATCAAGAATTTATTAGTAATCAATTGAAATCTTAATTAGTTAATTATATATATTTATGTACATAATTTATGTAGATAAAATTATCACAGAAAAAGTAGGAAAATACAAAACATTATAACAGGAAAAACGTGGTTTCAATAGCAGTAACGTTACAATCATTGTACACAAAACTTCTAATGTCTACTTTTTTTCACTGTTGTGCTTACTCTTCCAAAATCTTTTCATGCACTTAGGTCAACAGGTGAGTCTTCAAGAAGAGGTGATGAGTTGTAATAAATCACCAGCATATTGAGTCCTTCTCAGAGCAGAAGCAATGATTACAGTGAAGTTTTCCTTTTCCTTACTATAATGTTTTTTTCGGGAGTATTTTGATGTTTTTTAACATGCTTGCTCTTCAGTGGTTTGCACTTACACCTAACATGCACATAAATTATGAATGGTGTGTTACTATATAGATATTGGATACTTGTTCTTTGTTCTCTTTGTTACCACTAAAATCTTAGTTACCAAGCTCCCCAGGCTGGATTCCTTTGGTGACCTATAATTGACTCCTAGTATGTTGTTCAATAATACGAGATCCCTGAGGCCTTTCGCTTTATGCCATGCCCCCACTTTGAAGGCCTTTGTTGTGATCATATGCTTGCACTCTCTAACTTGCAATTTTATTCTATTATTGTAGGCAATTCATGCTACAAAGAATACCCACGCTGTATTGGTATTATTTTGAAAACTATGACTAAATTATTGTATGTTTGTAACACAACAAAAAAAGTAAACAAAAAGAAATAATGCAATATTCAGTTCCTAAACAGGCTAAAGCAAAGATCCAGGCAAGCCCAGGCCAGCTCAAGCTCAGACAAAGCAATTCTGACAGGTCTTAATCTTGAGCTTCCAGGAATTAACACAAATGTTATTACTGCAATAGCAATTCTTTCTTTGCTAATCCAGTAGACTATAATACATTCCCTCTATAGACTTCACAGAGTTTGTTACCAATTCTGCTTCTCAGGAAAAATGGAACCAATCTCAAACTTCTGTGACTAATGTGTGTAGCCATTAATAAATTCATGTACTCCATGTAGGCATTATTTGAAGTTTTAGGTTACATGAAGTTCACCTTGTGTCACCACTATTTAGATATCAGAAGAATTAAGTTTGCACTTCAGCATAACAGATGATAGAGACCAACACTAATAAAGTACTGCTCATCTAGATGTATATCATCGCTCCAAACCCCTATTTAAAGAAGACATTCTTGGTCAGATTGCCTGATCATTATGTCCCTCTGATTTTTATAGGAGAGTAATAAATTTTCAGGAAAAGGATTCCAGAAATATGTCAGGCTGCTGTGGTGAAATCTCTATGCTGATTTTTGTTTGGACAATTTTCACATTCATACTCTATCACTTTTCAAACAATTGACTATTTTGGATTCATTTCATTGTAAAACATAAGAGTCTTCTCTTGACTTATTAAAATTATAATCCTTTTCATTGATGTCAAAAGCAGACTGCAGATTTGGCTTGTACACATCCTGTCACAACTTCTTAAAAAGAAGTTACCCAGAAAATAGAGTAGTATAACATAGTAACAAGGTGATTTTATTATCATAAGGGATTCTAATTTTTGTTTTGAATCCAGTGATCTTTGTTATTTCCTCTTTACATTTACTTTCTAGGACAAAATTATTTGATGCAGATGCTTCCAAATCTTCAGAAACCACTGTAAAATATGTTGAGACAATTAAGAAAGTCTTAGTGGGACCTAAAACAAATAAAGTTGAGGAGAGACTAGAAACTAGAGTAGTTTACTGGAGTACATTTATATTGCAAAATTTTAAGCTATTAACTTACGCACCTAACTCCAGGCTTCTGGAGTCCCTACACACGCTATATGTGACAATGACACTTTTCAGATCATTAGCCTGTGTTTCAGAACATTTGTATTGGCTCTGAGTAACTTCGTGAATTTAACTGTTCTTTCTACACCTCTGGGAACAGAAACGCCCGGAAGTATTAACCTGCCATTTAACTGAGATTTTGCAAGTGAAGACATTTGCCTTAGCCTTTTCTTGTGGCTCCCAATCACTGTGAAGCAACTTACATCATTTCTTCTCTGTTATCTGAGAGTTAAAGGTGTAGAGCATGGGTGGTATAGCACAATCTCCATTTTCCCTCGTTATTAAATTGCGCATCCTTCCTTGGACTTCTCCAGTTTTGGTCCTGCTTTGTTGAGGATAAGTGCTCTACACAGAATGTACAAACCACAAACAACAACTACAGGATTTTGAAGTTCCCTGAAGGACCCAGATACTAAAGATTACCTAACTACATGAAGCAATTACCCTTTTATTGTTCTATATGCTGAAGAAATAATTCTCTATATATTTCAGCACAGTCCTTCTCATTGTTGAAGGTTATGTTTTCATAGCTTCTCTTAAAAGAAAACTGCTTCCTATGAAGTCCTATCCATCTTTGGAATATTGTCTTCTCTAAAAAAACTACATGCTGGTACAAGTAATAAGAGAAAATAAAATTTTCAGTTAAAAAAAATACAAAATGTATTATCAAAAAGATTTGGTTTTGGTTGCTATAAAGCATTTTAAAAGATTCTGCTCAGTAGACTAGATTGGAAAAACTGTGGTTTTCTATCAGAAATTTGTAAGGAAAAGTCTGCAACTTTTAAAAACTTAATTTTTTCTCAAAGAAATACTTGGAAAAATTAAAATCATGTTTTTGTCAAATTTAATTTTGTCAAAATAAGTTCACTGAAAGTGATGTAGGAGTTATAAGTTTCATTTCTTTTTCAAAGAGAGGAAAAAGGGATGAGAAAGCAGGAAATTAAATTAATATATAGGTAATAAATACTAATATATACCTATATAAATAAATACACAGATATTAAATACATTATTAAAATTCTCTAAAATACTATTGCTTAGAGTAATAATATGCATTTGTTTTGTTTTAATCATTACTACAGTATCATTAATCATGACAATTAATAAATCCTTTCTAAACCCACTAAATAATGAAAAAATTAATGTTATCCACTCCCTCTTATTTTAATAATTTTTTTTAGAAATTTTGTCAAACAAATTATGTCTATATGACTAATAAAAACAGCAATACTTTAAAAAATTTGCAATACTTCATTCTATATTCTATTACATGTTAAAAAAAAAAATAAATTGAATTAAGCAAAGTCCACATATGCTTTGACACTTGGTTACCTATCTATCTAAACTGTGTAAATGAAAAGTTCATTGGCAGGACAATGTGTAAAAGCCTTCTCTTCATTTGGAAGAAGGTCAGAATTTCTAATGAGCACTAATTATAAACAACCTCCGAAATAAATCTTAACATGCCAAAAAAAGTGAAGCAAACTAAAAATCTCCATATCAAGATTCAGATTTTAATGGCATTACTGAGTGTATTTATTTTGAAACTGATAGTGCTGACTACTAATGAAAGTAGTAATTACAAAGGATTGAGGTAGCAAAGAGTTTCAACCCTGAAAAAAAAATGAAACAACCCAAAATCTGCATATTTTGAGTATTTGGGAGGAAGGGAAAGAAAAAGTGTTGGAAATAAAGAATTGAGCAAAGAAGAAGCAGGAGAGATAAATGTAGAATGGGTCCCAGTTATGCAATGTTTGCTTCAAACATATTTTATTGAAAAGGAAATGCAGCAGCAAAGTAATAGCAAAAACCTCTCTAGGAGCTGAGGGGAGTATTAGCAAACATAGTTGTTGATACCTTTGAAGCCCTTAGCTAGGAAAAAAGGATATCCTGGAACGAGTCAATAACATACCTAGAAACTGAGGTGAATAAAAAAGAACATTAAGCTCAGCCAGTTTAATCAATCTTAACAGAAACTTACATGAACATAAACATGAAACAGTGTAAAGGATGTCATTTCTTTAAAGAATGCTATCTATTGAAATTAGATTATGCATTTGAAGCTCCACTTTTCATTTCCTTAGGAAATACCATTGTTTTCAATAAACAGTAAAACATCTTCAAAACCAAAGCAATCTAAACTCTTCTACTATGGTCTTCTCTAGTCTTTTTGGGAAAGGTCATAAAATATATGATGAATCTGGCAAATAAAAATAATTAAACGCACCAGAAAACCAAAAAGTACATTTTCCCTTCTGAATAACTCAATTACTCTCTTGATGAATATAAGCTGTAAGCCAGCACTGGTGAGGTGACACCTCAAATACTGTGTTCAGTGTTGCAGTTTATTTCTGAATTCTTTGGTTCTTTTTGTTTGTTGATTTAAGATACTTTATGCTTTGCATTAGTTAGGTACAGAGATAAGCCAAATTAATGATCTTTTAACTCATTTTTCATTCTGTGGATGCAAAAGTGAAAATTAATTTTTTTTTCTTATTATGTTTCAGATTCTTTTTAAATAGAAGTATTCCATAAATGCAGACACACAGCTTTGTGTATCCATCTAAACTTAATTGTTGCCTCTCCCACAAAAGCCCCAAAGAAAACTGGTCTACAGTTAATAACAATACTTCTAAGATTTGTTTTGATCTTTTAAAAATTAGTTATTTTAAAACAAAACCTGATCAGATTATGATTAACATTTTTAACATTTATTGAAGAACACCTATATTTATTAATGATTAAAAAGACCCACTTTTTTTCTTAAGAAAACAAGAATCATGTATGAATGTTACTGGAAACAAGGAAGAGAAGAAAAGTAATTTAATATAAAGAACATGACAGTATAAGGAGAATGATGTCTGATATCAGTTTTGGCAGTTTTTTATTTTGGTCTGTTGTTGCTGTTTTATGAAACACCTAAACTTCCATTAACTTCAGGTAAGTGGGCTTTGTTTGCTTTTTTTGTTTTTAAATCAAAGCTGGACCCTGGTGACCCCAAAACACCTTGAATGTTGGTCACAGCTTCTGCTTTAGATTTGGTCATTTGACTTTCCTTATCTTTATTTAAAGTTGAACTTAACTGATTCCTACCACCTTAATCTGTTGTTGCTACAAATTTCTGAGCAGTCATTCAAAATGGAATTGTAAAGACATAAAAATAACATTGAAAAAGTGGAAAATAAATAGCAAAAATATCTAACACATGAAGATAGGAAAACACAAATTACCTGAAGAAAAGTAAATTGAGACCTCACTAAACATTACGTTTAATACAAATATCTATTTTTTTTATTAGACTTGCGTAGAGTTGGGGTCTTTTTTTTTTTTTTTTTTGTTATTTTTTAAATATAGGGGACGTTATGAAAATAAATATCCCTGAGATTAAATATGATTGGTAATTGGTTCATTATCTAGAATGATTCTTAAAGCATTTTAAAATGTATAATCCCTATTGAAAAGATTAAAAATATTGGACATATAACGCTAACCAAGTTTTATTACATAATTATTGAGCTTTTTTCCTCATGAATGCTCAGTTATTGAAAATCATTGCAATTAAATAGGGAATAATTTTTGCTATGCAATACTTCAGAAAACATACTCAAACCTAAACATCTCTGCTTTTTTTGGAAGTATTCTGAAGTATGGCTCAGGAAGGCTTCCTCGTCATCCTAAGTAGCAGATACCATGTGAAAAATTCGAAGGTACACAATAGCTGAAAAAGAGATATTTCTTATAGAAATTATCATCAAGTGAAGTTTGAAGGAAAAACTATACTTTATCTATCCTGTAATCTTGTCTTTGTTAACAAAGACACTTGTAGAAAAGTATCTATCGTGTATGTTTGTTCATACTGTTACATGGTGGTCATAGTGTTATATGGTGCCTTGCTGAATTTTGTGTCAAGAGCACAGCAATAACTCTAGCAAATATTGCAATAAGTTTTTGTAAATCCAAGTTTCCAGTGTATGTACATAGTTTGTAAAAACAAGATTTCATTGTCCCACCAGCATTTCTGAGAACAGCTGCTCCACAATATATATACTTGATTGTACTGCACAGTGCAGTTCAGTAACTTGAAGATGTTATCAACAGAGGTTCTCAACACACTGGTTTTTCAATGCAAATTGCTTTGTTCAACAAGAAAATTTAAAGTTCCAGCTAACATTGGAAACTATTTTTTGAAATCATCTAGTCCACCACTTTGCCCAAACAAGGGTGAAACTCAAAGTTATATCATGTTGTGCAGGGCCTTGTTGTTACCTCTCCCTCTCATTATACACGTTGTATAAGTCCCCAACAGCCTCAGCATATGTATCTCCTTCAAAGCAAGATGTGTGTCTTGAGACTGGCTTTCCAATGGCTATAGCAAGACTTTGTATACTCTGATCTCTGCGTCACTTCAGTTATGCGACATTTTAATTTAGGAGCCTGGAATCCAGACTAGATCAAGAGAGCAAAAGACAAAAACCAAGAAACAAAGCAAATTATGAATACTGGCAATAATATACTTTATGTACTGCTACATGTGAAAAATTCACTGGTTAACTATGTTGCTTTTAAGGAACACCCAGTCTTAGGTACAGAGTTTTTGAAAATTTGCAGGAACTGTTCCAGGCTGGCTCAGGATTCACTTTTCCTCAATCAACAAAGGCACTTTGGATACTAAAAGGTGAGTTCCACTTTCCCTTAAATTATATCTCCCTTATATTCTATCAGATATTTATTTCTTATAAATTATTTACCTAATCTTGTCAATTTTATACATACTGAGGATTTAAAGAGGTTTTTCCAATGGCACAATATAGTCTCACATATTAATCACAATTATTGTGTACCTTGAAAGAAATGAGCAAAATTCTGTGGTGGGTGACAGTATAATGGGAAAACGAATTGCTGTAGTTATTACAGGTGCACTTTAAAAAGAGTTTTCTTTTTTTGGATAGGGTCTCTAGCATGAAGATCCTGTTTTATAACATAGCACAGTAATCATGATCAGAGTTCAGTATTTATCTAATTTTTTCAGGTAGAAGAGTTACTAGTGACAAGAGCTACAAAATGGTCCATAACTGGACAACAGCTGTACCAGCATAAAGACTGAGGATGTCTATATGAGGACATACCTGAATCTTGCTTTCAAATCCATCGTCTTCCTCTTGCTAGAAATCCATGGGAATACATGGGCTCCTCGGAACCTTTTGGGATTCAACAAGGCCTAGTGCAAGGTGCTGGTGTTGGAAATGTGATTTAGAATATATGTGATTCACTAAATTCTGTACACATGTTGAGCAGCTCTGTCACTTCCACTGAAAACCCTGATGCTTTGGAAGGAAACTCTTTCACTTTCTTTCGTTAGTCTTTATTCTGGTCTGCTAACAATATAGCTGCTACCCTACTCTGACAGTCTTGTTAATGAGGCTTTGAACTTTTAAGATGAAAATTCTCTGCCAAATATTCTCGTGTCCTCCCAATGCTTAGAGTTTCACAGACAAGGATTATCTTTTTTTTAAGGAATGTGTTAATAGTTCACATGTTAACTATGCCAGTTTTCTTTCTTTTCTGATATCAAAGGTTGGTATTAAAATACGAAAAGCCATATTTGAACTGAAGGTTGTGTATGGAAGTCAGTGGTAGGTGATATTTTTCTTTTTTTATTTCTCATATAACAGGACAGTTGATAGAATGAAAAACTATTTTTTTAAGGTTTCCCTCATGCAATATCCCTCATGCTATACTTGGCCATCATGTCTATCACTCTCCCTCCTATTAGTAAAAACACATATTCTTGTCAGCTAGAAATGGAATCCTATATTTTGTCATTCCAAAAATTATATTTCTAGGGAAAAGAAGTAATGGTAGATGCCCTGCAGTTGGAAAATAATAAATTTTAATCCCTATTTACACTCTGGAGACTAATGTAGAGAAACATGTCATCACACAAAAGATGTTTTGCAACTTTTGCAGATAATTCCCTCAACAGACAGCTCCGTCCTGAGGCATACTTAAGGGAATTCTAAAGCTGATTCCCAACTTTTTAATTGCATAAAATGTCTATGACCATTCCTGAAAGTTTGTATCTGCTCACTGGATCTTTTGAGAGTAAATTTTGACTCTCAATCAATTTGTCTTTCCGCAAGCTAAACTGCTTTTATTGAAGAAGAAGAAGAGATGCAGCAATGCTCATTTCATCTAGTAGATAATTCAGCTCTTCTCATATGCACAAAGGCTGTTTCTAAAATACTCTGAAATTGTTATATCTTGTACTTCATGCTTGATGTGTGATGTGAAGATATATTGGTTTTATGTGGCAAAGTTTTGGTAGTGGGGCAGCCACAGGTGTGTTTCTGTGAGCAGCTGATAGAACCTTCTGCCATGTCCAACAGAGTCAGTGCCAGATGACTCCAAGAAGGACCTTCTTGGCCAAGGCTGAGAAAAACAGGGACAAGGGGTATCGCACATTTTAAAAGGGAATATGGGAAAGTTCCTGTGCAAAACAATTACAGACAGGGAAAGGAGTGCTACTATGCAAGAGAAACATCCCTGAAGACACCAAGGTCAGTGAAGAAGGAGGGGGAAGACGTGCCCCCAGTTCTGCAGCTGAGATTCCCCTGCAGCCCGTGGTGAAGACCATGGTGAGGCAGTTGTGCCCCTGCAAACCATGGAGATCCATGATGGAGCAGAGATCAGTCTAGAGCAGAGATCAATCTACAGCCCCACACCAGAGCAGGAGGATGACCAAGGGAGACTGTGACTCCATGGGAAGCCAGTGCTGGAGCAGGCTCCTGGCAAGGCCTGTGAACCTGTGAGGAGATGAGACCATGATGGAGCAGGTTTGCTGGCAGAACTTGTGACATTGTGGGAGACCCACACTGAAGCAATTTGTTCATGAACAACTGTGCCCTGTGGGAGGAACACACATTGGGGCAGTTCGTGAAGAACTGTAGCTCATGGAAAGGACTCATGTTGGAGGAGTTCATAGAGGAGTGTTTCCGTTGGGAGGAACCCCACCCTGGAACAGGGGAAGAGTGTGAGGAGTCCTCCCCTGAGGAGGAAGGAGTAACAAAAATATACAATGAACTATCTGCAACCCCCGTTCCCTGTCCCTCTGCACAACTGTGAGGGAGGAGACAGAGAATTAAGGAGTAAAATTAAGTCCAGGATGAAGGCAGGGGTGGAGCAAGGTGTTTTTAAGATGTGGTTTTATTTCTTCTTATCCTACCCTTGCTTGATTGGTAATAAATTAAACTAATTTCCTCAAATTCTGTCTCTTTTCCTGTGACAGTAACTGCTGAGGGATCTTCCTGACCTTATCTCAACCCCAGAGCTGTACGTTTTATTTTCTCTCCCTGTTCAACTGAAAAGAGGGAGTGACAGAACAGCTTTGGTAGACTCCTGGCATCCAGACATAGTCAACCCATCACAGAGGGCTATTTTAGATGTTTAATATGGGTTAAACTGCAAGGGGTAATCTATGGCTTTGTCAAGAGTGAGCTGTGTAACTAGGTTCAACTTGTATGAATAAATTTTACATCACACTGCAACAAAATGTACCTAATTTGTATTACAAGCCCACTAGAAACTATGCTGCTTTTGCTATCTTTGTAAATTACTTACTAACAGCTTAGTACTGAAACCTTAACATTAATACAGAAGACCTTCAGGTTTTTGAACTGCCACATATCTTGAAAGAACATTACATATAAGGACAACTTGTTTTCTTTTCAAGAAATGCTGACCAAGGATGTCAACATGAACAGCTTTTCAGCCTCTTGAGCAGCATTTTTATCAGTCAAGACTATCAGCTGGTGTGCAACCTGGTATTTTCCTTTGTGTTCCTTCAGAGACTGTAGTGATAATCTCTTCAAAACCGTTGCTAACAGTCAGAAAATTGCTGTTCTATGAGTGCTGTGTATAGACTAATATATGTTTTGGGATTTGCATTTGTTCTTTTTTTAAATCGACTTAGTTGTTACCTGTTCTTTTATATGTTAGTTACAGATTGTCTTTGGGTCTTTTTGTTCTCTGTCTGCATGACACCAAATACTGTGGAGACCAATGGGAGGATTTTTGTTTGGTTTGGTTTTTGAAGAGTCTGCATGTGAAAGAAAAAGAAAACAAAACTAACTCTACAAGCAGGTTTATGGATATATGGACTAGATCTACTATATAGAAAGCAGATGACTTAATCAGATTCTAGTTTGAGTTCTAATAGTAATGTCAGCTTAGTGAAAATAAAAAGCTTTATTTTGATATGTTTATGATGAAAAATCATGTAACCTTATATTTTATTTCTTAAAAATGGTGATTTATCTTAGAAATAACTTTTATTCACCAGCCCCTTGATGCCTTTTCCTGGTCTTAGGAAATGAAAATCAGACACAGTTGAAGGGTTAGGGTCGATTACCTCAGTATTTTAATAGGATCCCGTTCAGTGCTAACCTCTAGTTTACAGAATATGTTCTACTAAGGGAACCTTGGCTCCTCAATCTAGTAGAATGTTTGGTCTCCTAGTTCTACAGGACCTTGGAACCATGCTAAGTTACCAGACTGAAAGAAGTACAAGTATGCATGCTAATATTTGTGAATACATAAAACTGTGTAAAAGGTATATAAAAGAAAAAACTAAAATCCTCTTGGCATCACCCTGAGTGTCTGTCCTCAATTATCTCATTAGAACTTCCTGTATTTAAAATTGTGATGGAGAGTCTTTGCTACTTATTAATCATAGACACAGAGTGCATCTCATTACTACTCTACCCAAAAGAAAATATAAATTCCTTGAAGTTCTTTCACTGGACCTTAAATGTTTCCATAGCATTTACAAGTTGTATGTATGATAAATGCATGTAAGCTTTTATTATCTAATAAGGGGAGAGAAAAGGATGCACAAGCCAGATGATAATGATGTGTGAATTGAGAGTTCTTATAAGGTGATCATCCTACAAAGTAATAAGGAAAGAATAAACAAGGTGAATGATGACTAAAGAGGATCTGCTTAGTCACAAATAAATAATACTCCTTATTTGTCTTTATTTGTTGATGTCATCTTAAAATATAATACTGTATTATTTTAATTTCAGGCAAGACTATGCTGCCATTAAATACAGTGGTCCTCTTCTCTGTCCTCCTCTCTTCTCTCCTGCAATGTGGGGGTGGAGAGGATAGTGTTTAGCAGATGAATTTCCACTTCATACCATGACATGACTGAACAAAAAAATATTGAGGACCAAATGATACTGCAAGAACAAAGACTGGAGAAGAAGGTACTCTTGTCCTTTATGAAATCAGGAAACACTCACTGAATTAAACTGAATTGGATCTAGATGCCAAAGTTGTGGTAGGAGGTGGCTGCAGGGGTAGCCTCAATGAGGAGAGATCCAGGCTGCCTATGCTGGATACACCAGGTTCCAGCTGGTTCCAATGGAGCCACCAGAGGGCGTGGCTGGGGTCCTCAGCCAAGACGGTGGTGCCTCGGTTAAAATATATTTAAGAACGGATAAAAATGCCATGGAGAGAGATGAAGTTGAAACAAAAACAGTGAGAAAGAGCAGAAGTGAGACCAAAGCCTGACGAGAAAGAAGAGTTCCATGGTGGAAGAGATTTTCCCTGCTGCCTGTGGAAAGTCCAGGCAACTCTGAATAAAAGTGTGAGGAGGAAGGAGCAGCAGAGACCAGAGGTTATGAACTGACCACAACCCCGTTTCCCATTTTTTCCTGACCTGCTCTGAGGGGGAGGAGGTAGAGGAAATGGGGATGAAGGTGTGAGGTTGAGCCAGGGAATAGGGGTATGAAAGGTTTTTAATGTTTGTGCTTTTGTTTCTCACTATCCGTATCTTGCCCTAACAGGCAATAAAACATTTTTTCCCAGGCTGAGTCTGTTTTGTCCATGGTGGTTATTGGTAAGTGATCTCCCTCACTTAATCTCAAGCTATGAGATTTCTTGTTCTTGTGTTTTTCCTGTTTCCTTTCCTATTCCCTCTGGCTTTTATATTCCCAATTCACCATTACATGTGAAGAAACCTTATTTTCCTGGAAAAGGCTGAATAACCTGTCTGCTGATGGGAAGAAATGGATGAATTAGTTTGTTTTGCTTGCATATGCAGCTTTTGCTTTGCCTATTAAAAATTCTTTCAACCCACAAGTTCTTACTTTTACCCTTCTGATTTTCTCCCTCATCCCACTACTGGGGAGTGGAGTGCTGTGTACATCTATTAAATCTGTTCTGGTTTAAACCATAACACCACATTCTGGCAGATAAGTCCCAGTTTCAACCATTTTAACAAAAACATAGTCTGTAGAAGCTGACTTTAACAGACTCCAAAACAAGAGAAATATTCTCTTTAAAAGAATCTTAGACATCTCTATAAGATCAAGACATTCCTTCCTATACAACAAAAGCTGAGTTGAAATCTGCTGAGTTGCTCCAGCACCAGGCTGCAATTCAGTATGCCAACTCCCCTTTATGAATTATTGGCTCCAAGCTCTAGCTGCCTGTTCACTGGGCATCTCAAAGCAATACCATATATTCAGATGCATGTTCTTGCTCACAAGAAAAAACAAAATCACAAAAGGTGATTTATCTGTCTTTATTGCCAATTTATAGAGTCCAACAAGAAATGCTTTTCTTTACTAAAAGAACTCATACTAATTCATGAAAAAGGAAAAAGAGATTTTATACAGTTTTACTATGAAAGAAGGAAAGAATAAAAGAAAGGAAAAAAAAGAGAGAATTACAGTTACATGAAAACAGGAATTTTTTTTCTGATAACTCAAAAGGACGTTAAAGGAAAAAAAGTATTTGAAGTCTATTTAAGACATAATTCTATAGTAGAATTAGAAAAAAAAATGTTTGAGTCATAATAGGAGTTCTGTTGCATTTTAGGTGTATCTCTGGCTGCCCCAAATTCACGATGCACATATTAATATGAACAGAGTTCATGGCATAATATGATATGAATTTAATTTATGTAGATGGTGTCTTGTGGTCTTTTTCATTACTCAAGTGCTCTCAGGATGCTGTTGCAGCTATTTGTATTCACCCATGGTAATAAAATTCCCTATGGTGAAATTTTAGTTGCAAAGTATGGTAATTTTCTAAGTGAAAAAAGGATCTTATTAAGCTATATATTGCTGGTAGTAATGTGACTTTTACTGCAGGTGTCAGAATGACTCCGGTAACTATTCAATGAATCAACCCCCAAAGGAAAATGTGAAGTATCACTGAATTATTGCTGTCAAAACTAACAGAAGCTTTATATTACAGTGATCGTATATACCATTAAAAAAAAAAAAAAAAGAAAAGCATAAAAAAAAAAAATGGAATCGGGAGGAAAAAAGAAAAAAAGAAAACAAACCCAAAAAAAAAACCCNAAAAAAAAAAAAAAGGAAAAGCATGAAAAAAAGAAATGGTATCAGGTAGAGAAAAGAAAAAAAGCAGATCAACTCCAAAAAAAAACCCCCAAAAAAACCAAAACCATAGTTCCTACACAAGTATTTTCCTCTGGTTTCCTACAAATCTTCCAATCTTCCTTTTTTTTCCCATTTGAATCTCAAACATTGTTTTGCATTTTGTTTCATTTATTTTTCCTGGTTTTGAGTTATTTATTCTTTCATTAGCAAACTCTGTAGAGGGTAATTACTTCACTCTTTAAAAAAAAAGTATTTTTTTAAAGTTGATAAAACACAGCTACAACCAACCTTGTTATAATTGTACTTACACTGAAGCTTTTGGGATACATATTGACAAATACTAGCAGCTGTTGAAAAGCCTATTCTTTATTATGGTAAATTAATTATAGTTCACAACTGAAAATTTAGTTGGAAGATACACGCTGAATCACACAAGACTGTGAAACTACGGAAAATTTAAGTTGCCTTCTGTCAGAAAACCATGACACATAAAAAAAGATATAAGTAATGAAGAACTTTACCTTTAAAAAGCATAAACCTGTGAAGCCACTACAGATAGTCATGCCTTTAAGCAGAATTCTCTGTCCCTTCTTTGATCTCTGTTGTAGTTGGAAGCTGATAGTAACATTCTCATCTTAAACCCCGCTTTTAAATGCAAGTAGATGTTATCAGGTGTGTTAAGCAGGTGTTGCTTATAGAAAGCTTTAACATTTCATGTCTTGCTTGGCAATTGTTTAAGAAAATGTGGTGCTGGAGCTGCAGGCCACATCTTATTTGGCCAACAATCTTGTGTTCTGTGCATCCTGAGCTGAACTTGGCTTGAAACTGAGTGGGGTGTACCTGACCAAGTGACCACCAGAGATCCCCAAAGAGGCCCGTGCAGGCCCAGTAACCCAGTGTAGGTATTGCATAAGGTTGTACAAGCTAAATGATCATACATTAGATAGGTAATAGCCATATACTGGACAGGTGGATTTATGTGAATTTTAGTGTATGCATTCTTCTGCTTTCTTCTTGGGGTGCTTGATTTGTGGAAAACTTCCACATTGCACCCTGTGCAGAATAAACAGTGTCTCATTTATAAACCTGAGTCTTTGTCTGTATTTAGAGAATTACTATAATGTAACAACAGGAAAGCTCAATTGCAAATGAATATGTAGGGTTGAATACTTCAACATTTTATCCAAGTGTATATGAAAAAAACCCCTACATTTAGGAGTCTTTTGAAAAAATATGGATTTCTCTTTCAGAACTTCACATTTTAAAAAAAAAAAGTTTTCAGATTCTGAGACATTAACAGAAATTCAGTGTATGGGTTTGGGGGTTTGGTGACTTTAGATGAATGGTCTGAAAGGAAATGAAAATTTTAACAACTCTTCTCAAGAGGTGTGTATTTTGTATGAATATTGTAACTCTCAACTGAATTAGACTATGGAGAATTTAATACAATAGCCTGGCAACACTAAGCATTATAGTTTAATTTTGTGTGTATATATGTGTTTGCTCGTTGTTTGCTTTTTCCTGTTCAAGCAGTTCCATATGCCCTAAGGCAATCCCAACACAAGCGAGATATATCCTTGCTTTCATTCTATAAAAATACTGTTCTGCTGAAATGCAAAAAAAAATTCCTCACATTATTTTAGACACATTGCACAGAAAAACAACCGAAGCTAACACATATAAGAATTTTATTTTTTTTTTAAATATGAAGTTACATAACTACAACCCTCTCCTAGATGATGCGCCCTTAGACATAAGTGGAATGATGTTTATTTATCTCTGGCTTTTAAGACATTCTTTCCATGCGTAGCTCAGCCTCAGAAAACTAGCTTGTTAAAGCTTAGGTTAGAAAAGGTTGATTATGCTTATAGAATCTTAGGTATTCAAAGAAAATTCAGCACGCTAAGAAGACTAAGGATTTGTGGGCAGAAGTGAAACAAGAGGCTACCTCAGAGAAAGATTCACTCTTGGTAGAAAACATCAAATGAAGAAGGAAAATAATGAAACAGAAGATGGTAATTTGTTAGAAGAGCCATGCACAAGTGATGAGCTCTTAAATTCTGTAAGAATTCAGCAGACCCATAAGAACAATTACAGCTATATCACTGCAAAACAGCAGATGTAGATTCTTCACAGTTCTTAGCCCATCATGGTTCTTTTACTAATTTAGGAATAAAAGGGCTAATGGCTTTTCTGGACTTTATGGACCTGTCCGGTCTTGAGTTTGTTTCAACTCAGTTTTAGTTGCAACACCATATTGCCCAACAATCTGATGACTGTCTTCTAACTTTTTTGTAGCTTCAACTTAGCTTTATGCAACTGTACCACGGAATTGTACCACATATGGTAGGGGTTTAATAAAACTTAATGATCATTGAAGGTAAAATTCTGCATCAGGGAAAAACAGAGTAGTGCTAGCAACACTGCCTGGAAACATGAAAAGGAATAGTACATGCAAAAGGGAAAAGAAAAGAAAGTGAAACACCACTGCTGACACCATACCACCCTCAACAAAGGACTCTGGATACTGGCAACTCACAGCAGCATCTCATGGTAGGAAAAATAACCTTTGACCTTTGAGTGTAGGTGCATAGAAAGGTGAGCACTGCAATGGAGGACAGGGGAAGATACTAAAATGTCTGTGTGCACAATAGTTTTAACTGCATTGTTAGTGGGAATGATTTAATAATGTATTTAGATTAATTATATCTGCTTGTTGTATTTTTATTGCACTGTTAAAATGTTACTTAGAGTATGAATTAATTCTTGTATCGGCATAAAAGGTGTGATCCATGTTTGCTCATATGAAAATTCTGAGTGTAATAAAGGTTCATTCATGTACATATGTACAACTTGTTATTTTGTACAGGTTTGTATGTGTCTTGTACAGACTGAATGTGGGTGTGATTGGTCTTTAAGCTCTCTCAGAATTACAACAGAAACAGATAAAACACTTATATGTCTGTGAGCGCCTGGAAGGACATACTAGATAAAAGTATATTTATGCCATCTAGTTTAGGAATCTATCTTAGTTGTTTAAAAGTTACTTCTGATATATGAAATATGGTCTTTATGCCCATGTTGCACCTCCAGGTATGCACCACAACTGTGTATACACTGCCATCCAAATGCAAACCTTCTCCTTCTCTGCACCCAGCTGGGAAAAAAAAAAAAAAGGTCTTCTGCATAATATGGAGGCAACTGTTACATATTCTTCAGCAGTACCCTACTCTGGGTGATCTGAACAGACTCTGTTCCAGAACTTTGATGCTGAGTTGTGCTCAAGTAGCATCTATTTCTCTGCAATGATTAAAAAGAGAGCATATGCTTCTAATTTAGAAGCAAAACAACATGCCTAGAGATATTGATGCTAAAAATTCTTCTGATTTTCTATTCTGCTGGCAGGGATATTATGAGACTTGTTAGGTTAACAAAGGAGAAAGGGAAATCCATGGAAAAAAGTCTAAATCTATTTAAGGGTAAAGTTGCTTACAGAAAAAGGATAAAATAACTTAGAAGCAACGTATGATAATTTTTTTGAATTGTTTGAAAGAATAAGAATTTGTAGAGGTGTTATGGATCAAAGTTTAAGAAAAAAGAGCATGGAGGAAGATTAATGAGAACTTATAAAAACAATTCAATTTAATGACACAAACCAATCCTTTAATCAATATAACAATGTGTGCTGACATAGCCAGCTATAAGATATAATACACAACTTCAAGAAGATAGATCATTTTCCACAGATGTTTAAAATATTATGATACTAATTAATGATTAATTAGCAAGTCAATAATTAATGATTAATTAAGGATTCAATTGTTTGACATGCTAAAGGAGAGGGAAGAAGCAAACCCATATAACACATCAGGTAGTGAGCAGTTTTTACGTGCATTTGTAAAATGAAAATAGGAAAACATGACACCAGAAGGTGTAGAATAGAAGAGTTTGTGGCATTGTAATGACATTTTGAGGACAGTAGTTGTGTTTTCAGAGATATGCAAAATAAAAAAGAATTTAAATGCATCAAATTTCAATTCATATTTCTGCGACCTACTCAAAACAAGGATCCATGATTCAAAATCATAATTTAGTCAACTTCGGTCACTCAGGTGTCTGTGAACATGTACTTCTTAATCTTAAGCTCACTGCCATAAATATCATCAGTGTGACCCAGTAAAATATGAAACTATTGGTGTTGCTTAGTGAGCAGAATATTACATTATAATGATACAAGGTGTCATTCACAGGTATTTTTGTCTTGTTTTGAAGGCCCAAAATAATAAAAATCACAGTATCTTCAATCAAAAATTGTGTTTACTGGCATGTTTCCACCTATGATGCAGTTTTCCATCAGATATTTCTCCAACCATTATTGAACACTAGGACTTGAAAGGATTTTCAGTGAAACAACCAATGTCCTTTTCTGCAATACAGATACTTTAGTTGGTCAGAATTGGTTTTACCAGACAGAGAAAAAAAAGGCAGTTGTTGGATTCTGTCCAAAATCTTCCTTTATTCACTTGGAATTAACTCAACAATTTTAATGTGAGACTTTTTTATTCCAAGAGCACTGCATGCCTATACTAAAGACTTTAGCGTTGTGAAGAAGTGAAATCAATGGAAAAGCTTGTGCAGCTTTCAGTAGGAGCAGATTTTAGCCAGACATTGAAGAGATATTGGAAATCATGTTCTTTTTCTACATTCAGACAGTAAAAGGGCTTTTTTTGGCCTTGATTTCTTAAATTCAGGTGAATTTAAAGTTGTACAGACAGATGTGACATCATTAAGATGTGCATAATCAGAACACAACAGGAAATTCTATTTCAACAGATTGAAGACATCTTTGGTTTTAAAGGAAAGCAGTCATTATATCGCTTTATATTCTAGAAATAAACACAGGGGGGGAAAACTATGATCTTTTTTCTTAACTGACAGGCAGAAATATGCAATATGGATTTCAAACTATAGAGAGAGAATAAACACCATAGGGAGGAAGACATTCTGATGTAATTCTTTATTTGCATCAAGAAGAATTATTCTGGGATAGGAAATACTCTGAATATAGGTATCTAAATATCTGTTGGAGATTTCAAAGGTTTCATCTTCTCACTATGCTAATAATTAATCATCTGGAAAATTTATTCTTTCTTATTTTCCCTGTTATTAATTATAGGATGATATTAATGTATTTTTGGGGTGTTGGTAGGGAAACACTGAAACTGTCTGTACACTGGAATAATTTATGAGAAACACAAACTGCATAATTAACTACAAGTAAGTATAATTTTTTACATGAAAATTTTATGAAAATTATCCTTTTATTAATATAGTGCATGCTGAAGGATGTATTGATTGAAATGCAATTTTCAATATTCAGGCATTTCTAAAGGATAATTACAAACTATACCCTGAATGTCATCTTAACTTAGACATTCAACTGCTAAATCAGCATATCTGTATTTTCCGTAGTTAGCCTCAGACTTCAAAGGTATGTGAGCAGATGTTGAACTTAAAGTTCATGTAGATTTACCAAGGTTAATGAATTATAAGGTAATTTAGCACATACTGCATTGTCTCTAAACAACAATGCTGAATCTTATAATTTTCTGTTTTTCCTTGCTTTGGCTTGTTTTTACATAATCTAAAATATTCTTGATAAAGTCAGAATTGTATTTAAATAAGGACGTGTTTAAAGACACATTTAATTGTCCCCAGTGGTAAGTGCATGTTTTGCTACATCTTCAATAAGACCATCAGTCAGTATTTGAGCTACAAATTTTGGAAAAAGAATTAGTAATGTTCTACTTAATCTAAAATCTAACCTAAATTTAAGGGGGGCAGAGAATAGTAGCTGTGTAATTTTCATAAACCAATAATTATGTATTATGAGTAATAAAGTTTGGTTGAAAACTAATTGCTCCATGAAAGCAATTTTTCAGTTAGCAAATAGTTGTCTAGGATAAAATAGGTATTCCAACATCACTGTGTGGAAATCAGTCTTTTTGCTGTGACTGTTAGAGATTAAAATTTTATTAGAGTAAAAATGTATGGTCCTAGGAAATTTATAAAGGGAGCCTATGCTTTAATATTAATGTATAATAATGCAAATGTAATTTTCTTAAATCAACTCTTACTGAAAAAAAAGCAACCCTTTTTCTTTCTGTATGAAACTATGAAGTACAAGAATCTAAATCTCTGCTAAAAATGTTTTGTATAGCTTTTCAATTAAAATAAGCTATGAAATTTCCAGTGAAATGAGAGCTTGCTTGCAATTTAAGTATGTATGCATTTGAAAAATTAATGTTAATTTTGTTTTCCTGTGAAAAGGAAAAACCATATCACAACTCAGATTATAGTAACACAGTGCAAAGTATAGACATTAACAACACCAAATGAGTCAATTGCAAAATTACCGGCTGTTGTCATAAATAGGTGGTTTCTAGACAGTAAAGTGTTGAAATCCACATTTTGGCAATATTTAAACATGCAGATAAGTGATACAAAAGCTTTTTAGAGAATTGGAATTTTCTGAAAAGTTTTTTATTGTGATGGAGAAAATCATAGAAGTGGTGGCTATAAACATACAGAGACTTTTTTTTGGTAGTTGAACTTCATTTTTTTTCCTTCATTCTTCCATCAGAATGTAGAGCATGCATTTTTCTGAGTGTTAGACTTCAAAGTCTTAATCTTAATTTGCAAAAGCATTGGATGTAGGTCTCCAGCTGTTGGCACCAGGGGACTGCTGGTGTGGCCTCTGTGAGAAGAGGCCAGGGCTGCCCCATTTCTGACAGCAGCACCCCTGGTGCACTCAGATAGCTGGGCCTACCTGTACTCTCATCACTACACGTGGGAGGGACCCAGATGACATGGTGACCCTGCAATGTGGAAGATACACAGCACTTCCACCACCTATGGGGATCCAAGCACATAACTGTCCCAAGCCAATTCTATTTTTCCCATTGTGGTAATCTCTAACTGATCTCCCTGTCTTTACCATGAGCTTTTACAACTTCCTTGCCCACCTCATCCTGCTGGGGTGGGAGGCTGAGAGAGCAGTTAGTTGAGCATCTGACCAAAGCCCAAGATCAACCCACCACTATTCTCTGTGGCTATTTCTTGCCCCAGCTCACACAACTGAAAGGCAGATGCAGGAGATTACTGGTGCTACCTTCCTGATGTATATATGGGCACCAGTCTTAGCAACTCTGTTTTGTTAGGCTGAACACTGCCAACTCTTGGAGAATAATGAATAACAAAAACACATCTTGAAAGAGCATACTTTTTAGACAAAGTCTTCTAATGGAAGAGCAAAAAGTACTCAAACCATGCTAAAATTGCACATAAGTACAAAGAAATTTTAAAAAATGCCCTTAAAATGAACAGATAAAGTGCATATCCATTTACTTGACCTCTTACGTTTAGCTGAATGTGGATATTTGACTCCTACAAATAAATTTTATTCATGTCAAAAGTCTTTTATTTCCAAGATAAGTAAATTAATTATTCACTATGGAAGCATGAATTGAGTTTTTACAACTGACACTTTTAAAATATTTTGAATCTATTTTACATTTTGCTTCTTTCCTTATTTTGTGTGAAGTTAGTGGGTTTTGTATTTTTTTCTAACTTTTCTGAAAGTATCTTTGTATATTTAGATGTTCTTAAAAAATATTGTAGGGAAGTCAGATTTTTAAAAAGACTTTCACAGAAAATAAGCCAAGATAAAAACTTGTTAGGACCCTGAACACTTTTCCATCTTGTGCAAATTTTTTGGCTTTTATGAAGAAACTTATAAGATACATGAACAATGGCTGCTTCTTCTCTGGAGAAGTGTTTTAAGATAGAGATCTCACCTTGGATGCCCACCTCAGCTTGCAGTGTCACAGCAATATTTATGGGTGATCACGGACCCTGTTGGTCTGGTCATGGGCCCTGGCAGTGACCTGAGGGCCAATGTCCCAACCCCTCCTTGGCCTGTCCCCTGGGGGGGCTGGGGCAGTTGCATGGGCCTTGACCACACAGTGCTGAAACTATGGCCTCATGGAGAGACCTGCAGTCCCAGCCAGATGCTGATCCATTCAGAGCCCTGACTGAAATTTACTGTTTGTTCCACAAGAAAAAAAAAAATACATTCTGCAAAGAAGAGTATCATCAAAGAACTATTAACAAATGAGCTCGCTATATCATCACAGGGTAGAAGGGGTATGAACTATGAAGCTAAGATTTAATCATTTGATTTCATGTTAATGTTCTGTTAACATTTAAATTTTTACTATCATTTACACCTTCTTTAATTTTTAAATTATGCCTTTATTCTCCCTGTTCTCAAAAATAAACTCACTGCTTGTTTGATGTTCTTATTTGTGTAGGTAATTTGTAGGTATTTTGTGTAAGTATTTCGTGTAGGTATTTCTTTTATTTCATTTTAGCTTTTCTCTTTAGTTGTTTGATGGGTTTAAAACCCAGAACAGAATATTGTGTCAAGTATAAGGCAAAAGGCAATGCTTCACTTCTTACAGCTACCATTTCAACAGCATTCCACTGTGAGTCAGAATCAGAAATCATTCTGATAATAGCATGTCTAGACTCAAGTAAAACTCCAATGTGACAGTGGGATACCCGCAGGAAAAGTAATCTTGCAGTCCTTAGCTTCTCACCTAAGCTTCCCTCCTTTTTCCTGTAAAACTATGCTGACATGAATCCCAAGATGAATGTCTAGATATAAGTACATGTTGTCTTGAAAAAGTGAGCAAATAGAAAGGCAAGGAGTGATTTAGTAGTTCTTCTTCACACCACTACCATGACCTCTGTCATGCAGTTGCTTTAAAGCAAAATTCACAGCTTGATTTTCTCATTGCTCACTTTTCAGTAGGAACATGCAGTCATAAGCAACACTCACTCTTGAAATATTCATCCCAGTTTTCTCTTAATAATAAACACAAAAATAAATTCAATCAAGAAGCCTGATATAACAATGTTCACCAGATTTTATTACTAGAGGGTTAAGAAGAAGGCTAAGGGTTGATTTAGTAATTAAAGAATTATAGGGATTTTCAGTTCACAAATAAACTGGGTAATCTTTAATCAATTAGACGTAAAAGAAATGACAGCAAAAGAAGGTGAACGCAGTTGTCCTTAAAAGAAATGTAGTAATAGAACCACCTTCATAAATATTGGGATGGAGATTTTCCAAGGTAGATTTTACAAATTTAAGTAATACGATATGCGCTTTCAATTCAAACATATTTCAATTTGCCTATAAAAGTATAAACATAATTTGCTAAAGATTTAATGTACATATTGTAAATGTCCATAAGAAAAGAAAAAGCCACAGAACTATAGGACAGCATACAAAACACTTAACAAAGGGCACAGACAAGTAGTCCTATCAGGAGAATGCACTCAGAAAATTTTTCAGAAAGAAGTTCAATATACATTAAAGAATTGCTGGATCCAACACTCTAGTATAAGTTACTATCAAAGTGTAGTAGGTCTTCATTGTATATAGCATAATAATGAATTTATTGTCCTATAAATTAAATCCATAGAGTAAATAACTGACACTTGACATGTAATATGAATGCATTACTACTTACAAGTATATTTTATGGAATAAGCATTTATTTAAGCTTTTGTGTAAATGAGACTTTACTAAACTGTATCTATTACCTAACTTTTCATGCAGGTTTATTTTAATAAGGAAAATAAGAGAGCAAAATGAAACATGTTAAATTAAATCTACCCAATGTTGCAGAAAATCCAGACACTTTATTTTCTGACTATTAGATTTTATTACATTAATATTGAACTGTTGCATTTGTGTTGACATAAATAATGTAAACATATAGGTCTTTGTGTGCACTTATATCCACTCTATGACATATTACTAATATGTTTACTGAAATATTTCACAAAAAGGGCTCCTAATCCTTTTATACATACTGATGTTGGCTATTCATGCTAGGATTTTTCTAGAATCATTGAGGAAAAAAGGCTTCCAATACAGAATTTTATTTTATGGCCTAAAAGGATTTTATAAGTAGCCTGGAAATAATCATAGTGGTAAGCACAACTTCTTTCTCTGGCCAACTTGAGTTTTAAATGTCTTAAAAATAGGTTTTCTGCTTGAGCAACTTGAATAAGTTTGGGTGTCCAGGTAGTGCAGTAATTGGTGGTAGTAGGTGCCTGCAGAGAGTACTTTAGTCTGTTCAAAAGTTCTAGACACCCAGTAGTGATATTTACTGTACTTGCAAGAGTAATGTGCAGAGATTCAGAGCAAGAGATGGAAAACCACAAGCACATGTAGTGAGAGAATGAATCCAGAGAGTAGATGCTTCTGTCTCAATGAATTCAGAACAAGAGCCAGTCTCCTGAGGTCAGTGACAACTGCTGTCCTTTAAATAGTATTTCTTATTTATTGTACTATTTCAGGCAGAAGAGACTTGTCTCTAAGCCCTCTTCAGCTTGGAAGGAGGTTGCATGCAAACTCATTTTTCAGAAAAAGTCTTTAATCAGATAGCTCTAGGCAAAGTTGTGGCAGAGCTAGATTCCCTCATTCTTAAAGCAGCATTTCAGAGTATTTGTAAAAAAGTTTGACTTAGCAAATTTGTTTAAGTGGAAAGTATTTTCACTTAAATGTTATAGCATTGAAAGTATTTTGTACATGTTTATAATTAGAGTTTGTAATAGTGTCCTGTGTATATTAATTGTACTTATCTAGAGATGAAAAGCAGAGAGACCAAAATGTTTCTAATTCAACTAATCTAGCTAAACGTTCCAAACAATGTTGAAAATTGTTTTGTGGTATGGGTATCAGAAGTTTAAAACATGAGAATAAGATGCAGCTAATTCTGAAATGTATAATAATATAAAAAGGGTTGGTACACTGGAAAGGAGTAGTCTGAACTCATAGCCTAAGAGCAGCAGCTGATTTCTGCTGGTAGCTTGACAAGAAAAAGGCAACAACTATGTTGCTTGATAAACTGCCTGAGCTAAAGAAAACCTATGTAAAAGCTTGGGTGACAAACTGAGTTTTTGACCTCTGATGCCCACATCAATCACAAAAATGTTGCAAAAAGAGCCAGTAAAACCATCAGGGCATTAGTACTGATTTTTTCAAAGTATATTACTCGTGTCTATGTGCTAACTGGAACTCAGATATCATTTTTCACAAGGTAAGTGGGTAGTGTGCTTTTCCCCGTTCTGTATCTGCATATTTCATTATTCCTAAATGTAATGCATGGTTTAACACATGGTACATTATTTTAAAGTCAATTACTCTGTCCATTTAATTTTTCACAATTTAAAAAAACTTACAGGCAAAAGAAAGTCTGTTGCACCTATCACCTAGAAATATACCAATGAATTTTAACATTTTGTTGTTTTGAATACAAAAGTAATCATAATAATATAACTAAATGAGCATTTTTGTATTCAGGTGGCCAGTAAATAGCACCCTTCATAGTAAAAGGCCACAACCTTTTTGCCAACTCTATCTTACGTGTCTTTTAAACGTACAATGAAAGCTATCTCTAATTTCCTAAGGAGTGTGTATATATCCAGCTGCAAAAATCAGAATGGATGAAACATAAAGGTCAGAAAATTTGAAAGTATCTGGATTGAAAAAATGTCATAATTACTTCACTAAAGGAGAAATAAGTATGGCTGTAGGACTTGAGGAACCCAAGAACTCTGTTAATGCACACAGCTTCTACATAATACTGAGTCTTACTCTTTCTTTCCAAACCACTTCCTTTAGTCAATCAGTCTTTTGCACAGGAAAACAGATTGTTTGCTGTCTCATAACTTGTCTTCTTACATGGAACAAGGAAAGAAACTGGGGAGTCTATGAAAGTCCAATCTGCCTTACTTAAAATTATATCATCCTCATAGCACAGTAACTCTTCAGCTACAAAAGTTACAAAGCTAGAAGCAAAGGAGCAGAAAAGAGAATTTATGAAATTTATACATGAGGAGACCCACTGTACAGGCTTTTCACAGAGTAAGGGAATAAACAAAGTGGAAAGAATTGGAAGAAATGCTAAAGGAAAATTAGAATCTTTTTCCACCCTCTGGGAAAGATACATCAGTGGAATTGATTACAAGCAATCTGTAATTAAGGTCAATACTTTATGTTTCATTAAGTTTTTTATTCAACTGAATTTCAATTGCAAAATGGCTAAATAACTGCAATTTCTAAGTACTTTGGAGTGTCTAAAGAACTTAAATTGGTTTATTTGGTATTTTTTTTTTAATTTCTTATTTTTTTTTTAACTGGACATTTTTGAGCAATTCTAATAGACCTTTGGGAAGCTGTCATTTAACAATTGCTTATTATTAATTGCTAAAATATAAAAACTAAACTAAATTAAAATCTTATAGGTTTTACTTTTTTTTTTCTTAATTCACACCACAGATATAATCCTTGTTAAAGAAAATATTGGAACATCCATGTAATTTCAGAGACCAGTAATAATGCCTGAGTTTGATCCTTCCTGCTTCATTGCTAGGACAAATTATTAGGGGTTTTCTTCGGTTGGTTTTTGATTGAGTTTTTCTTTTTGGTGGGGGCATCTTTGATTTTCTTTTAATGTAAGTCTTCAGTTTATTAGAAGATATTTAGGAAAATATTTTGTGGTTCAAGTGGTATAGTAATATTTAGATGTTCTATAGAGCTTTTTTGAAAGAGATCTATAGCATAGTAACTTCCTGCAATGGACGTCAGTGTGCCTTCAATCTTGTCAGAGTTAGAAAATAGGATAAAAGACATTTGTCCAAAACAAGAAACAATAAAGAAAGGTAGAAAAGGTAAACTTTAACCTCTTGAAAGAAGTACAAGAGAAAAAAAAAATAAAATATGTTGGACAACAATGGAATGTTTTTCTAAAAGTACATTTTTTTTCATTACGAGAAGAAAATCAAATACATTATAGCTATCAGTTGTCAAATATTTGATGTGCTACTAGAACTACCACCTGATTTCATCAGAAACCTGGAACACCATGAATAATGGTCATTTTATACTGGAGCTCCCACAATTATTTTTATTTCACTGCATGTTTTCTTTCAACAGTTACTTATACAGAACATTTCTTTATGTGAAATCAGTCTCTTGTCACTCGTTACCTATAATTAAATGTTGGCCATGTGCGAGATGATTGATACTGTATCAGTAATTGGACCTACTACTAGAGAGTTTGAAAAGAACCCAAATTTACGGCAGTTCTAGAGCTCTGTTGCTGACACTTTCACACTGTCACATTACATCTAATTGGAACTGGAAAATATGCAATGTGTATATTCTACACATTTATACCTACTTTTATACCTAAAATTTATACCTACTTTCTGTGCAAGCAGAATGCCAAGATTTTGTCATCAGTCAAAATAAGTTACCTACTGAATCCAAATGAGAAAAATAAATGGTTTTTTCTTTAGGAAAAATCAACCTCAATTCTGCTCTTCAGAATGGGTGTAAGGTTAGCCAGGCCTACAGGCTGGCAGGACCATAGATGAGTCCATATCCATCTTATCTGACAGTTCCATTATTTTCTAAGTAAGCCTTTGTTTACATCCTTATCCATTTTACTCCCAAAATGATTATATATTTAGATTAAAAAAAAAAAAAAAAATCACAATACAAAATTATTACAATAAGATCACATGAAAAATATGATCTTAATGCTGAAATTTTGCTAAGATTATGAAAGAAAAAAAAAGTATTATTTCTGATATTAAGTATTCTGGTCTATTCTCTCTGGACATTTCCCACTGATACCAGGGAAGCACTGCAGATCCCTTTCGTTGGGGCACACAGACGGTCTTCTCACAGTGTTTTTTCCCCAGCATGATGTAGGGCACTCCAGCTCTTACTGCAAAAGTTAGGCTAAATTATAGTCAGGAAAAATAGGATTACTATCATGTTATGCTGCTTTGATCAGGCAGCTCAACAGGTAGCCCACAAGCCACATAATTTGATAACACCTGTATACTTTTTCCTGTTAGTTCTGTTAACTCTGACTTAACTTCTCTGAATGTTAGTTAAAATCTGTTCTCTAAGCATAAGAATTTTGTAACGGAGTGAAAAAAAAATATATTGTTTATGAGTAATTGAGTTGTAAAATTGTTTCCATATTGTATTAAAGACAGTATTTAATGTGAACTTGTATTTCCTACTTATACTGACACTAAGCCTTATCTATGGAACCAGAGGACAATTCTTCATCATGTAAAGCTAGTTACTAAGAGCCCAATGAAGTGTAAATATCACAAGTTAAGGAAATGCATAATGATTAAGTTCTGCTGGTTTATAAAGTATCTAATTGACCAATTGATTAACAGCTGAGTTAACAGTTTAATACAGGAAACAGATGCATGTTAGATACATATAAAAAATATTTTGACACCTTAAAATATGTATTTGAGTTCCTCATCTTCCATAACTACAGAACCCTTCTATAGTTCAGATACCAAGTGTCTTGTGTTGGGTAGGTGATAGAATGGTATGTCAAATATATTTTGACAGGTCTGACACTCCTGACAGAACAGGAAGGTGACATTATTAGAGGTCTGTATAATGGAATTAATTTCAAGTGTGATGTAGAAACATTTGTTTTCTTAACCTTCCCGGCTTTGACAAATGTTTGTGAAGAAAAGTCCCTTCTTTTAGGTAGAGTAATTAACTCATATTGTACCTCTGAAAATTTAAACATTTTATTTGCAATTTATTTGGTTTCCACTTTCTGTAAAGAAGCTAGCTATTAAACGGAATATTTAAACTTGTGATTTTTGTTAAAGTAATCAGTTGGAATTTGTCATCAACAAAAGAAAAGTTGTTAAGGCATCAGTATTCTAAGATAAAATCTGCTTGGAATTTAAAATACAGAGAGAAGAGGTCAAAAGTGACAGTCTTTACTCTGAGCATAATCTGGGGGCAAAATTTTCAATTTTAGTTTGAATATGCTGTGTGTTTCTAAAAAAACCCCTATTTTCCCCCTCTAGCTATGCCTTATTTCAACCCACAGTATGATCCTGGAGTACATTAATCAGATTCATTTCAGATAAAACAAGAGCAGAAGGCTTGCTGGGAGTGGGTCTTCAGGGAATTCCAACCACTAGTGGACCTTCAGCTCCCAAACTCTGAAATCATCATCCCTGAAATGTGCGTAGTGACAGTGTAACTTCCTCTGCAGTGACTGCTTTACGTTCCATATCCAATCCCCTTCATTGAGCTGTCTCTTGATGTAGACAGCACAGGTGAATAATATTTTAGCACAGCTATAGGTCTACACTCTTTTGTTCATTATACTTGAAACGTGCAGTGATTAATTCTAATTCATTGTAAATTAATGTCTTAGATTAGAAGTTGCGCATTAGTATACAAGTGTTGGATTCAACAACATAATGTATGCCAATGTTTTAATACTCTCAGCTTAATAGCTTTGAAGCTACATGAATTTATGGGAGGAGTATCTAAGCAAAACTTCATGCAAAAAATTATCTCAAAAATTTTGGATCACCTTGAAATGAAAGAAGACTGAGTGCACTTTTCTATTTTTGGGGGTTTTTTTAACTTGTGTATCAATACATTTAATTGTAATTACTATATCACTTTCTTAGTGTATTACCCTCTGTGATAATTAGAAGGAATATTTTTGTAAGAGTTATGGTTTGATTTTCAAACCAGAATGTTCTAAAATGTTCACACAAAACTTTTTTCCTGAGGATCACAAAAGTTTAAGGTCTAACAGCCTTTGATCTCTTAGAAGCTCTTCATGTACTTGTTTTTGTTTGTTTGTTTTTAATTAGGAGTGAAAGATATTCACAACTAAGCAAGAAGATAAGAGACTATTTTCATGATCTTTCTGAAGGAGAAACTTGACTACAAAAGACTAAACCAAGTTTACAAGGTCATTCGGTAGGTTAGTGCAATTACTGTGTTCTTCCATATCCACAGTTTCTCAACTCTCTCCTCCTTTCTTCCTTTGTTTTGCATTCATTTTCTCGCAAGGTTTCAGTTTAACACGATAGTTCTTGCAGATGAAGTAATGTAGGGATATGTAGTTTAGTCTGTTCTTAACAGCAAAACAATTAATTCTGAGTAGTTTGAAAGTACACATAAGGGCCACTAATTCATTAAAAATTTCAATTAAAGGTTTGAAGTCCAGCTTTCTGGAAATATAGGTGTAGTATCAAGACCAAAGTCCAAGGTCTCCAGAGGTTCTAGTAATAAGAAAATATTGTTTAATGTTTGACTAGGAGAGCATGTCAGCCTAGTTCACAATTCAGAACAAAAGTAGTTCAGATAATATTATTCCATATCAGTAGAATAGGTACTCTGCAGTTACACTGCAGAATCCCTTTTTAGTTCTGTTTTCTGTGATTTTTTGTTAAAATATTTAACACTTATTTGATCTGCTTTACTTTTAGAAGATAATTGGGATATATAAGCAATTTTCTATGGGGATAATGCAGATGCTGTGCTGGATTCTGCACCCAGGATGGGGCAACTCTGGATGTACACATTGAGGAATGAAATGTGAAAAACAGTGCTGAGGAAAAGGACCTGAGGGTCCTTGTCAAGAGAAAGCTGAACATGAGTCAGCAGTATCCTGGCATCCAGGAAGGCCAGCTGTGTCCTGGGGTGCATCAGGCACAGCATCGCCAGCCGGGCAAGGGAGGGGATTGTCCCACTCTGCCCTGCACTGAGGCAGCCTCACCTCGAGGGCTGGGGGCAGTTTTGAGTGCCACAATATAAGATATAAAGCTATTAGACAGCGTCCAAAGAAAGGCAACAAAGATGGTGAAGGGTCTGGAGGGGAAGCCATATGAGGAATGGCTGAGGGTCTGTTCAGCCTGGAAAAAAGGAGGCTGAAGCAAGACCTTATTGCAGCCTGCAACTTCCTCATGATGGAAAGCGGAGGACAGACACTGATCTCTTCTTTATGGTGACCAGTGATAGGACCTGAGGGAGTGGTCTGAAATTGTGTCAGGGGAGGTTTAGTTTGGCATTAGAAAATGTTTGTCAGCCGGAGAATGGCTGGACACTGGAACAGGCTCTTCAGGGAAGTAGTTATATTACCAGCCTGAAAGAGTTCAAGAAGCATTTGGTCATTACTCTCAGGCACGTGGTGTGGCTCTTGGGGGTGGTTCTGTGCAAGGCCAGGATTTGGACTGTCAATGATCTTTGTGGGTCCCTTCCACATCAGCACATTCTGTGATTCTGTGAAAAGTTTTGCTGAACAATGGAAATATCAAAACATTTGGAAGATAAAAGCCAAACTAGAAACCGTAAAAAGGCCACCTGTCAGGGTCACTGAGCAATGACAAGATATGGTTTATTTTGCAGATATCATCAGTTTCTTTAACTGAAATAATCAAGGGTCTCTTACGGGCACAACATCTTAGATGGATCAGATGTAGTTGAGTAAATAGTTATGTTAGAGACTTATGATGAATTTTTGTAGTACTGCTATAGACAAAAGTACAGTCATAAGCTATTTCACAAGCATAAACTCTCTGAAGGGTGCTGAAATTGGCTTCCCATGTGCCTTTCTTTGCATTACTTTGATGAAAATGAAGAAAATGTAGTATATAGGTGAGTTTGTTATATTCTAGTACAATCTTAATCAGAAAAGTCAGCAGGCTGTCCTCTGCATACAATTTATGGAACGTCCTAAACACTGTTGAATTTACAAAATTGTTTGTGCGGTACTTTTCTAACAAATTAGCTAGTTTAATAACTATTTGAAATAGTTTATTGAATCTATTTTCAAATAATAAAATTTGATACTCAAGGGAGATTAAAATGTCTCCTTTAGACATCAAAGCAGAATAGATCAAACCTTTGGTGAATTGGATCTTTATGCATAATTCTTCCTCACTCCCCATTAACTGTGTGGGATGCCTGTAGGAATGTTGTTCCTTCTGTTATAGAAAATTAAGAAGGATATTAAAATATAGAGGGAATCTATCCGCAACTTTTTTCAGGTAGTTTCCACAATAAAAATTGTACTCACACAAAAAAAGTAGTTATCACATGGTTTTTTTAATAAATTCTAAATCTCATAAATTTTGTTGAATTTTGCTAGAATGGTCATACGGCAATGTAAGAAAATTACATTACAGCCTGTCACAATTTAAAATTCTAATATCTCATAATGTTTGTTACATTTTTAAAATAACATCATAAGACATTTCAGAATTGATTCTATGCATAAATAGTCATTTACTACATCAGAGCTTTCCAGAAATATCTTATAAGACTTCAAGGCGCAGATACTCTGTGGATATCTCATAACAGGTTGTGAATTATATAATTCAAATCCAAAAGAAGCAGGAATTGTTACAGGCTTTTAAAACAAAGTACAATTTCAGAGATCTTCCTTACACAATAGTATTTTTGAGACAAGATAGAAAATAAATGATATTTGTTATCTTCTTATTACTCATGAGAAATGGTGACTGGCTTCAGAATTTTTTTTTCTTTTAATGTAAGCAAAAGATCTATGTTGGGGTTTCTTGTTTGTTTGTTTTTTCCTTAATTTTGTATAAATAGTTTTGAATAACTGCTTAAATTTTATGAAAGTTATTGTATGAGTGGATCTCCTGTTATAAACTCTATAATTATAATTTCCTTTCCAATAACATATACAACAAATGTTCTTGGGATTAATTTATGGTATGCTTTGATGTATAGTTAAAATGAAAGACACTAGGGGAAAAAGAAGTTTAGTGATAAGTAATGTTCTTAATACACTGCACATTATTTTGGAATATGAATGAAGTTAGATTTAAATAATTTATTAAGCACCTAGAATTAAGATATACCCATGAAATATGTTAGCAACAGCACAATTTACAAGTGAACAATCCAGATCTTTCAATATATCTAACTTAGATCTATTATTTAGTACTATACAGCAGAATTTATCCTTGAAAAATAAAGGTTTTTTCACAAAAAACTGAAATAAGAGTGACTTAATAGGACTATGTTTTCAATTCATGATAAAGGAAGAGCTAGTAGTTAAAACAGCACAATTCACAGTTTAACATGTTCCTTTTTCCTGTTAGTTTGGTTTACTGCATGTCAGTATAACCTAAAACTTAGTGTTGTGCAATGCCACATTATCTTACTGATTCAATAACCAAATATCCTTTTAAAAATTCCATCTAAACATTTTTAATTGTTTTAGTGAATATCTTACTATATGTTTTAATATTTTCCTGTTGGTATTTGTTTGTATAAATATATTTATGTTCATATCTAACTTTTTAAAAAGAAATATATAGTGCATAGTAACCACTTTCATAATTTCTCATTACAAAAATGGTTTGAGTTGCAAAATAAATAGTGGACTTCACACTTAGCATTCTAATAGCAATTAATCAGAAACTCTAAACCAAAATAATTTAAATTAAAATTAAATGTAATGACAGATATCACACGATGGAAAAATAGAACATGGTCATGTGAATGTCAACTTGTTGGTAAATTACCTTCAATGTCAACCTCTTTGAAGCTGAGTGTTAATGCAAGTGAGCTTGGAAGCTCTAATATTATCTGGTAGAGAGGTTGTTCAAGGGGTAGTAAATATACATTTGTATATGTTGGTCTGTTCTGCCAGCCCCTGTACTTAAAATTTTGTCAAGATAGGACATTTCTTTTTCCTGGTCTATCAGATAGGCCAGAAGTTGGAGATTAAATCAAAGATATCCAAATTTAAAAGGACATGGTCACTCCCCCAATCATATTGTATTTCCTTTGCAAGCGGATTTATGCTACTGGATGAAAAGTACTTTCACAAAACTGACATAATTTTAGTCTGGATTCATGAAAATTGAAATAATTTTAATATTATGTTTCAAAAACATTTACAGTGTATTTGATGTTTTTTTCTATGCACATAATTTTTATATTTTCAGTAAAACACTATCACATGACAAAACACATTTATGTAATGGGTATCAGAACACAAAGGATTTCACTCCTGATAAAAATGGAAAGATCAAAACCTAGGTTTAAAATGCTCTATAGTTTATATATAAACAAATACGAATGTGTGTGTGTGTTTGTGTGTGTGTATAAAAAATTAGATTTCTTTAGTGTAATAAAAAGGGGAGCAGAAGGGGGAAAATTCTCATAGACTTTCATAGCACAATTTATAACTTCATTGCAAAGCAATTTATTTACTGTGTCACAACAGACTGCAAAATAACTCCTACCTTGCTTCATATGGCAACATTATGTTCCCAACTCATGTTCTGAAGTCAGCTGTCTAAAAGCCTGTGGTCATTTCAGATTATTTCCAATGACAATCATTTTGCCCTCAGTATATGTGCAAGGCCAGCAACAAACAAGAGAGAAAAAAAAACCAACAAGAATATGTGAGATGTTAAGTCATAAAATGATACTAAGAAACTCCTGTGTTGGTAAAAAAATACTTTAAATGATAAAAATGGATCTGATGTCCCTCAGTTGTTGCTGTAACACCTTGACAATCCCCTCATAGAGGAATAAAGGAAAAAACTGTAAAAATACTTCTTCTGCTTTAGGAAATAATGCATACAACTTGTATGCTGTCTTTAAAAAATTGTAGTCCATCTTAGTCATATCTTCAGGATACATGATTTTGTCAATTACTTCGTCACTCCTATTATAGTTTTAGTGGGGAAAAAAAGTCTGTCTTGGGACTCTGAAAAATTGATCTACAATAGAAACTGTATGACTAAACTATAACTCTATGATCAAAAAGGGTTTTTGTTATCACACATATGCTGATGTTAATTGACTGACTTTTGTCCCATAATTCTGGTTTTACATAGTCATTAAAAATAAACACAGGAAGCACAATATTTAACAGGATGGAGTGAAAAAAAAAATAAATACCTAAAACACAGAACAAAAGGCAGAAGTATATTAAAATAAATTGAAATCATGGAGATGCAATAGATAAAGTTTTTGTCTGAGGTGATGAACCATTAATGGCCAGTTACAAAGAGTTTATACAAATTAAGAAAAAAAGAAAAGCTGTGGCAATTTTTGGTGTCTGTTGATTAAAAGCAGATTTCTGCTCCAGATTCAGACTCAAAATGTGTCAATCACAGAACTAGATGTCTAGGCTCCCTTTAAAGCCAAGTGAGATGTAAATACTGTCACTAAAGTCTGAACAGCTGTTTAGTGCATCCTAAAATAAATACTTAATTTACACAGCTGGGTCACTCTAAGTTTCAATGGCTGCATTTTCTATAGTGTAATTCAGTTATCCATTCATAAATGCCTAATGCTCTTTGAGGAGCCATACAGCTTTGGAGACATGTGCATAAGGTTTACATGTAAGAGAGCAAACCTGTGAGAAATCTGAACCCTCCAGAGACAGCTTCTGGAGGCAACAGAGGAAATGTGAGAGCACTTCAGGCAGCACCTCATAGTTTAATTCTGCACAACCCAACCAAATTCCAACTCCTCTTCAGTCAGAGGGGAACTTAAACAGTTAAGCAAAATCAAATGAATTTCTGATATACAGAGTTGCCTATAGAGAAGATGCAGGGGACAAGGATTAAGGCTAAATTGTGGAATTTGCTCCAAGATTCAGTGAAATACCTAGATAAAACCCTAAAGTTGCCACATTGGTTCTTTCTAATTGTGAGTTCTGCAAGGCCAAGACAGTAAACCTGTATGTTTCTAGTGGAACCTGCTGATAACATTTCAGACAACTGCAGACCTAATCTGAGACTAAGCGAACCAAGCCAGACCTAGGCTTCTTTGAAAAGTTTAGAAAGCAAGGACATCTCACTGAAGTCCGTGACTCAATGGAAGGGACCACAACCTGAGTATATAGTAATCCATTTTAGTAGTGCATGCACCTGCATTGGCAATATATAGACACTGTACCAGCAATACTTCTAACCACAATCATACACATAATCATTGTGTCCTACTCTCATGCCTGGCTGAGAACCTTCCTTCAACTACTCTGCTACAGATGTCTAAGTATCTTTCTGTTCAGAGAGCAAGAGACTCATTTTGGGGTGCAATTTATGTCATCATAGAGTAAATGTCTTAACCTAATTAGGTCATTTGTGTACTACAGCTGTTTATCTCTAAAGGAATTCTGAGATAAGTCATTCAGAAACAGATGTCAACCCTGCAAAAGTTTACACCAAGTTTCATTAATCCAAGTGTAGAACTAAAAATATCTATATGGACAGTGGGAACTTACTGTCCTTATCAGATTTTATCAGTGTTTATGTCAAGGGGAAGGGCATTGGTTTTAGGAAAAGAGGAAATTACTGTTTTTAGTTCTATTAAAACTGAAAGCATGGAAATATTTCTAAAAAAATTATAGTTGATATACATGAAAATACTGGATGCTTTCTCAGGCGATAGAGTACCTGCAACTTGATCTTAACAGAAGAATACTGTATAAGTTACTCTGGTTTGTCTAGCATGAAAAGGCTTGATATTGAGAAAATCAAGTAATGGCAGTAAGAAAACAAAGTATTTGAAAATTACTATTCTATCACACACTCACACTCACAATGCTTGATGTGTTCAAACTGCAAGTTTTTTCTTGATGAGAAAGTCATGCGTCCTAAAAAACCCAATAAATTTCAGCCAATCAAGCAACACAAAACAAGATGAAAGCATTAATAGATCAATCCAGATGAAAATTTGTAAGTATTTATTTTCAAATAAACTTCAGTTAAGCTCTCAGGTCTCAGAAATTATCTGTCTCCTGAATTATTGTGTAAAACCAATAAAGCTAAGAAATTTTAGAATTAATTTTTTCCTCTAGATAATATCATATCAATAAAAATGGTCACATTGAGAAAAAGGGAAAATAGCAGGGCAGGGAGGAAATATGAAGCAAAGACAGTTGTAAATGTTAAAGGCACTATTTTATAAGTAAATATGAAATGTTCACAAGTACAGTAAGTCATTTGAATGATTGCATAATGAACTAAAAGCTATTTAGATATGTTCCGTGTGTATTTTTTTCCTTTGTACTCTTTGTATTTCATTTAAATTTGTGGTTTATATATAAGTTAAGTGATTTGTATATAAGTTATTGACAGTTACATTGTATCTGAATTCTACAGCAATACAGTGCACAGGTGTGCATCCAGAAGGTAATTTCCTTTCTGTATGTGTAAACACCTTAAATGACTGCTAGTGAAGACATCAAATCACTCAAACAACATTCCTGGCTGATATAAAGGGAGGAAATGAGCATGAGTGAATCTGACAAAAAATCTTTGTGAGAGAATGAAGTTTGATAAAGTTAAATGGAGTAGTTTCAAAGCAATAGTGCAGTCAGAAGAATTAAAATTGTCTAAGTTATTAAATTAAGAACAAATGAGCTGGTAAGTTTAATTTTCCTTTATAAACAGTTTCCCTGGGACAAAGACAAGCAGCTGCAATACCATGACTTTCTTATTTCTCAGTGAATACTGAGGGCTGATGATGCCATTATTACTGCTGTCAAAAAAATTAGCAGGTATTAAAAATTAATATGACTATTCACTCTTTGGAAGAATGCTGAAAAAATGTTTGCTTTCTTTATGGGAAAGGTTGTAATATCATTCACATGTTTAGACATAATTTAGCATCCTAAAAAGTTAGTGTCTTATACCAAGAAGGTATTTATACTGCCAAGATCCTCAAAGACCCTTAATCATCTTTTGATTAATTTAACGCATTGTAGAATATAAACCACTTTTTTTTTTTTTTTTTTTTTTAAATCAATATCAGCTGGAAAATACAGGGTGATGAGCTTTGGAAAACTAGTAACTGCTTGCAGGTAATGCGTGCTGCTACACAAAGGATCTTGAGACATTTTCACACACAAAAAGATTCATTAGTGGAGTGGATATCTGGTGGCATACATATGATTTTAGTGATTAAATTATTAAAGTTACTCTTGGGAAAAAAAAGAAATAAGGAGGGACAGAGGGAGAAGAGGGAGACATATGAAAAGAGGCGAGAGGAAGGAAAGGAAAAAGGGAAAGGGGAAAGGTTGACACTGAAAAGTGTCAGGATGAACAGAGAGGGGTCCCAGGTGAGTATCCTTGTCTGGAGACTCTCTCCAGTGCAGCAGTAGTGAGAAAAAAATTATGAGGTTGCTTTTTTTTTGCCACACTTCTTCCTTAAGACGTCAGAGTTGTCATTGAAGCCTTTTTAAATTCCTTTGGCTAGTCTTAGGTGTGATGCAATTAGTTCTGACTGGAGTACACCAATCAGATGCAAGTGTTACACCTTCATTGCTCTTTAGGTGTCTATGCATAAACTGTATTTAGTGATATTTAACAAACCTGTGCTAATCTCTGTACAGATGCCTGAGGGATACCACTTGTTACTCATCTCCATCTGGACATTGAGGCATTGACCACTACTTTCCCTCTGGATGTGACCTTATCCACTTAACAGTCTACAGTCCATCAAATCCATCTCTCTCCAATTCAGAGAGAAGGAAGTTTTCAGGGCACCATATCAATAGCCCTATGGGAGTCCAGAGAGATAACATCCATAGTTCTTCCATCTGATTCTTCTAACAAGCTAAGTCCGAAAATAATTGTTCTTCCAGAGATGTGCAGAGACACTCATTCTGGACAGGTAAGAAATGCACAAGTGTTATAAAACACCAGGTAGACCCTTTCGCTAATAGTGCTAGGTAAGTACCGCTACTGAATGTCCAAACAAATTTCAGATTTTATATAGCCATGTGAAGGAAAGACCCCACATTGTTTCAGGATTGATGTACATTAGGTACATATCAGATGGTTTTTAAGTATCAATTTTTCATGAAGTGTATATAGATATACACACGTGCACATATATACAAATATCCATATGTATTTGTATGCATATATATCCACATATAAAAGTAAATTTGAAAATTTGAACCACATAACTTACTAAGACTCTCATTTACATTTAGACTGTCCTGAATTATGCACAAATAGTGTGTACAAATCTCACTTGTGCATGCATAAGACTACTGAATTTATCTTTGGCATCTGTCATTACTACAAACACGTTGGGAATAGCCCAGCTAGAATTTATAATTGCTCATTCTTTCAAATGCTTTTTAATACTTTCATGTAGTTAAAGTCAAATCCACTTCCACTCAGATACTTATCAGTTATTTCCATTTATGAAACTAATTTTACAAGTTGGGAGATGCTGCTGTGAAAAGAATTCTCATATTGACAAAATCATGTTAAAACACGAATGAAATCTAAGGCATGTTTCATTCCTAAATTGACAAGAAACATGAAAATCCTTTTATAATAACGTTTTAAGGCATTCATATGACAACTGTGTATCCTCCCCTAATATACATATGTTATATCTCATGGTGTAATTGCATTGATTTAAGTAAACAGATTTTAAAAAGCAATAAAAATAGAGCATATAATTTTCAAATGGTTCTATAATTTTTTTAGTCCTTTTTTATGATGTTATTTATAGACATTATGTAGGGTTTTTTTGGGAGGGCAGAATGTCTACACTTGTGAATGTCTTCTTAGTATATAAGAGCACAGAAGATTAAAAAATGTTGGTGATTGTCTCATTTTAAATAGTGACACTGTGTTCAGTTTGCTATAATAAGGAAATTGCAATGTTATAACTAAAAAGAGCTTTAGTAAAAACAAAGAAAACATTCAGCAAAATATTTGCTGATTCCAAGTGTACTAAAATTTTACACACAAATAGATTTCTAAATGTTTCCAATCAAAGAATAGGGATTCTTTTCGTTTTGTAGATAGCAAATAAATCTACCTAACAGAGATCAGCACCACCTTAGAACATTATTGACATCATTATTTAAAATACTTTTTGAAATCAATAATGTGTAGGCATGTATGTAAATCCTACTGTATTTATTGTAAGCCCTGCCTAGAACTGTAGATTTAATTTTGTACTAGAATATCTTTTAATATTACGTGCTAAGTGAGTAGTTACAAAAAGGCAAAAATCTTTCAGCACAGACACATCTAGAGTATGCTATTGTGCTGAATGCAGATAACTCTGAGTGAATGTTGGACTGTGGCATCAAGTCTTTGAAACCCAACACACAGTGAAAAGACTTGCAAAGGAGTTGTTTGGTTTTATTGAGCCTCATTTTAAGCCAGATAACCCTTGACAATTCTTATGAAAGCAACCTAGAATTGTATTATGGATATTTTTCCATCAACTAGAATTTCAAAATGGATAGACTTCACCTGAATTATAAAAAAATTGAGTTTGTTCTTTAGGGTTATTGTTAACTTGCAACAGGTTATGTTAAGCTATGTTTATTTAATCTTTTTAATGTTAAGTAGCAGCTTGTCTTTATTTTTTTCTGTTAGTCTAATGAACCCTTAAGGTTTAATAAGCTTTTCCATGAAAAGATTAAATTTTATTATAATATGTTTACATATTTAGTCTGAGTACATTTGTCAGTATGAAGAGTGTATTCATATTACTTGTTCGCTCATATTATTTATATTCCGTATCCTTCCCTTCCTTATTTCCTTTATTTTTCCCTTGATTTCCTTATTTCTTTCCTGTTCTTTTAATGCTTAATCTTCTTCCCAATCTCCTAAGAAGGAGACATTCCCATTTCTCCTTGTTTCTCTCTAACCTCCCCTGCATAAAGTGCATAGTTATCCTCTTTTCCTCTGAAGAGCTAAAATTGACTTATTTAGTCTGACTTGGCCTGTGTCAGAATTCTGGATCATAATATCCAGCTTCTTCAAGTTTTAATGGAATATAATGCATTCAATTCTAGAGAGAGAGGAACAGAACAATGTGCATCACCACAACAGCAAAAAAACAAAGCTTTTCGTTCACGTATATAACACCTGAAACAAAGAAGTGAGTTCAACATATCTGATATGAAAGTCCATATAATAACTTAAGGTCAAGATGACAGATCCTAATATTAAATGAGAATGTTGTCTTAATGATTTGTTGTCTTCATTAGTAGTCATTTAAGTCATTTACACATACAGAAAGGAAATTACCTTCCAGACCCACACCCACGCACAGTATGACAGTAGAATTCAGATGTAGTGTAACTGCCAATAACTTACATAAAATGGCCATAAACCAACCACAAATTTAAACAAAATCCAAATAGGATAAAGGGGAAATACACAGTGATCATATCTAAATAGCTCTTAATTCATTATACAATGATTTCAGGAAGAAGGAAATAAAATAGGAATATATATGAACCTTGTCAGTTTTTCACAAGTGCAATTTTTAGCAGTACAATTGTATTATGCACTTGAACAAGTAAGACAAGATTGTTTCATAGTGGTGTGTCCAATGGGTGTCATATTTGTGATCTGTTTTGCATCCCAGAATCTGTTTTGTTCATAAGAAATGTTTTGTATTGTTTTTCTGCAGGTTTCAAGAGTGCTAAATTAATCTTGAAAATACAGAGCAGTACAATGGCTATTTTTGATGAACCTCCTTCAAAACCTATTGGATCATCTCTGAAAATCAAAATGATCTAAGTATCAGCATTTTTAACTTAATTCATATCTCTAAAAGAAGTGAGGGAGGAAAAGGATTCACATGAAAAAATTGTACAGGCAATGAATATGCAACTGCTTACCCCTATTCCGAAGAGTCCTGCATATGTGAAATTTTCTATGCAGAGTCCAGTCCCCTTAGGACATACTGAGATAACCACTCAGAACATACCTCCTGACACTTTATATATTATCCATGATTAAGTTGTACATAGTTATCTCTGATTGTATTATGCAGACATGAATGTCAAATAAGCAACATCTGCTTTATCCCTTTTCTCACAGTCAAGATGGTGCTTTCTCGCGTATATTCTCCACTCTTTGGAGTGCATGATCCACATGGGCATTGGCAAAAATGCTTACAAACAGTTCAGCTGCATGACAATTAAATCTATGTCAACATTTTTTTAAGAGTTTTGAATTTTAATGTGCTATTACACACTCAATCTCTCCTCTCCCTTTTCTACAAGATTACCAGGACTAATTCTGAGGTGTTTGCTCAAGAGAGAAGTGGAGAAGAAATGAATTGTTAAGAAAAATATTGCTCGCAATTGGGAATCTATGATGAACTGTTTTGAATGAGCAGAATAAGCAAAGCCCTTTAGAAAAAGGAACAAAGGAGTTGTATAATGTCATGTGAGCTGTGTAACAAGGGATGAAAATCTGAGAAGAAGCAGAACAGAAGACGAACCATGAAAAGAATCTGGACATTTCATATTTGGAATATTTCTTAACTTTCATCTCTGTTAGACTTTTTGGTTTGAATTGACAAGTTTTTGTGTTTTCCAACAGTAGAAAGTACAGCTCAAATTAGCTGGTTTTATACTTCTCTGTCCATGGATTATATTTTGATAGTTTGTCTTTGAGGTTTATGCATTTCTAGTTAAGTTAAAATTTCACTAGACATTAATAGTCACCTCAGAGACGTTTATTGCTAGTCAAATCACATCAGGACATGGCAATGAAATCATATACAAAGAAAGCAGTTCACTCCCCCCACCTAAACTTTGAGGTTAGATTAAGTAAACCAAGGGCTAATCCTGAGATGAGGCTTTAACATCACGATAGTCTCCTTGGCTAGAACTTGCAGGATGGGCTAGGTTAATGCACAGCTGTCCATATATGAGTTGATGATGATATTCAAATACCTTTCACATGGAACACAGTTCCTATTGTGTTGCGTGTTTATTTGTTTCTTATTTCAAACAACTGCAGAAAACTTCCCACTTGAAAAATATTTATCTCAATGGGAACAACTGCCTCTAGGCTTTACCACAGTAAACTGGATACAGCAACAAAAAATTTAACAAGAGGAAAAGAGCTTTTGCAGGCTAACCTGTGAGTTTCTGTGGGAAATGAAAAGCTGGGGAATGTTTTAGTTTTAGCTTTTGTTGTTGTTGCTTGGTACAGACTTTATGTATTCCTTGATACAAATGGTCTTTTGATCACCATCACACATAGCTGCAGACAAAGGGATATTGGTCATGTGGTTAATTCGTCTGAAGATCAATTTATGCATATGCAGTGACATTGTTTGATCACAAGAAAATAGGTAAGAATGAGTCAAAGGTTTTGGTTGGAAATAAAATTTATTGTTGCATAGACAGAGCTGTTCCATAAAGTTAAGTCAGGGAACACATACTTTTCCTGTGAGTCTTTCAATTCTAGTCACATAAGCAGTAAATAAAAATGTCCTCTATTTTCTGCCCTGTAAGGTTGTTGCTAGAAGTGACAGGCTTGTAACTCCCTCTCTTTTGTCTGTCTCTCCTACCACTACATTACTGTGGGTGAGTGGGTGGACTGCAAAGTGCAAAACCTCAGACTGATTTTTCTTTTCTAGCAAATGTGAATTTCATTAATTGCTGTATTTCAGATCTGTATTCTTATTACATTGCTGGTCTAGTTTCAGCAAAGGCAGACTTATTGTATGTTTAATACATGCAGGATCAAAACAAAGTAATTAATTACAAAATATTTCAAACTACTTTAACACTTCAGTTCCTATTTAATTGAACTTTCAATGTGTATTCAGAGGTATTATGCACCAGATGGAAAAAAAAAGACATTTAATCAAGGTAACTAAAAAAAAAAAAAAAAGTAGAGTCATTAGAAGTACTCTGTTTTGCTACAAACACTGTAATATTGGAAGATATTTAGACTAGAATATTTATATTTTAAATTTCAGTGTTTTTACAGAAGTAATAGTGAGAACACATAAAGAAAGTGAATTTCCTGGAAAATTTTATTTAAAAGAAAAGATATATATTTTGGTTATGAAAGAAATTGGAAAACTGTCCCCTTGGAAAATCTGGAATTACTCTGAATTTGCAGTTTTATTTTCTAATTGAATAAAATGCAAACCTGAGATTTTGTTTCAGTTGACTCAGCATATGTCCTTTCTCTTTATTATTTTTCACAGAAACATGGAGTCATGGAATAGCTGAAGTTCAAAGGGACCTCTTTAGCTCATGTAGTACAACCACTTTCTCAAGCAAAATGAGCTAATGCAGGTTGCCAAGATGGGTTTTGAGTATCTCATGGGTGGAGATTTCAAAACACTTCCGGACAATCTATTCCAATTTTTGGTCACCCTCACATTTTAAAAAGTTATTTCTTTTAACATGGTGGCCTGCATATCAGCTTGAGCCCATTTCCTCTTGTTTATCATCAAATTTCACTGGATAGAGTCTGGTTACATATTTTTGGTCCCTGCAGGCAGGTCATTATGCATATTTAGGAGATTGAACTGTGTCTCCTCTCAGTTAAACAGTCTCAGATCTCTCAGCCTTTTCTTATATGAGAGATGCTCCCTCCGTGGCACTTTGCTGGACTTACTCCAATTCATCCATGAAAAGTTTGCTGTACAATTGCATCATATCATAGAATCATGGAAACATAGAATGGCTTGGGTTAGAAGAGACCTTAAAGATCATCCAGTTCCAGCCCAGGGCGGGGTCATCTTCCACTAGATGAGGTTGCTCAGAGCTCATTCCAGCCTGGCCTTGAACACCTCCAGGGATGGGGCATCCGCAGCTTCTCTGGGCAGCCTGTGCCAGTGTCTCATCACCCTCAAAATAGAGAATTTCTTTCTGATATCTAATCTAAATCTGCTCTTAGTTTAACCGTTCTGGCAAAACATGTTAATCATATAGCAACGTTGTTTCATTCTGTGGCTTTTAATACTTTTTGCTGTTTTACTTAGGTTTTTCATGTTACTAAACTTCATTAATTTATAATACCATTTTAAGAGAGAATATCCAGAAAGTAGGATATATTTTTAACACTAATATACAGAAGACAAAGTCTCCCTTTTACCTTTTTGATGAAGACTGCTAAAATAATTGCTTGAATAAGAATGCCCTTACTGACATAAGAGGTCAGTGAATGTTAGTGAAATGCCTTTGTTTGGGTTATTTTTTATAATAAAGAAGAGAATTACAATTTTGTAAAATTCTCAAAATCAGAGTATTTACTTGCTTTTGTGGCATTGGAAGAAGATTTATTTTCTAAAAAGAAAAATAAAATTGATTGTATTCTTTCTGTTAATAAACTTTAGTAATAATATATAACTGTTCTGACTGCAGAGGCTCTCCAGTCACCTTTTCATTCATAGACATATGAAAAGAACTAATTTGTGAAAATATTAATTGGGTTTCTACTTGACCCTAAGCTAGATACCTCCATATATCCTAGGAGATGGCAAAAATAGTCACAGCAGGGGAACGTAGCTCTCAAATGCTAGCAGCTGAAGGGCTTTGCTTCCTGTTATACAACAGAGGCATTAAGGGTTTATTAGATAAAAGCAGCAAGACCATGCTGTTAACAGTATGAGCAAGCAGCTGACAAGTGAACAAATTACAGGCCCTCCTGCATTTAAATTTTATATTTTTTCTCTTTTTTTTTCTTTTGAATCTCTCCTTTCTCTTCCTGTTTCTGAATAAACAATCTCAGTAAGAACATCTCAAGATGATAAAATATTTCTTTCTGCTGTCAAAGATATGTTTTTCTTCTCAGAAAAAGTAAGCCAAAGCTCTCTTTGTTCCAGGAACATGGGAACTGCTTTATAACTAGACTTCTCCCATCTTTGGTTTAGACATTTCAACTCAATATAATTTCCATAACTGAAGACTATTTCTCAATATATGGACTCCTGCTAACTGCATGTGTGGCATTTCTATACAGAAAGAGACATGTCAAAGGAATCACAGCATGTTCAGCAGACAGTCAAAAAGTAGGCTGGTTTGACGATTTCAGTTGTTAAAGACAGGTATCATCTGACTAGTTAGCATTTTAGGATGACAGAATAACATAAGTATCTAAAAGGAAGATGATAGAGGTAGAAATGTCTGTTGCAAGAAAATATTCTTATGACAAATATTTGAAATAATTTCATATTTAATAAAATTATGAGTCACGTACAGTACAGATCAGTAATTGTAATTAATGTATGTAACAGCAGCACAGCAGAAATTTGCTGTTGATTTTAGATACTTAACTCTTCTAAAATGTAGGTACTCTTAGCATATTGAATTGTGCATAACATTGAAATGAGCCATAGCTTTTCTTTTAATGAAGTATCATAGATTAATGAATTAAAGATCCGAATTGAGTAATTGACTGATCAAATTAATTTGGTTTATTGTTGTAAATAAGCTAATCTAAGTTTATCAATGCTGCTGAGAAAGATACTCGTTGGCAAGAAAAATATGAACTTGCATCAACATAGTTAAACAGCAGTTGTCAAATAAGTGTGCAGATATTGTGAAAGAAGTTTCAGTGTCATATTGGGGTTTTTTTCAGTCTGGCCTCTCCTGTGATTAGGCCTTCTGTTAACTAAAATCCTATTTCGTTTTCTCTATTGTGCATTTTCTATATAGCTAAAACTAATCAGGCTAAGGTCAGTTTCTTAACAGCTTCCAAAAATGAGGTTGAATGAACACTACATTTCATAATTTTAATCTGCACGAACTCCTCATTAGCAAAGATCTTCCTGAGCTAATTTGTTATAGATTGTTCTCTTTGGCAATTATCGTAATATCTAGATACCTTTAGACCTCTTTAAATGAATACTCCCTGGCACTTATGCAGATATGTAACACTCGACTTGCCCTTGATTTAGTGAATCTTACTTAGACTTAATAGAATTATGGCTATTTCTTTTTAATACCAATTTGTAAGATTTGGTTAGCTCTTTATAAACATTCAGTGTAGTTAGTTTTATCTTCAGTTTTCTTCTGATAGCATCATCTATACTGCGTTTTCACCACTACAGAGAACATTTCCATCGTTACTACTTCATGGTAACTGATCTGTTTTACTTGACTTGGTTATAGCAAGGGATACAATGTTATTGCCTTCATTGTTCTCTTCCCCTCTGTTTTGCATTTGATGTCTTCTCATCCTGTTTCTATTTATTTAGGTGTTAAAAGTGTGCAGATATATATTCATTAACTACTATTAAAGACTTGTTTTTTCAGCTGTTTTGTTAATTTTTCCCTATATGCTGATCTCCATTGTATGTTCATTGACCCAAATAACTCTCTAGTGCTATTCAGTATCCAGATTCCAAACTGAGAGACACTAGAGGATTCAAAAGTAAATGAAAATAAAAATAAAATCAAACTCAAAACTGTAGGGAGCGTCTTCTTTTTCTTTTGTAATGTGAGATCAGGACAGGAACACTGTAGGAGTGGCAGAATAATTCAAAATATAAACATTAAGGTACAGCAGATGGTACTATGGCTAAGCAGCTAAGAAATTATTTTGTCAGTTTCATAAAAAATAAATACTTTTAAGTTAAACTCTTTATTTAAGTATTTATATTCATAGTTTTGACTACAGAAAATATTTCTTAGGAAAACATTTTTAAGACAAAGGCAGCAAATAACAGCCAAGTACATATTTTGGTAAGAGTTTTATGAGAATGAACATGAGACAAGGGACCAGAACAGACTCTCAGATCTTTAAGAACATCTTCCAGAAAGCACAAGAGTTGGCAATCCCCAGAAGCAAGAAATCAGGAGAGGAAGGCAAGAGACTGGCATGGCTGAGTAGGGAATTGCTGGTTACACTAAAGAGAAAAAAATTAATGTGCAGGCAATGGAAACAAGGACAAATAACCTCTGAAGAGTATAGGGATGAAGTACAGTTGTGTAGAGATGATGTAAGGAAGGCCAAGGTGAAGCTGAAACTGAACTTGGCAAGGGCTGCAAAGAATAGCAATTAACATACAAATATGTTAATCAGAAAAGGAAGATCAAAGGAGGTGTATACCCTGATAAACAATTCTGGTAAATGGATAGCAACAGATGAGGAGAAAGCTGAGGTACTCAACATCTTTTTTGCCTCAGTTTTCAGTGGCAACCTCTCTTCCCACACCTCTCAAATGAATAGACAGCACCATGGGACCTGCAGGAGGAAAGTTCCTCCCACAGGAGGAAGAGAAGTAAGAGAAGATCAGACTTGTGACCACCTAAGGAGCCTGCATGTACATGTCTATGATGAGAAGAGATGCATTCCAGAGTCCTGTGGGAATTGGCTGATGTATTGTCAAGCCACTCTCCACAATAATTGAGACATCATGGTAGAAATGTGAGATCTCAGGTGATTAGAAAAGGGGAAACATTGTACCCATTTTTAAAAAGGGTAGAAAAGAGGATTCTGGGAACCTGTCAGACTCACCTCTGTGCCTGAAGATCATGGAATTTACCAAAGCAATATTTTGCACCAATTGGAAGTCATACTCACCAATAAAAGGTTAAGAGAAAGGAGGAAGAGAACAGGCATTCATTATTAAGGCATTTGTCTTGAGAAGAAATGACTACATGCACTGAGGCTCTACTTTTCAGGAAATGGCTGGATGTTGCCTTGTGATGGGAAATAGAGAATAAATCTTTATGTGCTTTACTTTTTTTCCATGTGTGACCTTTGTTTTTATGTATTTAACTGCCTCTATCTCAGTCCATGGATTTTTTTTTCCTCCCCTGAGCGTGCTGAGGAGACAAAGAGCTGTGTGGTGGGCACCTGGTATCCAGCCAAGGTCAGCTCAACACATTTAGTCAGATTTTATTTAATGCAGAGAATGCCTTTGACCTTTGCCTGAGACTTGTCAGCCTTCCCAGCCCTCTGTGCTACGTGGGAGTGCTGGGGCATGGACAAAACATTGTCTTTGATTTGCTCCCTGAAAGCATTCCACCAACTCAACTCTTAACCATGTTCTCAGTGTTAATCCTACCCATACCTTCCCCACCCATGAAAATATCAGCACAAATTTTCCACAAGTTGAGCTTTAGGCAGACATCAGAAACTGAAAATTGTAGCTAGTGTAAACAAACACTTTGCAATGCTATACAGCTGAAAATAAGGTGGTATAACAAGTGGCTTAAAAAAATGAAATGATGAACTTTCTCAGTAATATACCTATAGAAATCTATATTTTTATATTTTTTCATCTTTCATTTCAAGTACATTGTAAGGTACAAATGGAAATCTCCCAGTTTTTTAGCAGAAAAATTAAAGACTCTGTTTACAGCTTTCTTTCAATTAGTTTATTTGAAAATAAGCAAGTGTTTTTCAAAAGTTGCTAATTTTACAGTGGAGAGCCTGCTTCTTGTCCTTAGCTCTGTCCTGTCATGTTGGTAGAAAAGAAAAGAAAAATTAAAAAATCAGTGCTGAAAATGATTAAATATTACTAGAAGTCAGGCATTCAGTGTCATCAAAACTGTGCTGTATTGATGCTCTCAAGCTGTTAACAATTCTAGCCTCAAAAACAATTGCAAGTATTTTTTTGTGGTATTTCTCTTAGCTAGGTTTTATACTTTTTAAACTTTGGGGTAGAAAAAAAATCACCTAAGTATGTTGACGTGCAAGTTGAAGTGACTTCATAAGGACAGCCACAAAAGTGGTCCAATTTCTTTGTTCTTGTAGCGGGTTAAAGAAATTATAAGAGGAGACGAATACTCCTTTCTCAGGGAGTGAGATCAATTTCACTTCCTGGCAGTTTCTAAATTGTGTTTGCCAATTGCGACTGAAATTATGGAGACAGATGATCGGTGTTCTCAACCTTTCATTATTCCAAGGCCACTGAGTGAAGTTGTGCACTGTTTTTAGGCTTTCCTGCTTTGTTTCAATTTACAGGATCTCAAGTTTCATTTCTCAAAGACTGGAATGGAGAAAAGTGTTTCTGAAATCTTTTGTCCATACAGGTTTAGCACACTAGAGAACTTGGTTTTCTCTTGTATCTTCCCTTTTCTTCTATTTCTTTTGAAAGTACAATAATAAATTTTCTATGGAAGACATGATCAGAAGGAACATCCACCCTTTTCACAGATTGAAAATTGATATTTCACTATCTTTGCTTAAATGATTTATGCAAATTAGATGTGGTATTAACTGTAACAGACTAGAACTAAGTTGCATTACTTCTATTTGTACTTCCTTTTTAGTGAGATCAGTTTAAATTATAAAACATTCCCAGAAAATGAAATTTTCTCTAATTCAGTGTTGAATTTTAAATTTAGATTTTATTCTATAAACTATCTTATAAAGATATGTAATTCCAAAAATCTCTCCTATAAAGTTCTTTATAAGGGACAGTTACATAGTCCTGGGCAGACAGCTAGAAAAAGACTCAAATTATTAAACTCCTAATCAAATTTAAAAACCTCTTTGTTAGAGTTTTTCCCCTTGAAAGAGAAAGGTACAAAAGCTGTAACAATATTAACAAAAGATACCCACAATCAAATAAACCCAATGCTGTCAACACAAGCCAGTTGCTGCCATTCCATGGGAAAAAAATAAAAAGGTGAAAAAAAAAGATAAATAAAAAAGAAACTTTCTTCTTTTTTAGCAATAGAAGTACAGAGTAAGGTCATTATTCTTAGGCAACTAGAATTGGGTTTGGATCTTTGTAAGCAATGTACACATCAGCTTTAATTTACACCAAAGAAGCTTAAGGGGCCTTCCAAGTACGAAAAGATTAAGTCACTCTTCCACTTTACAAATGAGATTTAGCCTTGTTTAATCATCACATTGAGAGGACTAAAGGAGCTGCCCAAGCTAAACAGGAAGTTTATGGTGATGAATTCTAATCATTTCATTCAAATTTTTATCCAGAAAGACAACAGAGTGGGTCTACTATAGGTGTTACTGTAAAATACTACAAATTAATTCACAGCAAATTAGCTCACTGTATGCACAGATGCGTTCAATTACAGATTCTTTTTCTAAATACTCTCTTTACATAGTGAATAAATTTTATTTGTGATTTTAGTAGTTTTTAAATTAGTTGTTTAACTGCCATAACAAAGCCCAGATTTTAAAGAAAGGAAGAGCTATTATGTTGATGGAGAAATAGGTAATTGTCCAAGAAAAAAATACCATAATAATGCATGCAAATATTATATAAGCTTAGTGTGATTGCAAACTATTGTTACTATTCTTCAAATTCAGAAATCAGTTTCAAAAATCAAAATCATGGAAAAAAACCCAAAAAAACCCACCACCTCACAGAGTTCAACTCTAGTGCATTGACTTAAATCCTAGCTCATCAAAATGAGAAGACAACTCTAGCCATATACAGCTCTATAAGAAAACCCATCAGAGAGGGGCTAATGGCCAAATCTACTCTGTCTACAGCAGAGATTTGAAAGGCTTGTCTTGCTGTTACCAGCAGGAACAATAGTGCTTGGGATAATAGGTAGTGCTGGAAAAGAAAGACATGGAGAGTGACAGTAAGAACTGCCAATCTTCTGGTATTTACCCCAACTTTTTTTTTTCATCATCTAAATTTTAGATTCCTCATCCCTATTGCAAGCTTGATTCTAATCCTCCTTCCTTGGGACATCCACTGATAGATGTAGAGTTATATACAGGGGGAAGTTTTTGGTTGTTTGGGCATTTTTGTGTGCTTTTTGTTTTGTTCATTGTGGGATTTTTAGGGTTTTTTCTCTTTTTAAATTTTTTTTTTTTTTTTTTTTTCACTGTTGAGAAGCCTTGTTCTTGCTCTCTTGCAGAGAATTTATCTGCTGCAGAGATGAGACAATCTGTCTCATGGTTAAGAGTCCCAAAAGAACATGGTGGTTGTAGAAAATAATGAGCATGAAGGAAGAAGAATATAAACAAACCTACTCTCAGCAAATGTGTCCTGAGTCATCCCTTCCTGGGACAGGCAGTGAACAAAGCAGAACACCAAGGAGACATAAGGAAGTGGTGGAGATTTGTGTTTTTCACATGTTTCTCAGGGGATATTTTTTTCAGTTATGAATGAGTGGTAGTTTTTGTTCATCTGAGCATAAAAAATTACAGAAAATGAATATAACAAGAGAGTGTAACAAGAGGCATATTGCGGGTCATGAAAATAAAAGTTAAGTGAATATAATTCACTTCTCATTGTGGGGAAGAAAAGAAAAAAATTCTCCTCTAGGTGTCTCCAACTTTAATCTCTGTTCACATCTGTGTTCAGTATTTTGAATCAAGATGACTGTTCTAATAATACAAATATTGATCATCTTATATTTTTAAAAAAAGTATTTAATATTCCTTATGTAATAAATGTGTATCTCTCACAAAGATAAGTTTAAAATAAACATTTATTCCTTTGGCATTATCCAGATTGTGTGTTATTTATATGTTCTACAGTTTTTACTTTCAATCACAAAATTCTACTAAAATAAAAATGGAAATAAAAATGCATAAATTCCCATTAACACCAGTTACCTATTTAACTACTTGTCAATACTGAGATGGCAATTTTATTACTGTTATATTTATATAAACTTAAAAGGTGTCTTCATGCTGCCAGGGCAATGTCACAAGTCCTTAGTTTATAAAGCAAGTGGCCCAGTAGATATAGTCCATCTAAATAACTGCTAGTTTCTCCTTTTATAGACAAAAATACATTTATCCTGAAGATAAATAGGATGACAATAAATCACAATGGAAGAAAATACGGTCCCCTTGTATTATGTTTAATAAACTTTATATTATTATCTGATTAATTAATTTTAAATCCTCAAATGGATCCTAAATTCAAGTGAGCTTTATTTAAAATTTATTCATTAATTTTCATGATGAACACTATGTACGTGAAAATATAAATTCTCTCCTGAGGAGCTTTATTATCAGATAGAATTGGATCTGAAATATGCACTTCAAAAATCTGAATTTATAACATAAAGTAGTTTTTAAGGTGCACTTGCACACAGACAAGCTTTACAGAAACTTTAGCAACATTGGCTGTCTTTTATCTATTTTCTCATCATTTACAAGAGTGAGTTTAATCATTGTCAAAACAGTAGCCTACTGAAAATATTGATATTCATAACATGATTGGAGTTTTAAGACTATTCTTCTACTGTCAATTAAAAAAGAAAAGTACCTAAACAATGTAGAAGAGAGACAAATGAGGTAAAAAAATTGAGCAGTCACTGATGTCTTTCATCTTCCCCTCTTGAGATACAGACTGAGTCTGAGTGGATGCTTATCAAATACAGAACAGTAAACTTTAGTAGATGCTTAGCAATACATTAAAAGAAGGCGGAGAGGAGAGGAGAGGAGAGGAGAGG